>VWPU01014780.1:0-358050 GCA_013398955.1 Callaeas wilsoni | reverse complement strand
GGGCCCATCAAACACTCAAAAGGATCCTCCTACAACAGAGGAATTCCATCAAATGTAACTCACCAGTGTTCAGGCTCGCCAAGGCTCTATTTACCATCAATTTCCTGAATGGGACCTTCAAAGATCCAGAGCCACCAATTTATAGACATTTTGGGAACTGTGGGAAGCGCAAGCTCCAGGAGAATCCACAGTTGCTGATAAAAGACCCTGATACACAACAAATAGAGGGACCTTACCGCCTTATAACTTGGGGTCGGGGGTACGCAAGCATATCCACACCTCGAGGATTGAAATGGATACCAGCCAAATGGGTAAAGCCATACATTGCACCTGTTCCAACAAATAAAACAATTTCTGCAGCCTGGAAGAGGAGACGCTGCCGGAAAGACCCAAACAATCCCTAAACCTTTCCTCCCTTTTTTTGTAATTTTTCCAGGTACCCTTTAATACCCACATTATATTTTTGTTTTGTTTACCTTACCCTCATTCTCCTTATTATTTTATTAGCCTGCCTTTCTTTTTGTTTACTGAAAAGGCTTGTTTTAAATTTATTAAACAAAAACAGAGGAGATGTTGTGGTGGTCCAGCCCACCTTTGGGCTGAGAATGGACAAAGGCATCCAGTGGGTGGATTTTCCTGCCCAGGCCAGAGGGTCGGAGGGCGGACCTGAGGATGGTGCAGTGGGCGGCACCAAAGTTTAAGCTCCAGCCTCCTGGACGTCATTCCACCTCATTCCTCCCTTGTTCTGGAAACATCTCTTTTCTTTGGTTAATCATTGGTTCTACCCTTCATGTTTATGTATATCCTTGTTGTGTAGTCAATTAAGTTCTGGAAAGTTCTACTGTTTTACAATCCCCATTGGTCTATTGTAGTCAAACCCTCCCCATTGTTCCTTTTATGGCATACTTGACACCTCTTGTCTTCTCCCTATTGGTTTATCCCTTTGTACCTCCCTTCTCCTCCCCTACCTTAAAAGACAGTGGAACTGTCATTCTGTGTTCTTTTGTTGCTCCTCATCCTGGCCTCCTGACCTCCGGGTTAGGAAATAAAGACTTCGGTGATGCAACATAGAGTCTCTCTTTCCTCCTTCGCCCCTGCTGATCGCTACAGTTACCATCGACTGCTGCCAGCTCCACTGTGAGCCCAGAGGCAGACAGCTCCAGCAGGAGCTTCCATCAGACACAAAGCTTCTCACTGTCTCGCCACAGGGACACTTGAAGCTAGTCGCCTGCTCGGCCACCGGGTGGTCAAGCGGTCAGCGACAGTAGTTAATAGAAAAAGAGATAATGGGCAATCGGTTTCCTGCCAGTAACGCAGAGGTCAAAATTAGATAATTAACAAAATCCCTAAAGCAGACCCACAGTGGAAATGGAATTTAGGAACTAATAAAAGACATTCATAAAATTATGCACAAGAACTGGAGGTGCTTTGGAAAAAGCAACAGCCTTTCAGTTAAAGGGACTGACACTATTAGAACTCAGAAATGACAAAGCAAGCCCATCTTCAGGGAAACGAAGTCTGAAACAGCCTCATTTCTTCCAACTTCTGATTTCCACACATAGTTTTAAACTTTAGATAGTAAAATCGCAAGCAAAGATCAAGAAAGGAGTATTTTTGTAAGAAATAACAATTAATGTTGTCCTTCATATAATGAAGGCGGATATTATTGAGGTCTGTGACTTGGCAGCTACAACCTGTATGCATGGGATAATGTCCTTTTATAGGGTAAGCAGAGATAAACACATTGTGGGATCCTAGGAAAGAATGGCCTCAGTTTTAAGTTATACAATGTGGCAATGGATAAATGATGGTAAAATACCAATACATTTACTACCTGGATGGTTTTGGGGTATGTGGTATTTTGGTTTTTTGTCTGTTTGGGGTTTTTTGGGGGAGAGTGGTGAGGTTCATTTGTTTGGGTTTTTTTGTATTCCCTGTTTTTGTGATTACCGAAGTTTACTTTGCAAGCAGTAGCTAGTAGCAAACTTGTTATGTAAAAGTAAGCTGACAGAAGACAAGTGATGTAGGAAAATGCATTTATATGACCATGACAAGATAATGATCAAGTTCTCCGGAAAAACGAAACAGAACAGCTCTGTTGCTTCAATGAAAAATGAGAGTTTACTGTCTGACTTTGCTTTTGTAGCTCCAAAATACGGCCACAAGGGTGTAAGTTTGACTTTTAGGGACGTTTCAGAAAATGTGTAATGTAGCAAAAGGCTAATATTTTTGTTCACATAACTATCAGTGATTCTATTTTTTAAAGCAAACCTTGGGAGTATCAGAGTAGCATTTGTCTGAAGAATAATATTGTATTTGGTCTAATAAGTGACCTGGTGCAAGCTGGTGTAAGTCTATTCAATTCTGCTTTTCCACCAGCTGAGGAGATAGCACTGGAAAGAGAAGAGTTTTGTCATAATTATGGGACATGACACTGCTATAAGATAAAGTTCTAATACACCGCCGAGGATGAGTCTGATTATCCAAGCCCTAAAAAATTTCATTTAGATTCAGTTCAGAGTAAGTCATGTTATCAGATTTCTAAATGACAGGATGGGAGGTTTTTATCAAGTACCTGACACCTGAAGGTCAGCTGTGGTCCTTCTGGTTTACAGGACTGTGAAATATTGTCCAGGATGCTGCCATAACCCCAAGTGAAGAAAAGTTGTGCCTGGGCCTAAACTCAGGTCCTACAATGGAAAAGGGACAAGGTGAGAAGGAGAGAAACATGTCTATGCTGTCCTAAGCCATAGAAATAAGGTGTTATTTGGTCTTTACCCTTCATCCCTCACTCCCTGACATCTGCACTTCTAGAGCACTGCAGTAACACCGGCATTTGCTGCCTGAGCTGGATGCCAGGTACTGTGGGGAGTTCACAGAACTTAATCAGCAATCAAGGTGGATCCCAAATATGGGGAAAGCAATTACATTGTAATAATGCAATATAATAAATTAAGGTCATATTGGCTACAATCAATTTGAATAATTTAATACCACTAAAAACCCAATGTCATACACATATTGAAACATTCATTACAATAATTGTTTAGGCAATATGAAAAGCTTATAATTCAATATGAATATTAACAGCCTATATTTCCCAGGCAGCTAGAAAATTATTAGAACTGATGATTTTGTATGTAATATGGAAATTATGATCTTAATGGAAGTGAATGTTTTACTGCAGTGAAGATATAGAAACCAGATTTGTACTGGCAATTATGAATTGCAACAAGGTATTGTGTACTGAACAGTTCCTTCCTAAGTCAATATTGTTACCAAAGTTGAGTTTGATTTTTTTTTTATTTGTAGAGTAGCAATGAGTTTTATAGTCTTTTTTGTTTGTTTTGCTTTAAAAGTAAATAAACAAATAAAATCCCCACAGTTGATTGTAAAAGCGAGACTGAGCAGTGGCAATATGGCTAATGACCTAAAGAGGTTTATATTCAGTTGAGGTCTTTGATGAAAGTTCTATTTCTAAGGGTCTTGCTGTATTTGGGCCCCAGGTCCTCAACTTTAAAAAAGGTACGGTGTGTTGTCTGTGATTTTTATATTTATTTTGGGTTTGGTTTGGTTTTGTTTTGTTTTGTTTTGTTTTTGGGATATTTTTTGTTTGTTTGTTCATTATGAACTGCTTTGGACAGAGCTTGGCTTTGTGCAGTACAGCTGCAGAGTGGTCCAGTGTTGACTGTTATACTCTAATAAAAAATCAAAGATGCTTTCTTCAAATGTCTTTAAACTTGAGAAACTAAGGAAATGTTTCTTTCAAATATTCTAGAAAGGGTAAGACAATCCATATTGCCTGGACTGACACTGTTGTAGCATGACACACCTGTAAAGTCACTGACAGAGTTGGATGAATAATTTTTAATATTGTTTTCTTAAAAATTTCTTGTGATAGGTAGACAGCAGAAGATATTTCCTTCATAAAGCACTTCAGCAAATTTATCAATATACTTAGTTCCTTGATTTCTTGTGCACCCTTAATGACCTTTTAATTGCAGATATTATAGCGGTCAAAGGGTTACCCTTTTCATCTCAGCAGTAGAAAAATGTATAATTTTGGTTCTACTCCATCTGGAGTTAGAGGAAAAAATTACTACAGTTTCTTCCTTAGACATTGATCCTTGGGCATTTGGGTGTTTTATAATGTTTGCTAGATACGGCTTATTAGTACACTCTAGAAAGTTTTGCTTCTGGGACTGACTTTTGGAAAGCACAACAAAATTCAGTTCAAGACATGAATCTTTGTTCCTTTTTACTTCTCTATGACAATGCAGTTCAGAATTCCAGAACTGTTGTAAAGCTGTGAGCTCTGTACATACTCCAGTAAGTGAAAGTGAGCAGAGCTGATGCTTCTGAAATCCACAGAGAATTTTGGGAACTCTGGCAGTACACAGAAGGAATACTGCTTACAAATATATCTCTAAATGATTACATTATTAAAAAAACCCAAAAGCAAAAAGAAAAGCAACCAGAAAGATATATCTGTCTCACTGTCTTGATGCCTATTTTATGTTTGTAGTTGGACTGTGCAGAAATCAGTCTTTATATAAATTTTAAGACCATTGACACTTAGAGTTTGCCATTACTGCTTAGGATGCAATTGTATGAAACAAGACAAAAGAAAACATTTCTTTAATATTCTTGAATATCTGAGCACATCTTTTTCATTACTTATTTAGTAAGTTTTAGGAATCTGGTCAGTGCTTTAAAGTGTACAGAGAGAGTGCTTCCCAATAAAAACCTCAGTCAGAATGGGCTCCTCCTTTCCATTCTGATCTTCTGAATGCCTTGGTCACTCGGGTGATGCCAGCCTGTGATCTCAGGTGGTGGCAGAAGGAGTAGGTTTGCGCTCCTAAAACAGGAGCTGTCTCAAAGGGACTGAACTTACCTCTTCCTGCAGGAACCTGCTGCACTGGAGACAAGAGGTTGGAGCCAATAGAGCTGGTTTAAAGTCAGTTTAATGATCTTTAAAGATATAAAGATGTATAAAGATGCTGCCTTATACTGTGATTACATATTTATGGAAACATAACTGAGCTGAGTGAAGACTTCATTTTGCTCTATTATAAATGGAAACAAAGGGGTTACATTGTGGGGTCTTTTTTCCTTTTGTTTTTTTTTTTTTTTGTGGAATATGTCTTGGGGTTTTCACAAAAAATAACAAAGGTATTCCAAAAATGTTAATTTCATATTGAAAATTATTTCAGTAAAACAAATCTCCTTAAGCACAAAGAGATGTAAGTAAAATTAGATCTGAATGCAATTTGTTTAACAGTTGTCAGGGAGGGTAAAAAGAAAAAGAAAGATTTCTGCATTTACAGAAAATACTGAACGTATGGACAATGAGACAATTCCAGTAAATTATCAGCCTGCTTAATTCATTAAGAATTAATCTCTTGGGTAATTGCTGAAACTGAAAATGTTGACAGACTATTACCAAAATCTCTGTAGGATCCTAATGTGTAGTTGAGGGGTTTTTCTGTTAAGCTGAATGACTCCTTACAGTCAGAGAAAAGAAGAATGTTAGCTGCCACCCTGTAGTTTGCCAGAATGTGTAATTTACCATTAAATTAGAAGAATATAAGGAAGGATCTTAATTTATAAAAGGCCATATTGACATCAGCCAGACATCTAAGTTTCTGAGTAATGGGATGCTAGAAATTTATGATGTTTTGTCTTTGAAAAGTTAGATTATATGTCTACTACCACAAATTATCACATATATTTTTAGTTTCTTTTTTTTAGAAATGGTATCTGTGAGATAGCTACATGATAAAAACATCTGAGATTGTGCAAAATGGGCCTTTCTGGAAAAAAAAAAAGTTTAGTAATGTGAAATACAGTTGCTTCACTTTCTTACTGCTACCATCTGTATTAAGCAGAATTTCCCACAGTGAGAGCCACTGTGAAACTGAAAAAAAATTCACAGGTGGGGGGTTTTAGATCCGTTTTTAATTGATATATTTCACTGCTGAATGCTTAAATTTTGCCCTCATGTAATTCTTCATGTTGTTATATATCTTCTGGATTGTAGCTTTGACAGTGAATGAGAGGGTCGGAGTCAACTCCTTTATTCAAGTGCAATTTAGTTTTCAAATCCATAAATAGAGTAGCTGTCAGAACAAGGTTTGAAAATTAATGTATTTTTCTATAAATAATGCAGGTCTATCTGATAGTGTAATCTCCCACAGTACTAATCTTTATGATCAACTACTTCCACATTTCTATTAAGCATAGGTCTACTCAGAATAAAAATTACAAAATAGACAGTTACAAAGAGTATCTAGTATTCCCCCACGCCCCTTTCAGGCCTGACAAATATCTTCAGTCTAGGAAGACACTTGGTAGATTTAAAAAAAAAAACCACACAAAACAAACAGTAATCCACTCAAATCAGTAAATTGGAAATTAAAAACTATCATTAAATAGCACCTAGCATTGCAGTGTAGATAGAAGTGTCCCTGCGTTTGCAGAATTAACGAGTTTGAGAGACTCTAAAGAAACCATCAGGACTTGGTGTTAGGGTGTTTTTCTTCTAAAGTTATTCAGCCCACTGGAAAGTCATTTCCTGAAGTGATCAATACTTTGCTCACTTTGCTGATTGAGTCAGCCTTCCAAACATAAACAGAAGAGAATAAAAACCACAGACAGTTTGTAAACCTAACCCGGCCATAAATGAGTCAGCACGTCCATTAAGATACATTGACTTTCCATCTCTTCACACTTATAGTAAATACAGATTACAAACAGGAAATTGTTAATTTTGTGGGATGTGACACTAATTATGCCACACTACCACCCAGGAAGCTGCTTTTGCATACTATTTAGTGAAACTTCTTTTTTGGTACTCTTACCATTAAATAAATACAATTTTATCTTACTTGTCATTTGTCAAAACTGCTGTCTTCTTAGGAAGAGTATACTATTAGTGAATTTAACATATAATTCAGAGTGTGAACTCGGTAAGATTTTATTTCCTTATCTCTGTATAAACATGATTATCCAAGCCTTTTCCATCTCTAACTGCTATTAGCTCATGGTTCTAAAACGTTTATTCATGGGAAAAACCTTAGGGTTCAAACTACACAGGCATTATTTCAAAACTTCAGTGATCTGAGAAATACTGTGGTCTCTCACACCACTCGATCCTTCCCTATTCGATGAGTACACACAGCAAAACCAGCTCCTACAGTGGCACGCTGGGGCCATGGCTTTCCATCCAGCTGGAGTTGGGACCCTCCATACTGGTCATATTAGGGCCAAAATCCAAAGTCATATGTGTGTAGCATGCAACATTAACAGTACACATATTGCTGTCTTGGTAGATAAACAAAAAAAAATTCTGTAAACACTTGTGAGCCCAGAACTTGACAGGTATTTCTGGTGTCTCTGTACCACTCATACAGACAATTAGAGGAACTCTTTGGTTCATTTCTCATGTTGCAGCCCAGATTTGTTTTGAACTATATATGGAAGGCAGGGATTTGTCATCTGCCCTGACACAGTTGACACACAGCAGCCACAAATTTAGGTTCAGTCCTAAAGCCTGATGTAGGAACCGAGTCTTGTTGCATGATCTGAAGCAGGATGTGTTCCCTTCTCTTTTAATGAAAGCTGGGTCTCCTAGCTGAATGGATAGTGATTAAACACAGCATTCCATGAACTAACTAGCGAAGTGATTTCAAATGGCTTAATTCAAATGGTGAATTATTTAATTCCTAGAAAAATGAGTAATGACTTAGCTGTTTCTATATGCTCAATTACCATCCAAAATTCAGAATAAGATCTTGTTAATGATTTCCTCACCTCCTTACTATTTGCATTTAGCACAGCAGTAAAATGGGAGTCATAATATGCAATAAGTAGCACATTACCAAGTTGCTGTGCCTCTATGCTGCCGCACTGAATCTTCTCTGATGTGAAGGAGAGGAAGAAAAACAGAGTAGGGAGAAGCAGATAACTGAGCTATAAACATGAATAATGCAATGATTTCCCAGTAAAACAACAACAAAACTAATAATCACAGTTAGGAATTATTGCTAACATGCTAGTAACAAAATACAGTTCTTACATTTTGTTTTATAGCTCATTATACTTTAATCCAGTATGTTCTGAATAATGACATTCACCACAAGAGTAACTGACATAGATTAGACCTTAGGTATATTTGAATTCAGGATGTTGTTTTCTGTTTTGGTGTCTTGGGGTGATTCTATAACCATACTGTATTCCCCATCGCCTGCTTGATTTCGAGTGTACCTTTAAATTGCAAAGGGGGGAGAGAGAAGCCGAGAGAACTCTTCAAAGCGGCCAGCTTGACCTTGCAACTAGAATGTTTTGCATTCTTTTCTCTCCCGATTCTGACAACATTTGGTTGGTTAGAGGATTTTTGCTCGCTAGTCTCTTCGGCTTTCAGCGGAGAAGGGACTGTGATCTGCCTCAGCGGCTTCTTTTCCTTTTTGGACTGTTTTTGGTTTGCTTTTCATCTGAGACCGGCTGTCATCTCCGGACCTGCTCGGCGGGACGCTCCTAGGGGGGTCGTCGGACCCTGCCTGGCCGGCCCGGCCCAGCTCAGGACTGCAGGTTTTACCTACAGAAAGAACTCTAAAATCCATAGTCCTCTTTTAGGGGACAGGGGAGGGGGTTTCAATATCCTTTTTCCCGTGACAGCAGGGGACTCTGTTTTATTAAATAAATAGTTTTCTTCACTTTCACTCGAGAAATTATTTTCCTGAACCTGTGGGGGAGGTGCTGCCGAGGCCTGCTTGCCTGGCAGGCAGGAGAGAGAGAGAGAGACGCCCCTCTCAGGTCGTTTCCTCCCGGATTTGTGTCCAAACCGGCACATTTGGGATGGAGTGGTTTAAATATAGATAGTATTTTTTCCAGGTAGCTTAATTGTTATGAGGAAGAAACCTTAAGAGGATATAGACTTTACTGAAATATGTCCATCTTAAAAAGCTAGAAAAGTGTCACTTCTTCCTTGAAAGACAAATATGATGACAACTGTGCGTTGCCTTACAAACCTTGGCACTGTAGCACACTTCTCCTTAAAAAGCTTTTACAGTAACTTTATGTGTGTTTTTGGCTGTCCTGTGAGTAGAACCACTACAGCTGTCCTTAAGCTGTTCTCAGATAATCCATCTGCTACAGGATTATCAAAATCTCTGAATGAGAAAAACCACACAGCTTTCAAATGGGAGGCAACATAACTCTGCTTAATTGCTCTCTGTGGATTATCTCTTACACAATGCCCAGTAGTGCAAGGCTGTCAATCAGTGCTTAAATGGGGACATTAATTAGCTCAGAATAGCTACTCATTTCTGGTTGATTATTGTTTCAAATGGTTTATCTTTAGATAAATTACTAATGAATTATTTTGGTCATCCTTTCATTGATTCTAAGGAATTGATATTACCTGATAAGTGACCAATGTTTTGACTTTTCTTCATTAATTATTATATAGTGTTTTGTATTCCACCAGCTCATTTTACCTTTAGTTGAAGGAGATGCTGACATATCATTGTAAATAATCAGTGCACAGTAAATCCTTTACACTTGACAGCCTTAGCTTAAGGAACTTACAGGATCTGTGCCATCTCACCATGACATTTGAGAGAAAGGACATCATTTTCCCAATAAATATTCTTTTAAGCGATAGATTTTCTTGTATTTCTGCTATTATTTCCATTAGTTTGTGCTATCACTTTAAATTTAACTACAGAAAGTGAACATGAGTGTTTTCTAGTTTTAAGGCAATCTTCACATCTGTAAGGTTAAAATTTGCTTAAATACAAAGATCTGTTGTGAATCCATCACACATCCATAATTCATACAGGGACTAACAGTTCAGCCTGCAGGGTAGAAAACTTACAGAGTGCTCTGTGGTTTGCAATGATCAGAGCATAAGGATCTGTCAGATAAGTGAAGGCCTAGAAGAATATGAGAAGGAAACTTGGGACATTAGGAAAAGGCTGGGGAGAGGAAATTTATTGCCATGCGCTGGCTGGGTTAAGAAACTGCTGCTTGTCCAGAAGTGCCCAGCATGACAGAGGACACTTCAGCAGTACATTTGTACTTCGCAAGCTAGTTTCCTCACCCGTGCGATGACAGGCAGGTAACCACGTGTGCACGGGGTTAATAAATAACCCAGGTGTAGCCAGAGATAAATGAGGTGAGGTCGCCCTTGCTCGGAATTTCAAGGGTTTATTAATAAATTCCCTCAAAGGGGTCCGGGCACGAGACAGTACACTTCTATTCAGGACACACTTAAAAGGAGTACAGAAAAGGG
The DNA here is from genome assembly GCA_013398955.1 of Callaeas wilsoni. NCBI lineage: Eukaryota > Metazoa > Chordata > Aves > Passeriformes > Callaeidae > Callaeas > Callaeas wilsoni. The sequence continues at coordinate 347,756 of VWPU01014780.1, read as the reverse complement.
GGCGGGGATAATACAGCAACAACCTATGGGGAGAAGGAAAGGGCAGATCAGAGGCAGGATACATTCTTTTAGGAGATACAAGGGGTGTCTGTCAACTGCCAGTCAGACAGACCGGCTCTGCATCAGGTCACAGGAATTCAATGGGAAAAACCTTTCTCACAGGGGGATATCTAACCTTTGGAGCTGGCCCACCAATAGGTTTCCTCTTTATTTGGGCTTTGTGGCCCCCTGGCCATCACTGTGGTTGGTTCAGCCACCCCAACAGAAATTGTTGGGTGTCACTGAACATAACCTTGTAAAAGCTGTGTCCTTTTTGTATGTGAACCTGCTTTTATCTTGATTTTTCTGGTTTGGGAGTTAAAAAGGCATAGCTAACTTCCTTACACCAACAAGAATGAAACGTAGTTTGGAGCAGATGATGGAATGGCTTGACTCCCAAAGGAAAAAGGAACTTACTATAGAGAAGAAATGGCCTCAGAGTATGTGGGAGGATGTGGGAGGTGCAGACATGGCTTCTTTTGTTATTGATAAAATATTTTTCGATCAGGGATAAGTAAGCTGTTGGATGACACTGCACAAAATACAGGTTGCTCTGGCTGAACATGGTAAATACTCTTCAGTGGAAAGTCAGTTCACACCAGAAAGATGCACAGCATTTTCTTGTAGGTCAAGAAATCAAATGAGATTTGGATCCAGTGGGATGGGATTTCAAACTTGTTTGTTGGTTTGCAGGACAAGTGCACATTTTGACCAAAACCAAGCAGTCACTTGGAACAGTCCAGCCTTGGGGGTGCTCTAGGCTCAGTTCCCAAGAGGATTGCATGTTCTGTGGAGAACGCTGCTACCAGAAACACTAACCCTTATGCTGCACTGCCAGAAGTGCTGATTAACTCCAAGTATGTGATCTTTCTTGGGATGCAGTGCTAAGTGCTGTTCCTTGTGCCTAGGGAGGTTTGTTAAAACTCTTCTCAACATGCCCATCTGCTGGCAGCCTCTTTAGAACACTGTCACCTACTCAGATATGTCCAGCTTTGATGAGGATAAACAAAATCCATGACAGGAGCGGGAAGGCACTGTCAGGCTAACATTAAGACTGTAGTGTATATTAGCTTTTGCATGGAAATCTTGATGTGATTTATATTCCAATGGATTTTCTTCCCCTGAGGAATGGTATATCCAAAATGTCTTTCACGGCCTTTTGCATAGAAGTTGAAGTCATATTATATACTTTAAAAGCAACCAGCACATTTGCAATTATTTCAAACAGAAAACATATTGAGAGCCTGATAAAATACAACTTTCTGTCCTTTGGGATTTAATTTGCTTAGAGACAAAACATTCCTCTGAAGATAAATAGCAACAGGCATTCATTCTATTAATTGGAACAATGCTTCCAAATTAATTGAAAAAGATTTCCTAAAACCACTGTAACACTCCTATCAATAAAAGTATGTCCTGATTGGAAAGTTTGGTGCTGAAGAATTATAGTTACATCACACTGAAAACTTACTTAATTAACTTTTAACTAAGCTATTTCATATCAAACTGTTTTAATTAAGCTATTTTATATCAGGCTACTTTATATCAAAGACAAATGCAGCATTACTTCAAAGAGCTCACACTGAACATGAAAATCATTAACACTCAAATAAAGATGTGTCATATGCTTTGGCAGGAACTGGAATACTCAGACATGGGGGCAGCCTGAATCTTCGGTATTGGTCTAGAAAGAAAAAATGCTGAAGTCTTCAAAGAACATGGATATTGTCACATGGATATATTTTGTTTTAATTCATTGGGTAATCCAGTCCTGAGTAATTGCAAAGTACTTCAAATGTTAAAATACATGTGCAAGTGGAGAGACAGTTGATTTCTGCTAACCTTGTTGGTAAATACATTATGGAAGTATAAAACCAAAAAATTTTAGATATGATTTCTTGATCTTGGGAAAATCAAGGGTGGAAAAATCAGTAGAAATGAAGGGAAAAGATGTTCTTTGAGAACAGCCCATTATGAGAAAATCCTATGCACTGGCTTCTGTCCTTCTGAATTCCAGGACATTCTTAGATCCTAGTGCAGTGATTAAAGCCAAAATAGTATTTGTACAGTTGAGGACTGTGCCTTGAACATTTTCCCAAATTCGAAGGATTTTACTCTGTGACTACAGGATAAAGTGCTTCACTTTTCAAATGAGGCAATACAGACTCTACCTACATTTAAATCCCTGGGAAATGCACATTAACAGGATGTGCTGGACAGTGTCCAAATGAGAGAAAGTTTTATGTAAGGAGAAAGAAATAATCATGTACCTTGAAAAACCTCTAAACATGACTCCTGGACATTCAGCATGTGCACTAAATGCTGACAAGTGTTGCAAGTGCAACACAAATGCCATGGGCAAATCCATTTCCTTTCTTACTCAATTCAGATTTCAAGATGCCTTGTGCAGGTTGGGAAGCATGGATTCCTCTGGTATTGTTATAGAACGTCATTTTCTCTAGGAGATGTGAGGCTAGGGTGAGGGTGGGTGCCTGCAATAGTTGAAATTATAAATTAAGAATTTCATTCTGCTTTTAGTCAGGAGCACAGCTGAAAATGCAGAGTAGCTTGGAGTGTTTAACTCTCGTATCTTGAAAATGCTTTCCAGTCTTTCTGTAGCACAAAGGATAAAACTAGAATTAATTATTCTGAGGAAACCTATAATGGTTTGGGTTTTTTTGGTTCCTGAGTATTGAGAGCAACTTCTTTTTTTGTGTTCCTTTTTTCCCATGACAGAGCTTGATTTTTCTGGAATATATAATTTGCTGCTACAGTAAAGAAATCATTTAAAATATAGAAAAATAAGCTGAGAAAATGTGTGTGATTTGTTCAATAGCATTTATCACCTGGCCAGTCATATGGCAGACCTGTGATTGAGGATAGCATGGCAGTTGAGGGGAACCAAATAAAAATGATAATGGTTCTCAAAAATCAAACTGTTTAAGGTGCAGAATTATATTAAACTTTTAAACTTGTGCAGAGCTTTGCATATGCAGGTCTTACCTGAAGTCTGAAAAGATAAAAGTGCCAACATACAGAGATTAAAAACAATTTTCCAGGTACTTCTGAACTGTCTGGAATTTGGAAGGACTGTAGATCTTATGACACACACCGGTCTCAGGAAGTATAGGCGATTCAGATAAGCTTTGAATAATCATCAAACATTTTGCTGCTTACTGCTTATCTTCCATTTCAAACTCTGAAATATTTTAGGCTTATCTGTCACAAAAAAAAGGGGAAAGGAGTCAAGGTGCTATCATGGTCAAAAAATTGTACAACCATCAATAATAAGAGGTTTCTCAGTGCTCTGAGACATTACCTAGTACCTGCACTCTCAAGCCGAGAATTGAAAGTAGGCAGAGGGTTGAGTTGTGTTATTTTAACAAAAGCGTTTAAAAATATCAGCTCTTATCTCTAGAAGTGTTAGTCATTGTAGAGAAAAGATAAGATTTCAATTAACTGGAGGTGAAATATTGGTTCAATGTGTTTTCCTCCTTGTTTTTGATTGCTTGTTGTTTTCAGGATAGTTAAACATATTTAATAATCATTACCTGAATATTAAGAAATTATTTTGAAGTCGTGCTGAACTGAACCTTTTTCCCAACAGCTCTGCTTTGACACTTTGTAATAAAACAATGTGGCCAAGTAGACTCAGTTTGGCAGAAGCAAGTGCTGCAACATTTAGCTCTCAGGTAAGTTACAGAGATGTTATTTTTATGATGATTCTTTCTTATATATTCTTACGAATTCCTGTTAAAACTAATTATGAAGCATTTTCCTTGTTTTAGTTGTTGGTGTACTTCTCATTTGTAGAAAATATGTCCAAAAATGAGTATCAAAAACTCTCAGAGCTATTTATCAGCTATAAAAAAGCTGTTTAAACAGTTCAATGATATTTATGATAAAATTCTTTTGCGATCAGCATTTTGGGATGGGAAGTCTGTTTGTTGGGGGTTTTTGGGGGGGGAAAGGGGATTCAGTTTTGTTATTTCATTGTTTGACCAAAAAGTTTTCCTAAATAACACAACAGGTGTTTGGAACTCCAGTAGTTTACTGGTACTGATACTTTTCAATGAGTCTGCTTACTGCTGAGACCACTTTGTTCACACCAGTTTTGCTCACGATAATTAGGATGGACTCAAACTGATCAATAACTTTTGACATGGTTTCACTATTCCAAGTCATCTTAGACTATGCTTTCATGATGGCTGTGTTTCCTCGTGTGCAGAAGAATCACAATTTTCCTAAATCTAAATAAAACCTATTCATCCTTGAAATCAGGCAGCAATATGTAATATAAGTATTTAAACATAAATATATAAATGAACTCATCTGTATGTAATGAGTGTTATGCTGAATATGATTAAGTTCAATTTGGCTTATAGAAATAAACACATTATTAAAAAATACACTGTTTTGCATGCACTTGCTGTAGGAGAGCAATTGAAATCCCCATGATAAAGACAAACTGCAGTAATATGTACATGATTACTGATGGGATCAGATAAGTTATGGCAAAGGGTCAAGGGATGAACTGCAATATTGGTGTTAATCAATTGCTCCCCCTTCTCTTATAAAAAAGGAGAAAACCAAAATGTTTTATGTTAAGTTTAAAGAGCATAAAGTAAGAACATCTGGAAGTTTAATTTCTTCACCCTTTTATTCTCCATATTGTTATTTATACATTATTAATGTTATTATTAGGTTAGTCTTTCATCTTTCTCGAGTATAATAAATAGACCCAAATGCTTCAGTCTTGCAGATTTTTCAAACCTTCAGTGACATTGGCAGTAGAACCCTCCCAGTTTCTGCAACACTTTTTTTCACAGCAGACCATGGCCACTATTCCAAGAGCAATTTTATCATGGCAAATAAGGACACAAAGTACAGGTTCTATCTCTTCAGTGTGCAGCAAAACTTCTGCTTAACACCTTCTACTGCACTGTAATTGTCAGCTTGGGCTTGGGATTCCCTGGGCTCAATTTGGCATTACTTCTTCCCGGTACCCTTTCCCGTCCCTAAAGAACATGAGCTATTTCTTTTATCCTGTATAAAACTCTGCATTTAGTCAAAACCAAAGATTAATGTTTTCTACTTGTGCCTAGTTTACCATCTAGTAAAGATGGCTTTTCATCATGATTATTCCACTGCATTAATCTTTGTCTCAATCTTTATGTATCTGCAAATATGACAATAATTTAATTTCTTTCCAGTGAGAAAGTCACTGGTCAGAGTATTAGTCTGATTATAATATCCAAACTTGGAGGAACTTCTTAAGTGGCACCTAATTAAAAGTAGTATCAGTCTATACGGTCCTTGAGGGACTCATGATATCCTAAAGCAAATGTTTAGTTTGAGATGTTTTGTCTCCATTGGTTTGTTGTATATTCAAATTCCATGCCAAGAGATTTGTGCTTACAGGGGGATGATGTTGGTGATAGGGGAGTCATTGAGAAAGTTCTTGTGGTATAATGTAAAAGACAACTACCAAAGACTGTGCAGCTGTTCTCTATTCCAAGTTCATTTCATGACTGAGTCCCCCTTAAATTTAAACGTTTATATCTTGTGTGAGGTTTTATCTGTACATGGTTCTTTCAGATGAAGTTTGTAGACACTGGCTGCTGTAAGTTACTTATTCCTCTCTAGAAAGTAATCAAAAGCTGTCCATATTTAATGGAACACTTTAATAACTTTAGGGAAAACGGTTAAAAAAAAAATCACATGCAACTTGCTACACATGAACTGATAAAACACCAGCTATAAAATATTTTGCAAATTCAAATTTAGTGACTCCTACATTAAGTTACAAAAAATATTGAATGTAATTTATTTATTGAAGTTAAATTTACTTATTATTTAATTTGTCTTGAACCTATCCTATTTCCAAAGTTTTGTCAAAGTGTGATCATAAACACTGCATATTTACAGTTTTTTATTTAAAATACTATTAAGTTTGAAGGAAAAAACTCTCTTCTGCATCGCAAAGAGAGGGACATTAACAGTGGTAGGAGGAATGGGAGTTACTTGGCAGGTGGGTATATTCCAAGATCTAAAGGATGATTATGACTGACCTACATTATTCACATCAAGAAGATTTCACCTCAGCTGTATTACTTTTTTGTTAGATTTGAGGATTCCTGCCAGTTAAATGTAAAGTCTTCAGTGAAAGAGCACCAATGCTGAACAAAAGAGCACAACTGTACTGCCAGCAGTAATTGCACCTGATTTTGTCAGGGTATTCCAAGTGCCACCTTTTATGAATCTGCATAGCTTCGCACATTAACAGTTTATATCAGTGTAAAGGTCTTTTTTGGTAGACTAAGTAAATTTTACAGAAATAAATCTCTCTTACTTCTTCACTGCAAGTGAACTCAGTTCTCTATTTTGTCCTCTGAAGTTAGCAATGTATTTATCATAACTATAAATCCTGTCAGAAGCTACTTTGCTTAGAGTCTAAGTGCTCTAAGGAGCACTTGAAAAACTGGCAGGGCGCTGATAGAAGACAGTGGTCCCTTGAATAGCTCCTCTCTGTGCTCATTCCTTTGCTCACACATCCTCAGCAGCACATAGCTGGAGTGTGCTGATGTGTTTAGAGACAGGTACAGAGCTCCACCTGCACAATTTTCAAGCCAGGATCAATATCTGTAGTATGGAGATACAGTATTGGTATCTTTCATTTACACTCTGTTGTGTCATTTGGCTTTCTGGGCATGCACACAGAGCAAAGCTTTGTATAAAATAAAAATCAGAGCTAGGCTGTAACAGGGAAAAATGCTTAACTTGTGGCTTAGAAGAAGTAAAGTTTGGAGCAGCTTCATGATTTATTAATTGCATGTTATTAACTGTCAGTGGGCCAGTCATTCCTGACAGCTACAGTAGCCTGCACGAAATGTTAACCAAGACCTACAATTCCCTAAATGCTTTATAACCACCCTTCAAATGTTCTAGACATGCACCATGTGCATGCTCCCTCTCCTGCAGGCCATGGCAACTGCTGGCACCCCATCGGCTCCTGGGGGAACAGCTTCTGTGCTTTACACACAGCTCCTGTTAGAACTTGGGGTGTCCCAGCTTTATGCACTTTGTCCCTACCTAAAACCTGTGAATCCACTAAAACTGCTGGGAACAAAGGCACCATGGTCACTCGCATGAGCTCAGGGCTGGGTCCTCAGTGCTGCACCTCTGGCTGACAGTGTTGGTGAGGTGACTTCTACCAGTGCAACCTTCTGCTCTGTTGTCCTCTTCTCACTCTAAGATCCCCCATGATTTTGCAAATTTTCATGATTTCAATCTACTTTTATACTCAAGTGAAGTTCAAAGAAAAGTGTGAGAAGTTTAAAGAAATAATAGGAACTGGACATGTCAAAGCATGATTCAGTCCCAGAAAATGATGATAAACCAGGCTGCTGAGCTGTAACTAAGCCTGACTGTCAGGGTATTTCTTTGTTAGAGGGCAGAGGAGGATGGGGATGGGCTGACTAAGGAATCAGAAAGCATTAGAAACATTGCCTAGAATTAAATAAGAATGGAATTATTTGCTAAATCATAGTGTCATTCCTCAATGGCAATGAATATCACTCTGGGAAGCAGTCTTCCTGCATTCTTCCCTGCTATACTAATAAACAAGAGAAAATTCCTGGGATTGTTCTTTATAATATTGATTTATACTTATTTATATAACTTTTGGGGCTCTGCAGTCAAAAATAGTATTAGAATTGCATTGATAACATTGATAACGTGAGACTGAACTCACAGTGTTTCAGTGACTGGCTGCCTTCTGCTATAAATGTTCTGACTCCTGTGTGCTCTGGAAATTGAAGGTATTAACTAAAATAGGAAGTTATAAAATAATTGTTTTTGAAAAAAGAAATCCATAAACTTGCACGAGATCATATCATTTCCAAAGAATGTAGAATGTTGTAGGATGATGGGTAGAAAGACTCCAAGGGACATAGTCTGGGTTCAGAATCCTTTCTGCATATAACCAGTTACAAATTTGGAAGCTTAATTAAACAAGAGATGTAACAGGTTAAGTGAAACACCAGGAGAAAAGAGAAAGACAGCTATAATGGAAATTCATTTAATTACCAGTAAAAAGTTTAAGAACATTCTAGATATTTCAAATGTAAATTTTGTTACGTAAATATATGACTACTCATGAGTGGCAAATATTTGTCAGCAAATGTATAGTTGCAGCAGGTAATTACTGTAAAGTTTCAGCTTGTTCTATACCTGTCATGGGTTTGATCAACGAGCCTCTAAAATATCCCCCGTAGAGAGGGCTGTCAATATCACTGACATGTATCTTGTACTTTTATTACTCTGCAATTCTTTTAGGGGTAATATGAAGAGCCTAGAAAATGCAAGCATACCGAAACAGACTCTGCTTGTCACTCTTTTCTTTACTATAAAACAGGCATTAGAAAAAAGTTATTAATTTTGCAGAATTGGCACAGTTCTTTTGTCACTGCAACAATTCATTTTAACCTGAGAAGACAGCCTGGTTTGAGCAGCTTCCTAAAAACTGTCAATAACCATTACACTTGCCAGAATTCGATACATGCAACCTAATTTTTTTCATTTTGTGAGAAAACTGTCAGGCTATGTGTATTCTTTCTTCTGCATATCTTAAGCCACCATTTCACATTGTCGATGTTATGAAATTTCTTATTAAAAACATTTCAGAAATGGATTTGCATGACAAAAATTGTAGAGTATAATTATAGATAATATTAGCAGGACTGTGGAAAATGCAGTCTTTTTCTGTCTTTTCATATTTTCCTTTTTAAGGCACAGGGAATTGTTGATCTTTCCTACTTCAACAGATAATTTGGGGTTATTCTGTACCTTGTACTTTGATATCTTACTGACTGCAGTACATTATGAATCTTACTTGGTAGCACAGTATGGCACCCTACCAAGAACAAGCTATTTCCTACTCCACTTCATTGCAGTGTCTGACTGTTTTGGAATGGAGCAAAAGTCCCTTGACAGATGTACTGACAAAGCAATAATGAAAAGGTCATACTACATTTCCTACAGCATTTATCTTGTTTTTTTAGTGGCTGTGTACTGAAAACTAGAGCAAATTACACTTAATTAGGGAGACTAAGTTCTGCAATAAAGTGTCTTTTATCAACGTTATTACATGTTATATTTGAAAATTCTAAAACTCTTAAATAGCATCTTGACAACATTCTTATTCAGATCCAGTCTTAAAAACGTTTTACCTTTTCTAAAGATCGAGGTCACAAACTCTGCAGTTCTTGTTTTGTGGGGCCTTGGGGCCATTTTGAACTATTACTACTTAAGGAGTTGTTGGTTATGATTGAATACTGAAACAAAAGCACATCATAGACGTTTTGAGCAAGTCTTCCCTGACAGCACTGTCAGCATACGGAATAAGAAGTGCCCAATATTTAGTGACAATTATGAAAATACTTGCTTATTAATTAGTTTCTTTTCCCTTGATAAGTCATAAATAATTAAAGGCTAATTCTAAAAATACTGCATGTTTGAGCAAATATACCAAATTATTTTTTTGATTCTTTTATCATAATCTGATTTTAGAGAACAAAGTATAACCAATTAATGATGATGAAGAAAATATTCTGTGTCAGTATCGAAAATAATTTGGTTAAATTTGGAACAGACTATTTGGGAAGGCTACAGCTGACTTAATTAGTTTTGCTAGACCCGTAAGCTGTTAATTGTAGTGGCAACAGTGTCATCATTATGTCACCAGTAAAATAAGGTGCTTAACTGTGCAGCTATTATGCTGCTTAAAAAAGCCTTATTTATTTTCCTTTGTCAGGCCTTTTCTGCATAACCAATAGCAACAGTAAACTTTATTACATTCCAGATTGCTCCATATTTTAAAACGCTTAGTAAATGTGGTCCAAAATCAAGCAGGAGTTACAAGATTGTTCCCATCACATTTTCTTCTAAGTGGGAAGCATAGATTAGGATTAGTACATTTGGGGAGAACCTACTCACAATAAATCTTACTTTCCTTCTGCATGCAAATACTGGCTCAAAAATATTTTTTTATTTGTAATTAAATAATTGCTTAGTAATGGTAATTGTTCCACTAAATGCTTACATTTTTCTTTCCCTCTGTTTTTTTCTAATGCGGTGATCAATGTGTGACATACTCAGGTCGTTGACCAATTGTAGGGGTTTGAGTTCTTCTTTTGTTTTGTTGGTTTTTTTTCTCTTTCTTGAGGAATTTTCCCCATAGGTGTGGCTAATGGGCCATAACGACTGGACACTTCACAGGCAAAGGGGATTGTCAGCTCAGGGGAGAAGGCCGGTGGCCCCTCTCTTGTTACTGGGAGTGCCCAGGTTGGGGGAAAATACCGCGAGACAGGAGACTGGAGACAGCAGGGCTGGGGACAGCCCCTGTCTCTCTAGCTTGGGCTCTCTCTCTCTCGACTGGGAAGAGGAATGAGGCGGCCGAGGCTGTTTGGAGAGGAGTTTTTCGGCTGTCGTTGGGGACCAGCCTGGTCCTGCTTCTTTTGCCACGGGATGAGCCCCTGCTCGTAAGAGCAGCCCTTCAAACTGAGACCTTATTAACACCCACCTCACTAAGGGAAGGACTTTCTTACCATCTGCCTGGGTGCCCGATCCCTCCTCTCCCTGCCTTCTGTGGAGCTGGGCTGCCACGGCCCCGCCCGGCCCCCGCCGCTTCTTTCGGGGCTGCTCCCAGCCTTCGCTACTCTGTAGCCCCGCACCTCCTGCCTGCTGAGACCTCCTGAGGATTTTCCCACTGCAGCTCCAGACCGTGATACATCTCCTCCACCATCCAGGGACTTCTGCCCGTCTCTGCCGTCCCAGCTGGAGCGCCCCTGCCAGCTGCGACCGGCACGGCGCCAAAGGGGAAAGTGCCTGCGACTGAGACGGCCCGTTACTGGGTTTTTGTGGTTCTGTTTGTTGTTAATGCCGAAGTTGTTGTTGTTTTTGCCTCATTAGATATACTAGTAAAGAACTGTTATTCCTATTCTCATATCTTTGCCTGAGAGCCCCTTAATTTCAAAATTATAACAATTCGGAGGGAAGGGGGTCCACACTTTTTTTTCCATTCCAAGGAAAGCGTCTGCCTCCTTTAGCAGACACCTGTCTCTCAAACCGAGACACCAATCAAAGTTCTTCCTGTGTTCAGCTACCTTTTTTTCACAAAATCCAATCAAAATACACAGACTGAAGGAACAAAAAGACTTTTCAGTCCAACTCTGTCAATGTCCCTCATAAAAATTACTTTATATTCATATCTGTTCTATACTTGGTATAACATACACTTAAAGATGACCCACTTATATCTAGTGAGAATTTTTTTGTTATTGAAAAAGCTTTCTTCCAACACTGGAGATGACACAGCATCAGGATTGATGAACTTGGCTTTCATTAAGAAGCATGAGGGAGTGTAATAATTGAACTAAAACCAAACCTGGTGAAAAGAAGAAAGTGAAATGAATGCAGCTTTGATACAGTCTCTTAATTCCCCTTATTATTCTTGATAAAAGCATATTTGGTTTATTTACAAAATGCATTTACTGTTGTGTTCTTCTAATCGGAATCACAGGATTAAATTATAAATAATTTATATTTATTTTATTTTATTACAAGAAGATACTATGGATTTTAGGACTGAATGTTTCAATGCAGGTAAAGCTTATGTTCAAGTGTTTTGTGGGTTTGATCTACTCCTTTGACTTTATTTCCCAAAGTTTTTCCTCAGACTGTGGTTCCATCTTTGAGCTATACACTGAAGTGTCCTGTTGGGGGCAGCAGAAAAGGACTGATCTGGAGAACAAGAGCTGCCAAGAAATGATGTGACGGTAACTCTGTGTGACTGGAACAAGCAAAACTGTCTGAGAGTATCTGCAGAAACTGTGGTGCTGCTGGAGATGATGATTACCATCATCCAGACTGAAGAACAGTCAGGGAATTACAAAAAGACATTTGGAACAGTGTAGAAGTAACTTGAAAAGAAATACCAAAATATTGTGAGGTACACCTTGTGGGAGAGGGAAAAAAAAGTAATTCTAAAGAAATTCTTCCCCCTCAGACATCACTTATTTGACTTGCTTTTTCTGAAAAGTCATAATTTTCATCATTGTAACTTTTACATAGTCTAATCCTAGAGGAAGAAGTACGAGGGTTATAAAAATGACTGAAGATAGAAGAGATATTATAATAATAAGACACAAATTATAAATAATAGGTGAAGTATAAACAATTGTATTTAAACTTTTTCTCTGACATAGCAAACTAGGGACTAGATTCTTAGTAAAGAAGTTGTTTAATGCAGACTCTTTTTGTACAGTCATGGGTGTAGCCTCATCTACCTCAGTGCTGATCTGAGACAGGCTGTTGAAATTCTTCCAGTTCTCAAATTACAGGTGTTGTGCTCTACTGAGTTATAAACAATTGAAGAAACAAATCATGTAATGGTATGGAGGCCTATTACACATCAAGATGAATTACAAAAGCAAATCATGGCACCAAAGTGATAAAGGATTAGATTTTATGTGCTGCTAGTGTTGAACCACAATTATCTTAGCCAAGAATGAGTAATTATTCAAAATAAAACACAATTTGCTCTCAATGCAGACTACTCAGAATATATCAGGTGTAAGTCTTCACCGATGTAAAATTGTTTGGCTCAAAGGCTAAGTTTTTAGAATCAGTGTGACCTTTTCATGTCCTTCAGTTATCAGCCTGTTCCTATAGCATGGATAATTTTTTCAGGCACTTTAAAAACAAGTTTGCAGAGACAGAAACTGTACTGAAATTTTACTCTAAGCCACTCTACTATCAACACTCATGGTTTTTTCTGTCATGCAATTTTTTTGTTTGTTTGTTTTTTGGTTGTTTTTTTTCATGTGTTATGCTTTCCTGTGAATTAGGGGTCAGTGACATTAGACAACCCCATGTTTGGATGTTCCTGGTGGACACTAATAGAGGGATACAACTGCAGGTACTGGGCACTAAAAATTTTCCTTGAGAACTTGAATGGAGCTGTCAGGGTGCTGTAAATTTGTCCTTTCTAGAACAACAAAAGCGAAACTCTGTATAGAGCACAAATAATTTCTCTCTCTCTAGGTGTGGCATTGTCAATAGAAGCAGTGATCCCCTGGATTTGTGCTGCACCAGAACACCTCAATATAAGATGAGGACCTTCTGTAAACTTGGGGTCTCCAGAAGTATGAAGTACAATGTATCCTGTCCCAGACACTGCCAGGGAGTACTTTTACAAGTTCCTCTCTGGTCAAAAAAACAGTGACTCTAACTCAAATGTCATCACCTGAGCTCCCCACCAGGTGCAGAGGTACCGTTTACCTTGATTTGTTTTTACACGTGAGCATTAGAGGTTATCACCAAAAGAGTGAAAGGTAATTCAAGTGGTTCTCAGAATCCTTAGAAAGACTAGGCATCCACTAAGTTGTTGCAGTGACTGAACCAACAGCTGTGATGACCAGGGGGCCAGAAGACCCCGATGCGGGGTTGGCTCGCTGGTGGACCAGCTCACAAGTTTAAAGGTCCCCCCTTTTTACTCTGACTTCTGCCATCAGATCTTGGAGACCCCTATAAGAGTGTAATCCAACCCCCTGTTCCCCTCTTTCCTTCTCCCCATTGGTCATTGATTGTTGAACCCCGCCCCTCGGGACCTCTTTACAAGGGAGTCCTGTGGGAAAAAACACTCTCTCCGTCCATGGACATCGCCGAATAAACACCATCGGAATTCCATACGGAGGCCACCTCTCTTCCTCTAGTTGCACCTGGGCAAATCAACTTCGTGTGGAAAGGCTGCGTGTGCTCTCCACCGCATGGGTGTGAGAGGGTAAGCTAGCGAGCATGCAAAGTGGCACCGCAGGGGTTTCCTTTGCTAAAGGACTCCTCTTGAACAAGTGGCTGCCCCTCCACCCAGCCACCCACGCGGCGCATTACTAAGTCAGGCAAAAATATAAGGAAATATATTAAAATTGTGCCTTAAGATCATCAAATCAGCTTGATAGGTTCATGATAAACGCACCAGGAGTTTTTTTCTTCCTCAGTGAATTTCATATTGGGAGTGCACGGAATTTTTTTCAGGTACTTAACTTCAGCAAATCCTACAGACACTTGCTGTCAGGATACTATTGTAGTGTTACTCCATGACGGCAGGTAATAGAAAGAGCATTTCTGAAATTGCATTCTTGTGACATGTAATTTAATAAAGAGTTCGTTAAAAGTTTTCACTTTTGTTTTATAATGTTATTTCATTTTAATTATGTAACGCATTTCAAAAGTTAGTACATTCTCTGTATTTCCATGCTCTAGTCAGTTCATCCTCTACAGTTTTTAAAATAGAAGAAAAAACTACTTTTCACTGCTAAAACACAGCTACTGGCTTGGCATTTTCCTCAATACTAATGTGGTCTTACTTTACTGTTAATAGAATTTAAGAGCAAACAAGTATGTTAAAGCTATCTACACTTACCACCAAATATCCTAATCTGTTTAATTTAACTTATCCTTGGATTGTGCTTATTTCTTCAGCTATAATGAACATAAATCCTGTGGTTGAAATAATCCCTTTTGGATTTGGGTATCGTACTCATGCATATCAGTGGCATGACTAATATAAATATTATTTTAACAGGAAGAAACTTCTAGGAAAGAATTCCCTATATAAGAACTTCGTCTGGACAGGATTTTTTAAAAAATGATACTTTAATGGCTTATTTATTGTTTTTATTTTTCAAAGTGGATGATTAAAACTGAAAGCACCTATGATGACTGTACAAGAAAAATCCCCCAAATTTGTAAGGTGATATTTGGGTGTTTTGCCCAATGAGAAAAAGTTGCATAGAATAAATTTACTACTTAGAGTTAGTGTTATACTGTCTAGAACAATATTCTATAGCAGCAGTTCCAAGTATTTCATCAGAGAAAAGGGAACTTTCTGGGGGCATGTACACAGATCATGAAACTTATGAAATGTTGATGTTCCCACAGCCACAGTGAATCAGAGCTGGGGCTTGGCCCAGCTGTCGAGCTTGTATTAATATTCACTGAACACAGAAACAGCTTTAGTTTCAAAACCAAAGGGTAATAAGTTGTTCATACTGTAGCTGTCACTGTGAGTGGTGTCTCTAAACAAAGCAGCCTGTCATTAAGGGGAATATCTGCAAGAGCTTACACTGCATTTACAATAATGGATACAGCAGTTCCATTCCATTACTTTGGATATGTGTGGGGACTGAATATCTTGGATCTTTTGCAGCAATTTAAACACAGCTGTGCTGACAGCAGAAAAGTGTTAGTGACGAAGTCTGGAAGGGATTAAGGCTTATTATTACTAATCTAATCTATTTTAATGAAACTCAGATTGACTGTTGTATTGTTAGAATGTTTTCATCGTTAATAAATGGAAGGAATACAGATCAGTCTTCCTGTTCAGAAATTAGAAGTGATCAAAATAGTTTCAAATGGGTCTTTCCTCCCCTCCTTCATCATTCAAATGGATTCTGGGTACATAGATGGATGAAAATGCAGAGTACCTTTGTCTAATTCTAATGCTTCCTGACGAGAATATTTATGTGTAGGGCTGATTTGTATGTTACCCTTTATTCATGTCATATGACAATTTATGGCATTGTCTCAAAACAGAGGTTTTAGTAAAAAGAGCTCTTTGCTTTCTCAGATGTTCTTAGGTTTATCAGGCCATAGAGCCAAATGGATTTTAAATGTGCTAGATTACAATGGAACTCCTCTGGAAGTACCTGTGACATTCACATGAACACCACATGAATTCTTAATAATCTGCAGATTATACTGAATACTGATTTAATTATTGAGACAGATATAACTATATTCCATCTTTGTGATCAGGGAAGCTGTGTGAGTAGAAAAGCAAGTGTGTCCTTGATAGAAACAGTAGAACTTGTAAAATCACAAAGCAGCACCTGTGAGGAAGAAAGAGACAGATCCACTATGCAACTAGTGGGGAAATGAAAAAATTCAGGCATGCCAGTGGTATATTGTGTGTGTGTCTCTGTAGGTAATAGAATGAGTTAGGCAATATCATGCTAAAATATAAAAATGCCATCCCTAAAAAATTGTCAAGACCAGAGAGCTTGTCTTATCATTTACTTGAACATTGCAAATACACTATTACTACAGGGTACATTGAATAAAATGAGAAAAAGGACAATTCGTCTTTCCTGGTTTTTGAATTATGTTGCTAGTAAATATTTTTCAGGTCAACATTTGTGGCGGAAAAGAACGGAAGCTTTTTGGTGAGCAAGTCAGGGCACTAGGTGGAAAAAAGGAAATATAGTCAGTGTTAGTCAGCATTATGTGGTACCAAGTGGGTGGAATTTTGGCTATGCTGAAAAGCTTGGAGACTTCCTATTAATTTATTTCATTATTGGTGTTTCTTTCATAAACCAAAGCTCCCTGGTGTAACCGAGAAGCCTTCTTCTGCAGGACATATTGGACTGACCTCATGTCTGAAACCCCCCTCTGCTGACACCTTGTCCTTCTCCAAGCAAGTGTGACAAAAAAAACCAGTAAAAGCATTTTCACTGAAAAAATCTCAGTGAAACTGTAAAAATATTATCTTGCTGTTAGTACATTTTCTCCTTAATCTATAAATTCTCTTAACATTTTACCTACAGACAACAAAGAAACTAATGTCCATGGAAACACTAACATCTATTTCATTTTTTAAATTCTTTTTGAAGAAAAGTTTCTTTTTAATGCTTGCCGTAGATCTGGTTGAAAGCTATAGTTGAAATACCAGGAACTCAATACATCAGAAATCTTTGAATCAGCCAGTAAGAGAACTTCCTCGCACCTCTCCCCAAGGTGAAAAGTTCAGCTTTCTTTATTACAATGAAAAGATAGTTAATGATTCTTATTGAGGACTTCACTGTTCAATACTGAAATAACTGCAGTACTGGATTTATTGGGATAAACGTCAACTTCAACAAGCAAGTGTTATGCACATTCATCTACTGCATAGATAAAAATGAGTAATTAACATAGTGCTGTGTTTTGTGATTTTCAGTTAAACATAATACAGTTTAAAAATACCCACAGAAACTCAGAATTGTTATAGCTCCATAGGCACTTAAATTTATAGACTGTTTTACATTGATAGCCTATTTATTGGTGAAGGGGTATAACTGTATAGCATATATGCTGTATATAATTAGAATTTTCCAGAGTTTTGGGGTTTTTTTTCCCCATTATTTTAAAAGGACAAAATTTTCAGAAGTACAGAAGATTTATCCTCTAAAAATTCAGGAATTTTTTAAAACTTTTTTGAAAATTTTGACCCAAATATATGGAGGCATTTTGTACCTTACTATTGTATATCTGACCATAACAAAGTAGCAGCAACCTAGAAGATCAGATAAAGAAGGAATGCTCTTAATTATGAAGATATATCGCTGAGTCTCCTCTTCTCTGGTTTTGCTCTTAATCTCTTTTATCAGACCTGGCACTTCCTACTGATTCGGTTGTAATATTTCCAAAAACCTCTCTTTTCTAAAAAAAATAGCGTAAAAATAAATCCAACTTTTTAATGATTTGTAAGTTCATATAAATGACAAGTTTAAAAAAGAGCTTAATGTGTTCAGACACATCCACTACTCAAGGCTAGCATTAAGTGTTCTCTGCAAATCTCATGATATGCAGCTCATGAGTGTAATTAACATATTCATTTATATGCAGATATCTATCTAAATACCAAAGCATTTTTATACAGCAATTCCTTTCTACTCTCGAATTGGTATTGAGGAAAAAATGTGAAAGAAACTTGGTGGGGTCAGAATGGGAGGCATTGAGACTCTCATGAATAACACTTTTTGGACTGTTCTTTGTAGATGCACTTTCAGTTGTCTCAGTTTTCAGGATGCTCTGTAGAAAAAAATGCAGATTTAAAAAAAAAATTATGCTTGGAATTGTTTTCAACAAGTCTTCAAACAAAAAATACACTTCTCTCAGATATTAGTAGACTTACTTTTGTGTTTGAATAAGGCATTGCTGTTTGTTCCTACCTTAACCATTCTGTGATTCTGCAATACTATCTCTAAATACCCTTTAAAAGTAATCCCCTATAAGTTAAACCTGGAAATCTCACTTCAGACTTGTACTCTAATGGCAAATGGGGAGCAAAACTTGGATCAGAAAGTGCATTTGGGTTATGCTTATTTCTTAAATAAAATACTAAGTTGTCTGCTGCTTTCCTTAGAGCTTGTTCTGAAAAGTGGCATCAAGGAACTGAATGTAATCTTTTTGGGAAGTAGTTTGAGAATGTCTGGCAAATCTGTGTGGTCCAATTAATTCCAGTGGAAACTGCACCTCTCAGGAATGTGTTCCTGGCCATGGAATCTGGCATAGCTGATAATACTTCAGCCTTTTATAAGCAAATCAGCTGCAGGACAGTTATATCAATCTGCTTTGCTTCTCTTTAACATAAACAAGAGACAGCAGAACATCAACAATCAATGAGAAACTGGGCCTAAAAGCTTTTGCTTTTTTGTGTTAACCAGTATAAGGAAGTTCTGTCATAGGAGGTGAGAGAAAGAACTGGTGAAGAAAATGAAGATTATGTAAGGGAACTAGTTGTCCTAGTTCCTGAACAAATACCCTTTCTCTCAGAAAATTGATGACCACAGCGAGCCAGAACTGTTTCCCAGGGTTACCTGTTTCCTATATGTGGCTTATTCAGAATCAGCTTATTTCTGAACTTACTGTACTACTTTTGGGGTTTCTTGGCTGACTGCTTAGTTACTTTTTTTCTTATCTTTACTACACTGAGTCTGAAATGCAGTATTTTATTTCATCTTGGTAAGTATTTTCCAAAAGTATTTAGTGGATAACATCGAAGAAAAAATAAGTTTGAGCTGCTCAGAGAACTAATGATTAGCTGCTCCGGAGAGTTTCCAAATAGAAAAGAAATTTGCATTAGAAAGAGAAGATCCAATCATAAAAGTTATGTAATCCAATTATAAACACTTTGTGATTCTGGAGTTCATGGACTGTTTGCCTTATTTACTAATGAGCCTAATTAAAAAGATCCCTGAAGCCAAAAATAATGGGGATGACAACTGTTAAAACACTATACAGTTTCCAAAAAGAAATGTTAAGCTCTACTTCAAGTCTCCAATTCTGGAAATAGTCCTCACTTTTAGGATGTACTATTCCAGAAGGAGAGTAGTTGTACAGTTATGCATCCAGTCTTTATGTCCCAAAAGTTTAGAGTTACTGTGATTCAAGACAAATGACAGCAATTTTTTGGTGTCTTGACTTAACTAAATCAAATGGATGACTTCATAACTTTGTGACTCCTGACTCTTTAGCCCTTTATGAATATTAGTTCTTCCCCATCAGCATAGTTATATACCTTGGAATTTTCAGTAATTTTTTTTTCACTGTTTTTGACCAGCAGTTCAACCACAGCTAGAATTTTTGCTATTAATATCAGGAGATATTATTTTTGTTAACTTGATTAAGGGCAATTTCCATCGTTAAGAAGTGAAGTTTTCTTGTTCCAGTTTTTTTACAGAGACAAAATTATAACACTCTCTGTCTCTCTGATATGAAGATTTGTCTATCTGACCCATAGACTGGATAATCTGGCATCTTTCACTCTCAATTCCAGAGAATGAGAGTTTAAGTAGCAAATTGTCGGAGTCAGAATTGAGATCACTATGTGGAATATAAGTTATAGTTGAGTTGCTTAATGACCTTAAGTATAATTACTAACTGTTTGAAAACTAGGGATGCAGTTTCATTTCAAGTGTTAGGTTAGGAATCCTATGAATTCCTAAATGTTAGCACTAAAAAATAGTTATGAATAGTTTAGAAACTGCCTTAGGCAGGGCTGGATATAGCCTTGGGCAAAGAAAATGAGTATTTTCTCCAAAGAGTCTGTTGTAGTAAAAAAAGAATAGTGGATAGTTTCATCTGACTCTGCTTATTTTATTCTTTCACTGTATCTGAAGAAGCTGTGGTGCCTGCAGTCTCACTAATTTAAGGTTTTTATCTATTCCTACCAAATCTTATCATGGAATAGGACTGAAAAAAAGTATATGGTAAATATTGTACTTATTAAATGGATGTGTTAAAAAGCTGATATGTTTAACTTGTCATTCCAAATAAACTTAGGGTTAAAGGAATGAACTAAAAGACCCAAAAGTGTATAATGATGTTGTATGTATGACAGTCAAAGCACCATCAAATTACTGAATGCGAACACTTCAAGATACTCTTTTCTTTTTCTTCTTTTCTTTTCTTTTCTTTTCTTTTCTTTTCTTTTCTTTTCTTTTCTTTTCTTTTCTTTTCTTTTCTTTTCTTTTCTTTTCTTTTCTTTTCTTTTCTTTTCTTTTCTTTTCTTTTCTTTTCTTTTCAATTGCCATGGATTCAGTTTAGTAAATTGATTTGTATGATTTATTGGTCTGCAGGATCTATGAGCAAACTCTGACTTGATGTAAAAATAATCCTCAAGCCTGAATTATGAAACAACACTGAATACTGGGCTCATTACTTAGTCTGACACGGCATTGCTGCCCATTTTTTATTTATCTGACATTCTTCCAGAATAATACTGAGAGAAGAAAAGCACTTCATTTCACTGTGCTAAATGCAAACAGGTTTTTACTTTTTCACTGTCTGTTGAGAAATTAGAACATAGTTCTATAGAATCAACCAGACAGTTGCTAAATTTCTGAAATGTATATCAATTCCTCTGAATATATATTTCAAGTCTTTTTTCTCTAAAGGATTAGAGAAAGTTGGATGAATTTCATACAATGATTGCAATGTTGTCCCAATGTACATGCTTAAAGAAACCACTCAATTTATTAATCTGTTATAGAAATGTTTGTATAAAACTTGTTTCTTCCTGAAAATCCTGCTAGAGCAAGAAAAAAGTTAATCCTCTTAGGTAACAATGTTCATTTGAATGGATTTCACAGGAAAACTGAGTGCCAGCAGAGATATAATTGTATAACTAAATGGCAGAGGCAACACACTTTTTAAAAGATATATTCAAATTGCCATGCTCTGCTCTTAGGGGATTCCTGCAAGCTGTCTTCAAAAAAACTTTGGCAATGGCATACACTTTTAGAACTGGGGACATTTCCCATTTATTACAAGTTATAAATGCAAAAAAAAAGACAAAACTTCTGTAGCAGAAACTTTGAATAAAGTTACACTCCTTATTAGTAGAATTAGATAACTAGAGTGGCATTCCATTAAGATGCTCAGCATTCAGGGCTCAGTATTTGGTGCTTGGCATTCAGGAGCCAGTTGGGTCTGCTTTTGGCACAGTGGAATGATTTTCCTTGGACCAGGATTATTTGCAGGTTCCAGTACAAACCCGGCTGATGGCACTTGTGCTGAGAGCTCTGTGCCATTCTGCTCTGAGAGCACTCAGAAGTGAGTGGGGGCGAATCACTCTGTTCTCCAAGGTGCAAATCACCACTCATCTCAATGCTTTGAGTCTTTAATGATTTTGATCAATACTGTGGGAATTGGAATTGTAAACTCTCTGTTGCTGAAGGATACAAAGTTCCTGAGATGAAGCTCAAGCTTTTAAAACCAGAATGGAGCAGCAGTATGGAACAAGCCTGCTGAGTCTTTACACAATATAGAGCTCCACAGTGAAATGCATCTTACAGGCATTATAAATCAATTTGGGTAATGGAAAACAAACTACAGGCAGCTGCTATTTGGCATTTATGTCTTTTTATTCTTTTTGTTGCTGTCTACAAACATAATGGGAAAGTCAGAAAAACACATTATGTCAAGAAAACAACACTGAAGGCCTGCAGGGCAGTCATAAAGGTGTTTAAATAACCATCGTAAGTGTTTGTGATTAGTAGAAATAAGTAGAAAAATAGATTCTTCTTAGTCTATAAATGCACTTCAATCAAGCAAAACTTCTAATCAATCAATATAGCCATTAGTTTTCTGATCCTAATGTCATTAATACCAGTGAAATGGAAAAACTATTGACATACCCTAATTCTGGCTTTACACTGTGACAGATTCTGTGCCTTTTACTTTCCAGCTTTACCATCAGTCTGCAATTTGACCCAACTGAATTTTCTTCAGAATTTACAGTACTCAGATGTTTGGTATTACTGCTTCTCATTCATGTCATGTGAAAGAGAACTATGTACAAAGACAGACTTTATTTCATCTACTGACTTCATGTTTTTAAGAAAAGTTTTCATTGTCATAAAATTTAAATGTGAAATATATATCTGTAGATTATAAGTTCTCTTTTCAATGAGAAATAAATTATTGTATTACAGTAGCTGGCTGTATAAGCTACTACATGGTGAGAGGATAACTAACTGGAGGAAGAGGAAAAAGAAAAGAGAAATTAGGAACCAGAACAGGTTTATTTCTTCTCTTAAGTGGTCCTGAGTGTCTCTAAAATAATATATGCTTAGTTGTATTAATTTTAAAGCATTTTTTGGATGCAGGCACTTGATACAAATAGCACATGGTACAGGAGGGTCTTTAATTTCAGGATTAAGTTCTAAATCCTACTTATTCCAAGATAAAGGTAGAGCACACAGATAGTAACTAAGAAAACAAGGGAGAAGGAAATAGGAAAGAACATTTTTTAAAAATTTCAGTTGTGAAAGGTACATGTGAATAGACTTCATCACGTGTACTTCTGCATAAATGCTCCATTCCTACAGGCTGTTCTTGAATGACTGAATTTAACTGGGTGCATTGAAACAAGCACAGTGATAAAATCATCATCTTGATAGGAATGCTTGATCAAATTGTTCCAAAATAGATGTTTCATTGTACCTTTATGGGGATTTTACAGTTCATGATGGGCATGATATATCAAAACAGTCACATCAGAAAGTTAATGTGACTCTTTCAGCAGTACCACATAGTCTCTGTGGATTTAAATGTAATACCCAATTCCAGAGAATCACATCAGGTCTGTACTCTCCATGCAATGATGGTAAGGGAGAAAGAACATGAAACACAAAAGATTAAGAAGGCTGCAAAGTACAGTAATAACAGGAAGCTTCAAATAACTTCATAAATCTTGGATGAATGTCATATGAGGACAGAATGTTTGCTTCTGACATATCTAGAATTTGAATCAGTCCTTTTTGGAGAAATCAGTCAGGAAATCTTCAAAAGTAGACATAGCACTTATTTAGATCTGATTCAAGATGTACTAGAGATCATAATGGACCTACATTTAAGTTCTCTATGTAAGAATGGCATCCAGAAAATTTAATTCCTAAAGCATTTTTAAGACAAGAAACTGTTTAAAGGAAAATGGGAAGAAAGAGATAAAAGGTTAACCTGGTTAACCAGGTTGACGATTCCAGATGTCAAAGATCTGTTTTAGAGTAATGTAGTTGACATTATGTTGGAGTTAATGTGTATCACAATTTAGCAAAAATGCTACAAGGGTGACAGGCCAGCAAAATTCATCCAGCACCTTAAGGAGAATTTTAAGGCCAAACTTAGAGCGTGAAAATCATTTCTGGAAAATAAGAACAGAAAATTGCATCAAGTCCAGCAGGTTCAAAACAGTCTCAACAGATTAACTGAACACTAATTTTGAGGTTGAACATGTTAAAGTCACAACATTTTATAACAGCAAGTGTTCCAGACAGCAGGGGCTCTGCTTGAGATTTGTGGTGCACACAAACACACACACACTCACAAGTTAAAGTCATAACATATATAATGTAGTAACCTATGTTATATGTCATGAGAGATATAATTTGTTATATATTATGTATTATGTGTTAGATACATAATGTCAGGAAAATCCACAAATGCCAGAGGTTTATGTTCAAAAAGGAGACAGAGGAGTCCTTCAACTTTTTTTGAATAAAGGAAGAGAGTCCACTGGGCACATGTCCATGGGATTTTCTTTCTCTGGGGGTTTCAGAGGGTGTAGCCTCCTTTTATCCCTCCCATCCGCATGTTGCCATCTTCCTTTCCCCTTTGGCTGAGGCACTAGGAAGGTACAGCCTTCCGGAACCGTCTACCACATATCCCCCCTTGAACCTACTGTTTAACCCCAAAGTTCAGAAGTTCAGCCTTGTGCAGACCCTCGTCTGTTTCAGGAGCCAAGCTGTCTGGGCTCGGTAACAAACCTGCTGCCCAAAGTTAGTAGAAACATTAAGACTCATTTCAAAGACATTAACACCCGTACCTTCACCCATCGAATTATTTGTAAAGACATTAGCACAAATCCTTCCTCTCAATAATATATTGCAATTATGTTATAAATATATTGTATATAACTATATATAGTGTGTTTCAGCTATATAAAACATATACATAATATATCTAACAGATACATTGCATATAATTCTATATTATACATTCTAAATTATATCTTACAATGCTAAGGATAAAAGCCTGTGGCAAGTGCACACAGTGTCTTGATTGAACTGTTCTGACCCATCCAAGGCTTTTCAGCTTTGAATCTCATCTATACTTTTTTATATTAATAATGTTTTACTTATTTGAGTAGAGAATCAAGTTCTTCTTAAGGAAATTGAGAGATTCTATTTCTAGAGGATAACTTGGATTTTGTCATTCGTTGTCATGGGATTTTATACCTGAAGCTAAAGAAGATCCCATTCAATGCCAGTATATCACCTCATATTTACTTTATAGGCATCTTTCCATTCTCTGTGTACTATATAAACATAATGTCATGGGATACAAATAAAACTCAGAGGAAGAGATATGTACAATAATGGGGAGATAATATTTACAATCATGGCAGAGATAGCTTGGAACTTCTCCAGAAAGTGCTACAGTCTTCAGTCATTATATTAAAAAAACCCCAACTATTGCTGAATAGTTTTGTTCATCTTCAACCTCATCAAAATCAGCTTTTTTAAAGTATTATTAAAATTTTGCATTCAACGACAACCAATACAAGCAAATTGTTTGAAAAGAGATGACCCAAGGGAGAGAGAATGAAGAGAGAATGAAGAAAAATAAGAATTTTTATCTCAGAGAATGATTTATGAGGTAACATTAAGAAGATAAATACATGTAATCTGAATAAGTGATGTCTGAGAAAGAGCAACAAGCTGAGAGCAAGGGTGAACACTTGGATAAGATGAAATATATTCACAAGAAAGGTAATGGCATAATAGAGTGATGGAAAGTAGTGGAATTTTAGTCTGGCTCTTATTGTATTTCTTTGCACACCTCTTTGATAGAATAAAAATGATGGCTTGATTTAGCAATCTCAGGGAGTTCAAGTTGGCAAAGTAATGACCTGCTTTTGTTGGTGGCTGAATTTAGAATGAGTTCTCTAAGTAGTTCCAGAACCTTGGGATTTTTTCAATTTTTACTGCTATATTTCTTCCCAAATGTTAAAAAATCCCCATGTGTTATATATTCTTCCCTATGAAGAAAGTAGTTTTCAAAATAATTGGCTCACTAAAAATATGTTTAAAGAATTTGAAAATATTAGTATTTCATTTTAAGATGTCAGTTTTAATTTTTAGAAAGATCTGCAAAATTTCTGGTTCATATTCCTTTAGAGTGAAGACGGATGGCCACGAGAGACAGAGATAACAGCTCAACTTGGTTTTTTCAAAAAGTATAATATCAGTAGATTTTTATACCCTGTTTCTTGCACAAGCCTGATAAGCCCAAAAAATACTAAACCATTTGATTTAAATAAATAAATAAATCTGAATCTGCTAAGAGCAGGTCCAGAGGAGGTCACAAAGATTCTCAGAGGGCTGGAGCTCCTCTCCTAAAGAGACGGCTGGGGTTGTTCAGCCTGAGGAAGAGAAGGCTCTGGGGAGACCTCAATTACTTCATTTCTTCCAATACTTAAAGGGGAAAGTGACCTTTGACGTGGGCAAGCAGTGACAGGACAAGGAGGAATGCTTTCAAACTAAAAGCTGAGAAATTTAAATTAGATGTTGGGAAGAAGTTCTTAACTCAGAGTGTGGTGAGTCGAGGCCCTGGCACAGGTTGCCCAGAGAAGTTGTGGATAAGCCATGCCTGGAAGTGTTCAAGGCTAGGTTGCATGGGGCTCTGAGCAGTCTAGTCTGGTGGCAGGTATTCCTGCCCATGGAGGAAGGGTTTGTTGGAATGAGATGATCCTTAAGGTCCCTTGCAAACAGAGACCTTTCTATGATTTGTGCACTGAGAATCGTAAGAAAGTGAAAAATTGACTTTTAATTCTGGAAGTAACATGAAGAGAAAATTGCTCAGCATTTCTGTATATGCATGGGGCTTTTGTGATTAAAATCAAAATGGAACAAAAGTTTCTTTGAAATATTTGCCTTCCATTTTTCAGTGAGATTGAGCACTATTATCTAGAGATTCTCTCTCCTCAAATGCTTTTCTCTGTAGTTAATTTACTTTTATTTAATTATGCTTAGACACATCCTCATGAGGCCATTGTAGCGTTAAGACACTGTTTGCATATGCTGAGTGATACCTCAATGGGAATTAGCATGGGTATGCGAAATTTTATTATTATACTTTCTAGTATTCTTATCAGGGTTTGAGTTAGCATATATTCAAGTAATTTCAGTATCCCTTGAAAAAAATCAGTCTGCTGGGATTTTTTTCCTACTTGTTGTAGGCTGTAAGTAGTCCTTTGCTGTCAGTTGTAGTCTAATTGTTCCAATACCTTTGGTCATTTACCTAAGAGCTGCTGGAATTTAAAATTACTATTGCAATTGTTTTCAAAAACAATCAGGTGTCAGTTTCATTGCCAGATTTGTAATTAGATCAAAGATGCTCCACATAGTGTATTTAAACTATGGAGTATCATGCAGTGCTGAGGAAGTGTGGGGAAGTGTTGCTCATAATTTATTCTACATTTTGTTTTAAATATAAAATACTAAACCAACTGAACCATAAGCCTTAGGTGAATAGATTTCTCTACTTGTAGTATTTACAGCTTGGATATATTAGGTGTACATAATAACCAGCTGTCGCCCTCCAGATGTAGTACAGTCAAGCTGCATAAATTCTGCAGTCTCAGACACTGTTTCCCTGATGCAGGGCTTGGAGGGCTGCTGTAAATAATTTCATACTATGTAACCTAATTTCATGCCAGCTTTGTTTTTATTTTTATTTTTTTCTAGTAATTTAATGAAAAGCATATATGAGTAGCCAAGTCTGATTGCAGTGAAACTACTGGAGCTCTACTCTTTTAGAACAGGGAGGCAGAAGAAACCAGAGAATGTGACATTTCAACTGCAATGCTTGCAGCACATGACAGAAAAGTAATGAGTGAGGAGTCCTCACTTTTAGGAAAATGCTTGGTTGTAGTTCCAATATTACAGTACCAGTAATAGAGTCTAGGCTGTTCTTCTCCATTTAATTTTGTTGCTCAAGGTAATGGTGGAGTAAGGTCTTTAATTTCAGTGAAGCTGGTGAATAAATTGGATTATTTTACTGACGATCAAAACAGCTGTTGTTCTCTAATGAGAAAGTTTCAAAAGCCTGATATCTGAATAGGTCAAAAATCCCTTAATATGTCACTCATGGGTTTCTGTATGTGCTCTGGTAGAAGATGATTTCCTTATGGTGTCATACACCCCACACTCCATTCTCCTATGAATCATTTTCCCAGTATTATTGTTCATGTAATGAGTCATTAATTTTCAAGATTTTCATATCTTTCAGACCTGATGTAGTCTAATTTGGACCTCACTTGTCATTTAATCATGTAGATTTTTTGGCTTCTTTCTCTTCCTCCTCTCTAGACACCTTTCATACTTTTGGTTTCTCTCCTACTTCTTACAAAAAAGGTTTGCCTTTTATAAAACATATTTTATCTTAAGTTCTGGTTAGACTGTAAAACATAAGTTAAATACCTTTATTAAAAACTAATTACCATATGACGTGCTAGTGCTTAATAAAAGCCTACCAAAGACATTTTTCCTCACCTTGTGCTTCCAAATTTCTTACTACAATGAAATATGACCTTTCTTAGCCTAAAACAGCTGTGTTGAATCTCTGATTCACTTTCCAAGTGATCAAGTTAGGATTGTGTTAATTCATCTTCATGTCTTAGCCACTTTAAATTTATTACTGTTTTTCAAATCTGTCCATAGCTTGTTGTGGAAATAAATGAGGAATTAATTACTGATTTTTAACCGTGCTTGCCTTATTACGCTGTAATGTCTCCAGGTTCACAAAGGAAGGCTTTTGCTTCTATGAGTCCCACTTCTCTCAAATGTTTAATTTGATGTATTACCCTTTGTATTTTGATTTGTAGTTTTTATAGAAAACTTGTGATCAAGCCTGACCTTTCAGCATTTTGAAGTAAGACATGAGTTTAAATTCCAACTGGTTGTCACTCAGTGTGATACTAAAATGTCTCAGGGAAGAAATTACAGTATGCATTCTAGAAATCTTTTTTAAAACCTGCTTTTATTGTAAATTCTGTTGATTTCACTGAGCTGTAGCCATGCAGTGGCTGTATTGCAGAAGAGAACGAATATTAATCTCTTTTTACATGTCTGTACAGAGTTTACAGTACGAAACTGTGTGAATTCTTAGACTCTTGAGCTGAAACACAAGGATAAGCCAATGCTGGCAGAGTGTAACCTCACAGCCTACAGTGCTGCAGTTTCATTATCAGAGCTGGCAAGATGAGGTAGATCTGAGTATATTTGTATGAATTCCTTTGGTTTGCAGCACATACATGAGCTAGAGGTCCTCAGTAACTTCTGGAATGATGCAAATTGTTATGTGCTTAATTCTCTCTGACAAATGGCGCTTCATAACCTCTACAAGTTTCACATTTGGAATTGAATCCATCATAATTCTGTATAAGCTAAAGGGGTTCCAGAAGCATTTGATGTACCAGATGCAGTCTGAGTTTCCTAACAGAAATTTACTGATGTAGCTTCAATTACCAGCTTGAAATGAAAGGTATTATTCTAAGTATTTTGTGCTTTTCTTTCAGACATTTCTATGCGTTAACAGAAAATTGATTAACAGCTTGCATGCACATGTAACTATGAATAATGGAATAAATTAAGTGTAATTACATACATGATGACATGATAACAAGTAACCAGTGAGTCTGAAGCTACTCTGTATTAGACATTCCCTGAGTTTCTTTCATCTAAGGAACCTGGCTCAGTTACCTACATTTTGTAACAATCCAGATTCATAACTCATGTTCTCTAGGTGAAATAGCAAACATAAAGCTTCTGCAGAGCTGTAGTAGAAAGCTGTGCCACTTGGTGTTTCACATTCTTCCCTGTTCTTGGGTATCCTTGGGTGAACTCATTTCATACTGATTAACCTCTGCCACTGTTTCAATCCAAGGCATTATGTCTTCACGTAAAAAGGGGCTATTGATTCTTTTTCCCAGTCTAATGAAGCAGCACAGATGAAAAAATATTTTCCCTGTTTCACAATACTTAAAATTGTATTAGAGATGGATTTCAGCAAGCAGCTGACCAAAAGCACTCGACAAGTAATGAAAACCTACATTAAGAGGGAAAAAACCACTGTTTTTCAAAGAGACAAAATACACACAAAATATTTATAACAATTTTTTTAAACTGTATTTACTATCAAAGCCAAAACTCTCTTTTAGCACAACTTTTTGTCTCACAGATTCTGATCAGCAGGTATGAGTAAAGGTGTTTTATGTATGAGTGAAGTTAAAATAGTGACATATGACAGGAGTGCACAGAAAGATAATTTTGATTTAAGAACTCAACAATATTTCTTGGATTCCTAAAGTTAATCAAGAACCAAAAGGAAAAACTGACTTTTTTTTGTATTACGTATTTGATATAACTAGAGGAAATTTCCCTTACTTTCAATCTGATACTGGACAAGGCTGGAAAGTTTGTAAGTGTTGTGTATATCTAGGCTTAAATGTCATTTCAACATGGTCCATAAGAGGTTCATGAGTGACCCCTTTTCCTGAAATTGAGAAAATATTTAAATATTTTAGTAAACTTGGTTGCATTACCAAGTGTTGTATGCCATAAGTGCAGGGCAGATCTATGACAGTACCAGCATTCAAATACACTTCAGAGCACGAAGTAGGCCTTAAGAGCAAACTTCATGATTCTCATTTATTAGGTCTGCACTATTAGTTTTATGTAGATTTCTGGGGCTTGGGGGGTGTTTTTCACATAACAGTATCAGGAAGAGCTGTCTATTTAAGTCCTAATCAGCCCCACACAAGCAGAATTGTCTTTGTGCTCCAGTTGTTTTGATTCTCTAGCAATGCAGATACAAAATCCACTTAACTGGTTAGTTAAATAGATTTATAGTTGTTTGGCAGTGCCAGAATGATGGTATGTTCTGCAACACCTGAATACATACAGTCAAGTTCCCTTTTCTGTTTTTGAATATGTTTTAAATTTGACTCTTAATTGATTTTTTTACATGATTGCAAATCCAGATAGGATCCTTGCAGTGACCACAAAACATTGGTATTTCTGGATTAATTTTAGCCAGGATTTTTCTTTTCTGTGAATTTCAAAGACATTTAACCTTGAAATATAAATGATTTTTGATCATTTAATTCTGCTCTGAATGTCATGTGGGTAGGTCTCAGAGAGTAATTTTAAACCATTATTCGTAGCCCTGTTAAGCACCAGGAAAGAGGAGAAAGAAGATTAGTAATTGGTCTCTGTCCAGCACAAACTGTTGAAATTGATTTGGCTTCAGGCTGTGAGTTAAAAGCCAGCCAATGCATTACAGCAATAGATCAATGGTACATTGTGTTAATAGACACCAGGGGCTCTTTGCCTTCCCTGTTTCGCACTCAGCTTTAACCCACATGGTCCCATCCTGATTCTTTTTCAGCATATTCCAGTGCACACCAGTGATGGCCCCATTGCATCCACACTGTTATCAAAGCCCTGCTGTCAGTGATTGTGGCTCAGCAGTTGGGACAGCTAAATGGTGTCTTTGCCCCTTTTTTACCTCTGCAAAGGGGATATGAAATCCTCTTGGATTTGCACTGATTAGTGAAGAATTCTCTGCTGTTAGTGGACTGTGTCCATTACAGTGGTTGCAATGAAACAGACTGTTTGAGTTTCCTCTTTAAGAGAAAGATGCCATTTAATCGTACATGAAACATTAATTTACAGCTGCTGGTCTTGCTCCAATGAAACTGCTAAAGGTTTTTTAATATATATTTTAAAAGAAGTCTATGTTAGTTCTGATGGTTGGATCCTTGTGGTCTTCTCTTGGTTTCTGATTGGATCTGGGCAAGCATCCTGTCTGACACATCTCCAGCTATTATTTATGTGTGGCAAATATTTTAAGCTTTTATACTGACTACGCACACTGCCATTACACACAGGGAAAAACATCTAGGATTGATTCAGAGATCAAGATTGTCTGTAGAGCAATCTGTTCTGAGAGCTATATTTTAGTCCAATTGCTTGTTTTGTGCTCTGTCAGACTTCCACTGTCAGATAAATGTGTACCGAAACCTCTCACAGAATCTTGCTCTGAGAATCCTTCTGTACTATGTGCCTGCAGCAGAATGAGCAAACACACAGAACAAGATCCGTCTAAACGTCCCATCCCACTCAACACACCTTAGGTACCTCTAAGCAAGGGATTTGGAGTATTAGAGGCCTCGTAGTCACTTCAGTAGGGTGTTTTCACCAAATTGATATATCCAGTTTGTCAGCTCAAAGGAATCCCTCTGTTGTTGAGGTACAGCTGTTTCTAACTGGATAGGGTTAGGTAGTCCCTGAAGAAAGCTCTAGCTCCCTTATAGTCTTTCATCACTCTTGACCACATACTCCTTCCTTCCACTTCCCTCCTTTTGTCTGGTTCCTCTCCTTGGGGAGCCAAATGAGAGCATTTGAATGGCAGAAAGCAAACTCCAATAACAAAATAAAAGTGCTAAGAGAGGGAGAGAGAAGGAGAGGGGATATGAGACAAAAGGATTACTTCTTTTAAAAGGCAGGGATTATTACATCAGTTCAGCTATTTAAACCTTATTAATGTTCATGACTTTGGTTTCAATGTACAGACAGGCTGAAAAAAACCCAAAATGATTCTGTGGGGCATTTAAACCTTACCATTTATTTTAAGGATTAGAATAGGAGTTGTTACATCTCAATGAACATTCTGAATAGAGACTTCCTTACCTCCCACAGTGCTCTCTCCCCCTTTATGAGATTATATGGTAATTTCCCAGGGTTCATGGAGATGGGGTTTTCCCCTTAAAGTTTTGGTATATGTAGCTGCCCATTTGCTCAAGCTGTTGAAGAAGGCTAGAAAGGGTTTCCTCACTGAAAAGTCTCCGTCAACTATCACATACATTTTACAGGTGCCTTTATTGCCAGAGTGACCTGACAATGGGTCCTCAGTCCCAGTTCTTACATTTTAGAATAATTACAGATTTAGTGAAAGTGCTGTAAGTCAGTGACCAGGGATTATCAGCATTATGACAGAAACCCTTAGGAACTGAAGCTAAAGACAGATTAAAGGAAGTAATGACCAGCTTTCTGCTGAAGTTCCACTGATGTTTTCAGCTTTGCATGTATATACACACAGACTTCATGGATTTGAATGGTTCGGGACTGTAATTTTACAGATAACCTCACAGTTCTATTGCATAATTATGCCTATTTCCATAATCAACCAAAGCTTTTATAAATACATTGCATTTGAGAGAAATTTCAGAGGATAGTTTCAGTTGGAGGAGACCTTAAAGATCATTTCATTGCAACCTCCCTTCATGGGCAGTGACAGCTTCCACTAGACCAGGTTGCTCAGAACCCCAGCCAAGGCGCCCTCAATCTCATCCTTATTTGGCATTTAAAAAGGATGCACAGCATGCTTTTACATGATTAGCTAAAATCCATCCTTAAAAGAAACCTCTCTGCCACTGCTTTGTAAATCCTGGAATTACTATTTGTTGTAAAGGACCCTCCTTGCTTTAAGAACCTGGCATTAGGACAATGTGTTTTACATTACCATGACAAGTACATATAAAACACAAATCCCACTTGAGAGCCTAAGATGTTTGAAGGGGTTTAGTGTCAGACACTCATTTCTGGGAGGCTGGATTAGGAATTGGAAAAGATGTTTTTACCAGAGCACTGTAGCTGGTACATTAACTTGTATCTACATGCCAGGAATACAAAGTGCACTGAAAGGCCAACCTTTTCTATTGCATATGACAACTACAGAGATTCCTTATTACACTGAGACACTGATGTTTACTACTTTGAAATGGCATTTTTTTCCTCAACAAATTCCACTAGATTAATTCATCTTTAAAAAAAAAAACAAAAAACAAAAAACAAAAACCAAAAAAAAACCAAAAAAAAAAACCAAAAACCACCACCAAAAAAGCAGTACCTCAAAATTATGTTATCCAACACTGAAGAGAAGGAAAATCTGCCTTTTGGCTATTTTTCCTAATCTGTATTTCTGGATGATGTTTTTCTGGACTTGCCTCTGCTCTAACTTCCATGTTCATGAATCAGGACTGTCTCAGAAATCCCTGATACTAAGCACTCTATATTTAATGTACGAAGAGTTGCCAGGCTATGTGTTTAGCCTGGAAATACGTGTTTATTTGTAGACATTCATATGTAAGATACTTAAAACTTTTGAATACTTAGCTCTTAGTGCATTATTGCATTATTGCATTGGCCATTGACTTTTAAGACTTAGTAGTATTTCTTAAGAACTGATTTTAGAGAGATTCTATCAGTCTGTGCTTTTTAAATTGATCTCTTCATACTTGAAAAAGACTTAAAGATCCTAACTGATTTATGTAACTGGACAAAAATATTCTTCTTTTCCCTTAAACTTTATTAGAGGTGCTGCAACAATAAGGTCGTAAATGTGCATCTGGTGAGGAGGTTACCTTAACCTGACCTGTGCTATTCTCACAAAGCTAAGGGTTCATGATGATTATTTTTATTTTATTAGCAAACCTATATTGGAGAACTGAATTTTGAGTATTCAGAGGCCTGAGTCTTCGTGATTATAGAAATGAAACAGGTAACAGGCATTTCTACCAGTGGCCAAGTAGCAATTACACAGGTAGAGGATGAACAGGGTGAACTTCCATTACAGTCATTTACAATTTCTACATTTTCAAGGTTATTTTGCAAGCAACAACTCTCCTCCACCCCCCCCCAAAAAACCCCCCAACATTTTAAAGAAAAATAACTTCCTCCTTTATGTATCATATTTATTTGTGTCTATAAATTGTGCTGAGATGTAAATGGACATTTATCTTGAGAAGTTGGGGGAAGGGGGGGTTGCATCAGAAATACCAATACAGTCATCTTCAATGCTTAAGATTTCATAGAAAGTTTAATGCATGGGATTCAAAGACACCAGACTTTACGACATGTTTTGACTTAATATTAACCATTGAATACCTTTAATTACAGTTGGATTTTAGGCAAGAGCTGGACTAATATGCATTTATTGTTTATTTTTTTGATTTTCACCTTTATAGACATTGATGTAATAGTAATTAGAAGTCAAGAATAAAGCAAAAGCTGATCAAATTAGCCTAGATCTAATGACCTGTTTCGTAATACTGATGGACAATTCAATAGTTTTGAACCACCTTTAAACTGGTATAGGTGACAAAAAATACTGTAAAATAATGTAAATGCTGAATAAATTGCAATTGGCCAATGAAAGCATTTTATGACTACCATATTACCTTCTGCCACTTATGAGGAAATCCTAAGAGTAGAGGAGGAAAGCATGTTTCCAGTATCATTTGCTTAAAAAATTATCAAGTGTCCTGGGAATTTTGCTGCTTATGTGCAAATTGGACTACTAAGAGTGGCACAAACATCCTTCCCTCCTTGCCCAGGAAACTAAAATCAGACCTATCCCTTATTAAACAAACATAGCAAAATACTCTTTGATCACACCTCATATGTATAAAATCCATCATTATGGAGAAGAATTTTAAATGCCTGCTGAGCTGGACTCAGCAAAATATTTGTCACACTGCTTTTTACAGATGTGATACAGAGATGGTTAGACTCTGCAGTCAATACTTCTGCAGTTTTACTGCTGTTCCCCAGCGGGAAAGAGGACAAAACACAAAATCCCCTTTTTGTCTCTCATTTCTGTCCTCCTTTGATAGTCATAAGTCTTAGATAGGAGTAGAATCCAGTAGAGTTTAAATTATATGAACAAAACTGTTTGTGTTCTTCCCTGCCAGCAGCTAAGTTATAGTGTAGTGCAAGCCACAGAATCCCACTGTCCCTGAGGAACCTTGTCCAGCATCCTGCTCAGTGCAGGATCAGTGCTGAGGTCACATCATCTGGGTCTGGACATGGCTCCCTGGAAATCACTGCAATCACCCTGATTTACACACAGGCTTCTCTAACAGGCAAACCATGTGGTGGCTGCTGTTTGTTGCCTTTCTCCTTTCACTGCAAAGCTTGCTTGTGCTTTGGCTTAGGTCACCTTTTGCTCATGTCATTTGTGACATAACAAAAATGCCCACTGAATTGTTAATGTTTTACCTCTGGGCAGTAAGATCGAGTTGTCTGACAATAGCTTCCTTGCAGCTTTCAGACATTGGTTCCCCATTGCCAGCCCCATGCTAGCCCTGTTCTTAAAATGTTAATAATATTTAATTCATTTGACAAGCTGTTCAGATGTTGCTCAAGGACTCTGATGTCAAAAATCCTTTCCTATTTACATGTCTCTACAATCTCCTCTTAACCAACTGGTCTGCCACTTTCTAATTAGCTTTAATAAACTTCAAATTTTTCTCCAAGGAGCTGATCCTCAGCTGGATGAGTTGTCACATTCTCACACTGATGAAGAGTGGGTAGTTTTCTATCTAGCTTCCTTGCCTCAGAGATGGACACAGTATTTGTATCCCAGAAACAGCAAACAGCAGAATTTACAAAGATTTTCCTTCTCGAGATCAGGTTAGGGAAAAGACGTGATAGCAGTTCTTGGTTTTATAAAAGGTAGTTTTTGATCCTGAGACATGTATGTTTTACAGATGCCTGAAGAAGAGTAAAATAAATTGTAATGAAAATGTACAGAAAACTTCTGCTTGTGTTAGAACAAAGAGCTTTCTGTTAAAACAGTGCCAAATACAACAACATGAGAATTAAGTAACATGGTCTCTAACTGGCTACTACTGGTTGGAAGTTGTAGGATTAACATTGCTAAAATATTTGGCAATATTCATAAAGTTGCATGATTTTAGAACAAGTAGCATGTTATCTACACACTCTTCAAAAAGCAATGTGAATGAACGAAAATGGTAGAGAAAGCAACAGAGATAATACAAATATTGCCCATATCTGAAATAAATTATCTTTATAGTGCCAACTTTATTTGTGTTGGTATTATATAATTCAATTTCACTGATAGATTATCCATTTGTTTTGAAAGTCTGAACATGTCAGACAACTGCCTATTAGTATGCCGGCGTGCTGGCTGGGCTGGGATAGCTGCAGCTTGTCCACATGTGCCCAACACAAAGGGAGAGCACCCTGTGGCACCCTTAGGTGCCTCACTAGCCAACTTCCTCACCCGTGTGGTGGAAGGCACGTAGCCCAGCGTGCCTGGGGCTTATAAATAGCCCATGCGTGACCAGAAATTAATGAGCAAGGTGGCTCCTTCGGCCGGTATTCCAAGGGTTTACTGTAGAAACCCCCTCGAAGAGGACCGGAAGCAAATAAAGCGAGGCAATAACCCGAATGGGCTTAAAAGGGATACAGGGAAGGGGGCGGGGATGACATAGCAGTGACCTGTAGGAAGAAGGGAAGGGCGGGACAGGTCTGGTTACCTTTTCTTAGGAGATACAAGGAGTGTCTGTCCACTGTCAATCAGACAGACCGAGCCCACATCAGGTCACAGGCATTCAATGGGAGAAGCCATCCTCACAGAAGGGGATTTTACCCTTTGGAGCCAGGCCACCAATCCTCTTTTTCTGGGCTCTGTGGCCCCCTGCGCATTACTGTGGTTGGTTCAGTCACCACAACAAAACTGCAAATAAGAAATTAGAAATTTGCTGATGCTTTTACAGCAGCTGTGGACAAACAACCTATGTTTGTGCTCCTGGAGTGCCTGTGCAGTAAGAAAGGGCAGATCTCTCTTGTCCTCAAAACTCATATTCAAGCCACTGGATAAGTAACTCAGTTTCACATCTATTAATGCTAAATTGCATTAGAAATTGTGTGGAATAGAAGGTTTGACTTTTTATTTATATATTGATCCAAATTAATTTCTACTAAAGATGTCTTGATTTCAGTGCTTTTAAATCAAATATATTTTTTCACTCAGTAAGAACACTGGCACTGCATGAGAGTGCAGGACCTTCACTGTCTCATTGGGTCAAGCATTCTTTTGTGACATTTGGCCAAGACGAAGCTGTTTTTGATAACACAATTCAGCAGAGTTCTAAAAATAACATTTTTCCAATATAATTTTGGTAACTCCTTGGGTTTCATGGCATGGTAGGTAATAAATTTGTTAAAAAAGAAATGGCATCAGACATTTCCTGCTCAGAAACCTATTTATTAATTGATATTTTATTCTCATTTTTATCTGCAACAAGTCTAGGTACGGGGATATCTTGCTTATGCAGGTTCGTTTAAGTAGTGTAACAAGTATGCAATTGATTAATTAATTAGGGATAAGAGATAAAGGAAAACTTGCATAGCTGAAAATTTCAGGGAAGATTGGCAGAAACATGATCAACATGCAGAACTAAAATTAAAGACAGAACTACATTTCTTCTAAATGGTCATCCTTTTCAGTGAAAAAACATGTATTTTATAAAGAAAGTTTCCATAGAGTTTGTGTCCATTTATCAAAACTGCTAAGCACAAGTGGGGATTGTATTATAGACATCTCTAAATGCAGAGTATTTTAATGTTATACCTCTGCCATTAGTTTAAAATATGTTCCTCTGGATTTGCTTTTTACAGCTTTGCACTTCATGAGACTGAATAAGAAAATCATTGCAAACTAAAAATATCATGCTTTACTGTCAAAGAAAAAGGTTGAATTTATTGATTATAAAATGAAATTGCAAGAGAAAGTACAAATATGTAGTTGAAATGTTTCAATTTTTTCTAGGAGTGTATTTAAATTTCTCCTTGATCGCACAGGGAATAATTTTCAGATAGGTAAGTACTTTAAAGTCAGATGTAATTCTAGAATATACTGAAGCTGTTATTCAAATGCTTTGTCTACATAATAACTTAGCTATTCTTAGTTTGCAATATATGGATCAATTTTGATATAGCTACTAACACTTCTAAATGCTGTTTTATTTTTCAGAGGGTGTCCATGTCAGCAGCCTCAGTATTCCAAGGTCAGTTCATATTCTAGAAGAAATTATTAACCATGGCAGAGATAAAAATAGGATTCACTATTTGATTTTTGGATGAGCTTTTGTTAGGAATAACCTTTTCAGTCACATCCACAGTTGTTATCTCACAGTATCGCCTTTTCTTTATGAACATGAACAAACTTTTCCTGTCTATGCAAGGTAGAATAAAGTTGAGGTCTTAATGCAGGATAATACTGAATAATTAAAATCCTTCTGACCTCAGAATGAACGTGACCGACCATTTTTAATCTCTGTAGTGGTGTGAAGCACTAACTGCTATTGTTAAGGGTGAGAAGTATGGCATGTATTAATGCCATGCTGCTCAATCTTTGCCATTTTGCTTATTTTAGAAATGTTGATGCTTTAAGTACCAAAAGCATCTTCCTTTTGACCTGCTTTAAACTTGCTCAGACCAAGCTTGTCTTTTATGCAAGCAAAGCTGAACAAATCTTGGAGAGCAATTATTTTCAGCACAAAGTCATAATCTAAAGCAGTAAACTGACTACCAGCCTAGAATATGTTAAACATCACTGGCCAATATTTCATCACTTTGAAATGTCTGACAGTTTTGTTTCTGGAGCTGCTATTAGAATTCTGTGGCAAATATATCACCGAGATTTTTGAGATATCTTTATTATGTGGAAGAACATAAAATATTTCAAAAAATAAATACCTTACCAAAATCAGCTATAATAAATATGCTTGAGTTCTTTCACTTCAAAACAAAGCAGAATAATAACAGATAAAGACTTTCAGAATTCAGATGATTATATTAAAATATTAAAATATTGAAAGTTTATATATTAGAAGATGGGTTTCAGGATAGTCTCAGAAATATTCTGTGAATGAGTAAAGACCAAAACAGGACTGAAACTGAGCAACAAATAATAGAAACAGATTAATTCTTTTTGAATCTTTTTAGTTGTTAGTGGACTGAAATTCCCAAATGAAAAAGAAAAGTGGCTGCTAGGGTATATGTCTTCTGATTGTCCACTACAGAAAATTTAACTTGAATTTGAGAGCAAACCAGACCTAGGTGGTTGCTTAGTTCAAGGTGTTTTATCTGTTCAAATATTTTACAAGGTGCTTATAGTTCTGTTTGTTCACATCCATGTAGTCCGACCTAGAGGTAGTTTTTCTGCATTGGTTAAAGATGCTTTTGTTGGCTTAAGCAAATGAGCCCGGCTGAGCAGAGCTATGCATCCAGCTGACCTCTCTGCTATTAGTCCAAGTGTCACTGAAAATCATACCCTTTCTTTCTAGAAAAAATGTTTTCACAAAACACTTTTCAATGAAATATACTCAGAAATTTACTCAGAAGAATGAACTCTCCAAGGGAATGACAGCTTATACAATGATCTTAGAATCAAAGGATAGGGTATATTTAAAGCAAAGTTTGTGTAAAACTCTTGAACTCAGCTTGTTTTGTCCTTTTGTACATCTACAGTAGATTAATATTTCTAATGGATTTCTAATTTCTAATCTCTGGTGACTCAGTGGCTGTAGCCTTTTGACAGCTTATAGAGACCTTGGATAAGACACTGTATGTGTTAAAGCCAATTACACCCATCCATATTCCCAGCTTTAATCAATAAGGTCAGCTGAGTTACTAATTCTGGCACCCTCGATGCTGTGAGCACATCAAGAAGCATCTGCTGAGGCTGGGCTGGTAGCCAAGGCCTCCAAGTGAATGAAACAGAGCCAAACCTTTAACCAGCCTGGCAAAGGGACCTACTTTGTTTCTTGAAACCATCAGGAAGGTTACAAAACACTTTATTCCGAGAAATTCACTAATGCTAACCCTGCTCAAGTAAACACAGGAGTTTAAGCAGTAATGATTTTTACAGTGTTGTGATACACTGGTAAAATGTGTAAATCAGAATGAGATTGCTTTCTGTATTTGCTTCACATTGTGTGTAATAGGAAATGTTCAGGGTTTCCAGTCTCATGTATTTTCACAAATAAGGAATATAAGCATGCAGTGTGAATTAGAGGCTGTCCCACTGAAATGTGAAAACATTTTCAGTGAAGTGTGAAAACCAGTATATATAAAGTGGGATTATGCTTTCAGTAACAGAAAGAAAACCTTTCTAAAAAGGCTGTTCACTTGCAGATGATTATTTTAATTATATTACTCTCAGTTAAGCATGGAGCAATCTTGCTACCCATTCTCTGCAGCTGTTCCTAAGCTTCAGCAACTGACCTGTTTTTAAATATTGATATTGAAGAATTTTGCTTTTAACAAATGCATAGTGACTTGGTAATATGATCTGTACTGCCAATGAGTAAGCTAAGCACATCAATGAAGCAATAACTTTCTCTTGGATCAACTTTCTTTCCCTATAAGTATGTTAGGAATAGATCTGTGTGGAATTTTGTGATGTCAAATATTTTGGATTCAGTCGTTTAGCTTTGTTGTTGGGCTTGTTTGGAATATCACGTTTGCTTTTGGGTTGCTTTCTGTGTTGAAAGAAGTCCAGACAGTAGCTATGACTGTATATATATATATATTGCTGTCATATAATGTCTTTTTTCTAGACAGATACATGCTTGTTCTCCTCTTTCTGAAATAAGTTGAAAGCTGTGTTACTACAACTCCAAATGTAAATCCCATGCATTTGTTTCATTCTGGCATAACTTAACAGGGGTCTGGTGCTGTTCTGTCCATGCATTCTTAGTCTCTGATATTCTTGGATTTTCCGTAATCTGAGCATATCCAAAGCTGTAGTACAGGGTATGACAAAATTCCCCCTAACAGCTCTACCTCCAACAGTTTTTCCTTCCTTACTCTCACAGAGAAGGTAGAACTCGCTAAACAGTCCTGGCCAGATGTTACCCCAAGCTGGGATCTAGGTTTCCTCAGATCCCCTATTCCATTTACATTCCTACATCACCCTTCATGTGAGGAACAGCTGGCGGGGCTGCCTCTGCTTTGCTGTAGTGAATAAAGGTCCAGTACCACATTATTCTGGGAAGAGATGACTATGATAATTCCAATGATTAGTCAAGTATCTGTTCTACTTATCTTTCCAAACCCCAAGCAGATTCCTGGCAGCCAGTGGCTAATTTTGGGGCTATAGGGGACACACAATTTTGTCTTGCAGCAGGAAGACACCTGAGTCTGTTTCTGCCTCTGTCTTTAGATGCACCAGTTCCATCACATAATACAATTTCTGGGCAGAGCTTTCCTGTTGTCATCTTTGGAAAGGACATTGTCTCCAGCTGTGTAATCAGGTCCTTTAAGGTGTACTTTACAGATTTTTCACCATATTAAATACAAATTAACAGAGTGCCTCATTTTTCAAAATTGCATTTATTAGACCAGAATTAATAACATTCAGCTGGGTAAATGCAGAAGACACAAAAGTAAGAGGAACCTCCCCCCAGTAACAGTATATGTGTATCATTTTAGTAGTGCTTGCCAAGAAAGAGTAACTCAGTAACTTGCATACTTTAATTCATAAAGATATACTTTATGGGGAAAAGTGATGTGGGTAGTAGAAGAATATGGGGAGATTTATTTT
Source organism: Callaeas wilsoni (assembly GCA_013398955.1). NCBI lineage: Eukaryota > Metazoa > Chordata > Aves > Passeriformes > Callaeidae > Callaeas > Callaeas wilsoni. The sequence goes on along the minus strand of VWPU01014780.1, from coordinate 305,849 downwards.
AGTAAATATTGATTCATCTAAAGATAGAATTACAACATAACCTGATTTATAAGTGGAAATAAACTAAAAATAGTAAATGTAAAAGAAAAGTATATTAATATACTTGTCCTTTTTTCTTTCAGAACAACAGCTCTATTTATTCTGTTACCTCTCTCTCCTCTATCTGCTTTGGAGCCCCTTTTCTGTTTCCTTTGGAATTTATGAAAATATTCCTATCGGACTAAATTAAATATTACTATTTAAGAATCCTCTAAACCAAATTAAGCATTTACTCATCTAGATTTCTAAATTATAGAGGAATCACTTCTTTGAAATGAACACATGCCATAGGATTATTGATATGTAGAATTTCCTTGTTTTCCTTCAGGGAAAAAAAAAAGATAAAATTATAGATCTTATACAAATATGTCCATTTCACTAAATTCCACAAGCATGTTGAGAAATTGCAGTGGGACTGCAATTTGGTGCTCATATGTGCCACCGACACAATTACTCCTGGAGTTTTACCTCCTCTCTGAGGGGTTAAATTCTTGTTTTATGGATGCACTAGGACATGGGCCTGCACTGTCTTTGTTCCACTGTTGTTAGACAGGGATGGAAAATAAAGTGATCTAGATCGAACACTGTATTTTCCTGATAGAATGTGTTGGCTCAAATCTGCTGGCTGTTAACTGGTGGAAAAGATGCATTATTCTTCCCTGTCTGTATAGGAATAAAAATTTAGAACAGCCTCCATATCCTCTGTTTGGTCTGCATATGAACGTTTCTGATCCATACTTGCTAGTTTTATAGAGCAAACTGCATTTTTCCAGTAGGATATGATGTAGATAAGAGTCCTTGCTCTTAATGCTGGTGTCATATATAAATTAATTTAGACTGAAATTATACATATAAATATATTTAAAAATAAAAAATATCAATATATAAATATGAATACAATTTTTTAATATATATATAACAGAATGGGAACTGAACATTTTGTATATATTTTCATCAGTCCTAGCACTTTACACATTGAAGATCCTACAGAAATCAATGGACATACCTAGCATAGGGGTGCAGCATGTGATAGAGTGATCCCTGAATCTCTATTCATATAAAACAAAAAATTCAGAAATGTCTGTATTACATATGAGAATATGTTTGTACAAGTGTAGTTGAATTGACCTAGTGAGACTTCCTAGCTTATTAATACTGTAGTAATTTATTTCTATGACTAGTTTTTTTCTAGTTCAGTGGAATTATATAGACAGGCCTGCGAGCTTCTCACTGAAAGTAGGAAATCTAGACTGATCTTGCATCCTACATAAGGCATTTGAAAGCTTCATGACTGATAATTATCTACTAACCTATTATTCTAAGAGATAAGGAAATATTATTTCCCTTGTAGACATATGATTAAGTAAGATATAAAAAATACTGTTATTCTTGTGGGGTCATGTAATTGATCAGGTACAGGCCAGAAATTTGAAAATGGGTTTCAATTTTATTAGCAAAAAATATTGGCATTGTATTAGTTAATCTGAAAAGACTGTGTCCTGAAATGTAGCTTGCCTTTGAAATTACAGACATGTCTAATTTGAACTTTTATTAACTGCAACAGAATGGCTGGAAGGCAGGGAAACACAAATCTGCTGTGTACTGTGCTGGATAAAAAGGATACTAAAAGAGCCTTTAAATTTAAATTGGGTACAAAGATCTAGAAAAGAACTGACTTTCCGAAAGACTTGCACAACATCAGCTTCTGTTAAATGAGGGGTCAATGAAAAGTTGACTTCATCACAAATCAACTTCTTTGTTGTTTTTTTTTCCTACTTCTTCTGAAAAAGAAAGCAGTCTTTACTGGGTTTCAGCGTTTTGGTTTGGTTGCTGTTTTGTTGGATTTTTTTCCATTCCCCCTAAAGACAAAAGAAATACAGGTTGTAATCTCTCACATGCACAGAATGTGTGTGACTCCAGGAAAGGAGTGCTAGAAAAACTGTTAAAATGAAAGCTTGACTGCATATGTTTTTATTGGTTTTCCCTAAGTTTTTCAGTATCATTACTATATGGTTAATAATATGTTAATTGTGGCTTTCTTCATTCTAAACAAGCTACCATCTTTGTATTTGGCTTAATTAATTATTTATGCCCACAGAATGCCTTTTAGTAAACAAAACTTCATACAATACTTTAAAAGCTTTACTTCAATATTATTTATAGAAGGGGCTATCACTTGGTATATTATCAAAGTCTGATTTATCTGAAGTTCATTTATTGTGTAAAATTTCCTGAATTAACTGGCAATTTTTAGTTCATTCCAGTAAAAATGTGGTTTTATTTTCCTAACTTTCAGGTGTCAGAGTATAAAAGGGATATAAATTTAGAAATAACTGTTGACTTCTAGTAGAGAACAACAGGTGTTAATTAGGTGCTGCTGAGGATAATTGGGACATAAATGATTCTGAAATATGAGATACCATGAGGGGTGTTTACAACTGTTGCTCTGAGCAGATAATCAAAATTGTGAACAGAGCATGTCTTTACTTCCATTTGGTTATGATTCCCTAAACTATTGGCTGCATATAAGATGTTACACTCAAAATCTACTTTAGAGGCAAAGGGAAACATGCATTATATATGATATAATATAATATATATAAAAAGGTAAGTGTGAGCAAAATTGGTGGTAAACACTCAATTAGAAAAACTGTTGTTACAGCTGCACCAGATCAAGCTCAGACAAGGCACACCTGAGAAGCATCTGTTAGAAGGCCTTGCAGTCTCCATACTGAGCTCACAGAAAATTCCAGGGCTTGCACCTGGCAACACCTTGGGCTTCACTGGAGATACAGGGCAGGAAGACTAGGTAGATCAGACCAATAAAACGATGTTACAGTGCCAATGAATAGGACTAGGATTTGAGCTCTGATTTGATGTTGCATTCACAAGTTCAATAGAAAGTGAATTCGTTTAGGTATTTTGGCATAGTTTTAGTCATTCAAATGAACCATGGGATTTTGTTTGTTTGTTTTTTGTTCTTTTGTTTTTTCATTTGCTTCACATATGGTTTTAGTGTCCCTGGGGGTATATCAGTGGGATTTTTCTGTCAGTGACTGCTTCTCCCTCTTCTGGCTAAGAATACATGTGATCACTGCAAAGGAGAAATACAGCCATGTCCACTGGCATGTGATCTAATCTGCCAAATATGTTTCTGTTGCAGCCTGCCTTTCTCCCCCAGGAGCTTTCAGCATATGGTTACTAACAGGAATCTTGGGCAGAGCTCAGCACCACGATCCTGCAGGGATGCTTTATAGTGTAATTTATGCCCTGTCACAGGTGCAAGAGTTTCTGTCAGACACAGAATTGCCACCTTCCTTGGTCTGACAAGATGCCTTTTCACTCTGTCCTGGTTCCTTTACTAAACTGTATACTGAGCACTCAGACTTTGATGTAGCACAAGGGCACACTGATCTATTCTGCAACGCTGCCTTCCATCTTCCGTATTTTGCTTCTTTTCTTTGTCATTCCACTTCTCCTCCTCCTGTTTTTCTCCATTAGCCTTTCCTTTGGCAGCCTTCTCTGTCGCTTTTTCAACCTGAACCAGTGAAAATAAGTCAGTAATGCAGAGACCTCTAATGTGCATTAAAGCTCTTCATTTTGATTCTAAGCACTAGAATACCAGGTTTTTGGAATCCAAGTGTTTGGGAACATTTTTCTGCATGGGGTTATAACACGTTGTCTTTTTTTCTTAATATTAAGAAAACCCCTGCAGAAGTAATTTTAATGCATGTAAAAATAGAAGATTAATCTTAGTTTCTTAAACTAAGCATCCCCTAGCCCAGTGATCTTTCTCCGGCAAGTACTACCAATGATTTCCCAGTGAAAAACCCAAGACTATGGATACATACATTCTTTCTTTCCAGCTACGTTCTTGCTTTCTAGAGACAGTAAATAGCTGACTTTTCCTGTTTTTATGTTAGGTCTGGATAGGTTATGCTTCAATATTTGTTTGGAAAACTCTTTGAAGCCATCTAAGCTTTCAGCATTCACAATCTTCTGGTTTTGTTCTTTCACCTAAGTGTGTGCAGCTGGCGTGGCTCTTGCCTGCTGTTACACAAATGTGTGCAGTATGGAAAACAAATAAGAATTAAGTCTGTGTACAGTTGCAAATCTGGATCTCAGCTCAAGTTCTAACCCTTGTTTAAATTAATGAATATCACTGATGTGCTAGAAAAAAATATTACTATTTGGTAGTAAACTCTGGAGTTTAACAGAAACGTTTTACAACCTTTTTCACAGCCATTTGTGATTTTATTTCTTTAAGCTGTGTTATGATGTTCTGTCAGTCATTTTTTCTTTTGCTAAAAAGTCCTAATTTATTTCAGTTTTCCTTGCATATGGCAATGATTTCCTACCACTCATCCTCCATGCCTTTCCTCTTTAGAGCTTCATTTTCACTTTTTTCCCCGTGAGAATCAGAGCTGCCACAGCAGGCAGAATCCAAGTGCTCCATGGGTTTGCATGATGACATTATTGCATCTCATCTCCTGGCTCTGATTCTTTGTAAGCAGTGTCAGTGAACGGTGTTTGGTTTGCTTTATGAACATTACTGAGATCACTCTTTTTTCCCCAGTAGAACTATGTATTCCAACTCCTGAGTCTCATTTTTGAATGTTAATGTTCAGGCATGATTGTGTTCAGGCATAAATTGCAGGTATCTTTTTCCTGCATGCATCCCCTTAAAATATTCAATTACAGTCAATTTTGATTTCTGTTTTTAATCACCAAATCATTTGTTATTGTGAAGACGCTGGTGATTTCTACAAACTTTTGCAAGTCCATTATGTTCCAAATCAAGAAGCTGAGCCAGGAACAAACCACAAGGATATGAGCAAATAACATTATCTCCTCTTGCCTTGAACTTTCTATGTGTAAAGTGAGCTAGTCATAATTTGTCTTCAGTATAATCTGCTCTGTATCTCACTGAACTTTCCTCAGTCCTGTTAAAGTAGTGGTAACTATCACTTGCCAAGTAAAACACTTGTATGAGCTTGCATGGTACACTTCTGAGCAGAGTATCTTCCATCTCTCACCTGAATGCCTAAAATCCAGAAAGTACAATGTTTGTTAACACATTGTAAATTGCCTGTCATTGTAAACCAGATTCTCAAATATTGTAGTTTGGCCTAATAGCCAATTGCTGGCTGAATAAAAGTTGTGAGACAGACTGAGATATGAAATTCTTCCCACTTGGCCATTAATTTAATAGTCTGTCCATTCATTTTATACAGAATTGATGTAAAATATCCATCTAAACAGAAATATCTTCAAGTATGGCTCTATCACCTTTTTATAAAGCCTGGAAATTTATAATAGGTAATACCAGCATGGGTAACTCGGTAAACCACTTGACATCTGTCTGTATTTATAAACACACTTTTCATTTGCTGCAGTTTACTTACTCTTAGCACATACAAATGAAGTGTGACAGACACCCTGTGGCTTCTATTGATGAGAGGATTAATAAAGTTTGTACTTTCATTATGACATCCTAAGCCATCAAGCATGAAGACTTCAACAGTCAGTATTGAACATTGACACATATTACATCAGTAATCAGAAATGACAGAAGACAGAGGATTTTCAGCTCTCTCTCAGGAACAGGATTTAATATGGCCTTTTTTAATAATGTACAGTCATGCACACTTTCAAACTCATTTTTAGCTATATTCGTTGTTCTTTAAAGGCATATTATAAAAAAATCTCTGTATACCCCTTTTACTGAGATGAAAGTTGTTGTGGTAACTGAACCAACCACAGTAATGCCCAGGGGGGCCACATAGCCCAGATAAAGAGGTTTGGTGGGCTGGCTCCGAAGGTTAAATGCCCCTCTGTGAGAATGGCTTCTCCCATTGAATTCCTGTGACCTGATGTAGGTTCGGTCTGTCTGATTGACAGTTGACAGACACCCCTTGTATCTCCTAAGAAAAGGTAGCCAAACCTGCCCTGCCCTTCCCTTCTTCCTATAGGTCATTGCTATGTTATCCCCGCCTCCTTTCCTGTCCCCGTTTTAAGTGTACCCTGGACAGAAGTTCCTTCCCTTTTTCGTGTTCAGACCCCTTCGAGGGAGTTTCTATAATAAACCCTCGGAATACCGACCAGAGGGCCGCCCCGCTCATTGATCTCTGGCTACGCTTGGGCAAGCCATAAGCCCCAGGCGCGTGTGGCTACGTGCCTTCCATCGCACAGGCAAGGGAGCTGGCTAGTGAGGCACACAAGTGCCACAGAGTGTCCTCCTCTCGTGTTGGGCACCTCTGGACAAGCTGCAGCTCTCCTGGCCCAGCCAGTGCGCCGGCGTACTAATATAGGAAGTAATGCATAACACCAACATATTGTTATATGGTAATGCAAATCATCATGACATTGCATGCTGGAGGGTTTATTCTAGTAAGTAGACTTCATTAAATACCCTTGGCAAGCCTGTATCTTTTCCTGCATATTAACAAGGAAAAATATGGAAACTTCAGGCAAAGTCTTGTAGAGTCCCACTTATCACTGTGAGAAAGAGCTCCCTGATCTCAGACATGGAGGAGACAGATGTAAAACTGATGTGTCTCATATGCAGTCTATGGAATAATTCAAATAACCTCTCTAGGTTGTGTGGAGGTAAGGAGTGAACCAAAGCTTCAGGAGTGTTTCCGCTTTTAGCCCAGGCATTGAATTTTTCTTGTTTGTGCTGCAGACCAAAGGTTTGGGCAGTATATACAGGACTAAAATTCAGCTTTTTCCAGAGTACTCATCATGGTAGTGTCAATAGACATTCATTGTGACTTTAGTGGCAGAAATTACATCTCTTTGCAAAGAACATACTAAGCAATTGTGAACTGTGGAAACAGGGATAGAGTTCTGAAAACTTCTGTTTGTGGTCTACATTGTATTTCTCATCTACTGCTAGGTCGATAGTTAGTCTTGTCCAAACCAGTTCACCTCTCTGAGCAAATCCATTCTGTTTTGAACAAACCTCTAAATTAACAGTTTTGAAGCAAATAAGCAAATCAATTAAAAAACTGAATAATGTTTCAAGGATCAGCTTTATCAGGAAAAAAAAAAAAAAAGGCAGTCCTGTGTCTGTTTAATTCTGTGGAACTTTTTCTGCTTTTGTCTCTGATTTCTCCTAAAAGTTTAGATAAATGGAGCTTGTTAGAAGAATCTTAATGAAATAAATATTATACCAAGGCTTTCTGGTGACTGTGCAGGATATTATTTCTTACAACTTTTAAGAACCGTGGAAAAGCTGAAAAGTTACTTTTAATAAATTTCCTCCTTTACACAAATTGACGTAGCTGTTCTGAGGTACTGGCTTTTCATCTTGCAGCTATTCTTCAGTTTGACTCTTGAGTAGTTTCTATCGCCAACAAGTTTTTCTTCTTGAACTGTTTTTTGTGCTGTGTCTTCTTGCTGTAGAGGAACAGGCACCAGGATAAAATAGCTTCAGCCTCTCTTTGGTTTTGACACTTAGGTTTCTGTGGGTTTTTTCCCCTTTGACAGGCATTTTTTTCCCTTGGAATATTGACTTCTGCACCTGAGAACAATATCCATTCAGTTTGTACTGTTTTATCGGCATGGCAAGGTTTTTCAGAGGAGTGGGCATTAAAACAGTCAAAGCAATCTCTCTTTGGTAGATACAGCTTAGAGGAGGAAGTGTTGGAAAGGCATTGCCTACAAATGCCAGCTGCAATTTAATCCGGATTGAGAGTAGGAAAAAAGATGTGAATCATAGCAAGTTTACAGCCTTTTTCTGCCCTATGATGCTGCAAACAGATTGCGAAAGCTGGACATAGGTATACACCTTCAAGTGATCGTCAAATCAATGACAATGAAGTGTTTTTGAAGATTGAGGCTGCTTGCTCAGAGTGTTTACTGAGGGACAAGCTGCCAAATTAGAGCTGTGTGAAATCGTCTGAGCCCTGAGCCTAACAGTGTTGTATTTATGTGTTAGAGGTTTTTCTTTCTGAACTGAGGCCTCTTTCCTAAATATAACTACTCTGTTTACAAATGTTTGGTCCCTAAGTGTCCAAGTTTTCTGAAACAAATCCACAAGCACTATCTTACAAATAAATGTCTTTGTGCTGTATAGAGAGAGATGAGATTCATGTCCTCAGCAGGAAAGGAGGAAAAATAGCATGAGGAAGCTGTCTTTATCCCAAACATACACAAAAAACCCCCCAGCAGCCAAAATGAGGAAAAAATCTACTACATTCTTGCTCAAATTACATTGTATCCAAGTTCTGTCACACTAACAGATGCTGAAATTTGTAGACTACCTACTTGCTAGACAACAAATTATTTCCATTCAGGCACAATCCACTTTTGTATGTGCTACACATCCTTGCAGTACGATAGTAGCAGGGCACAGTATTACCTAATTTCCTCCTAAAGTTCACTAAAGAATACTTCATAATCTGGAAGTGCACCTGTATGGGGTGAAGTATATTCCAGTGAGGCTTTATCTCAGCTATCCTTGTTAATATTACATGTTTGACTCTCAGGAGCTTTATGTCTCTTGTGTCTCTCTTGGAATGATTTGCTCAATGAAGTACAGAGGTATGTACAGTCTAATCCTATAAATATGAGGGCTTTTTTGAAATATAACAAACATTATAATGAATGGAAAATATGGCACTGTTTATTGATAATGTACAGTAAATTTTAGGAACCTCTCTGTTCCTCAACCCCTACTTCCCCATCACACCACTGGCCCTCAATTTTGAAAGGCATGACACTATTTCTGGGAAGAGAAATGAAGGCAAATAGTCAGGGGCTGAGAGACAAAGTGGTGGAGGAAGCTCCTTCTCTGCCTTCTGAGTAAACAGTGCAGCTGGCGTGGTTCTTCCCTGCTGTTACACAAATGCGTGCAGTATGGAAAACAAATAAGAATTAAGTCTGTGGCGGTCGCAAATCTGGATCCCAGCTCAAGTTCTTGTTTAAATTCATGAATATCACTGATGTGCTAGAAAAAAAATTACTATTTGATATCAATCTCTGGAGGTTAGATAAGTCTATGGGTGTATCATCTTTCTGCAGTTCTTGAAATTGAGCTGAGTAACTGTGCTTAAGGAATCAAACAATACAGAGCTGGGATGATTCTTACTCTCTAATGAAACAAACTACACTGGAGCTCCGTGTGATACCTTAATAAGTTCGAGTATAAGTAAGTCACTTCTGTTGTTCTTCTCTATTTCTCCTTTCTACATGTTTATTTTATAGATAAGTGTCGTAACAACTTATTCCTATTGTATCATTTGTTGCCTCAATCTGAAATTGGTTCTCAGTTTGTCAGTAGTGTAGTCTCTTCCAAAAATGTGTCCACACACACAGTTATAAACATAGCTGTACTGAATTTTCCTTTTAATCACATCAACATGGCTTTTTTTGTCATCAATGACTGATCAAAGTGAGGTCTCTTTATAGCTGGGTCAAGTTATCCTTCAGTATCTACTAAGTTTGTAAGGAGCTTTTTTGTTCCAGTAATGCACTACAGAGTGAAGCCCCTTGCTTCCCTACAGTTAAGACTTACCAGAATTGTTCCTTGAAGTTCAGTGGAATTTACATGCAGAGCTCTAATGAATGGCATATGTGAGCGATCTCCTTTTCTGCAGATTATGTTCATAAATCTCTATCGGTTTGCTCATTTTCATGATTGTTTATTCAATATCTTCTGCAGGGTTTTGTCAGACAAGCACTGAATTTGACAAATGAGGAGAGGAGTCCTCACAGGGATCAGATAGGTTATTCCAGCATTCAAAACTGAATTAAGACCAAAATTCATATGAAAGGATAATACAGGGTGCTATCAGATGCACTTGTCTTTATCTCACTCTTCTTAATTAAGGCTGAATCAATGGAAAACGGGCAGATTTGTTTGCTCTTGCCCTGGCTAACCTCTTCTTGAAGAGCAGAATAAATGCTCAGCTGATATCAGTCACTGCCATTCTTGTTAAGGTTCACTGAAATCATCTGAACTCTTGTCAGTGCTTTTGCCTTGCCTTCCTGAGTAAGGGCTGCAAAAAATCCAGCAATAGATCAACTTATATTATGATTTACATATTTTTGTTGTCTTTTGTCCTGTTGCTTGGGCCGAAATGGTTCTATTACCAAGCTCTTTCTGATGAATGTTAAAAAGGAGGAAAACATCAGATGAAAACAGATGATCTGTATTTGTGGGTGCTTGTGGAAGAATTCTTAGAGCAGAATGGACATGGTCTGTATCTGAACGTAGTGAACAAGCCAGACTTAGCAGGGCCTGCTTGCCCTCAGTGCTGTAAAATTAGCATGACTTAGTGCTGAGAGTGTCCTTGAGGTGTCCTTGAGAAAAAGAAGAGGTTTAACAGGATGTGATAACTGCAAGCTAGGAGGAGAGCAGACACTTGTTTGTCGCATGTTAACGAATAAGTAAACAGTAGATGTGCGTGATTGTACTTAAGCAGCCAACCATAGAGTTAGTTAAGGTGATTGTACTTAAGCAGCCAACCATAGAGTTAGTTAAGGTGCATGGACAACTTGTGACTAGTTGGAAATGCTACATAATCCTGCTTGATTTGAGCAATAAATGAGAACGCTATCTAACTGCATCAGTGTTTGTCATTACTGGGCTCCCATTCTCAGAAGAGGACCCTGCTTCGGGTGCTTGTCTTGCACTCTGGCACAAGGGAGAGAGAAAAAGAATGTTTTATCTGTTGGTGTGTGCTGTTACTATAGAGAATAAATAGCACTAAAATATTTTAACATGGAATAAGCAAAGGTGTTTCATCATTTAAGAGAACAGGGTTTTAGAGATCTTGCCTGTTCTTACCTGCATCTCAGATTAGAATTCCAGAAACAGATCAGGCTGAGATTTTTTTTATATTTATGAAACTTTTTTCTGAAACAATAGTTTGAAATGGAACCAAGGGAAATGCTGTAATATTTGAAAGCTGATATGTATAACGACTGAGGCATGGACTCAGACCAGCAGGGAATCTGAATCGTTTATTCAAAGAAATGAGCTGGTTTTATACACTTCTTCAAGGCACAGTATTTCCTTATATGGCAATTCTCACTATGTGGCCTATCTCACGTTACCATGTCAGCAACACGCTTTCTTAATGGCCTTCTGTGGGGTGATCACGCGCTGTTCACGTGTCACTCAGCTTCCGGCCGGCTCCTCTCTGCAGGGCTCTGCCGTGTGGCACCTCCTCCCCCTAAGGTCAGGCTGAGACAAGCCTGTCTGTGCCGCCATGTGCCTCTCTGTGCTGCCATGGCATTCTGCAGGGGCGTCCCACAGCCTAGAACTCAGTTCTATCCTAGCTCTCCCCACAGATGTGTATGTGTTTATAGCACACTCAGGCCAGGTGTCTTTAAACAGAGCAAATCTATTTACCACTGTGGGTAGATTATTTACCAAACAGCTCGGTAAACTTCCTGTTTGCATGACAAAGTATCACTGACAATGACTGGGGCAAAGAGTGTGATTGATCATATTCAGACACCATTTATTAAATAAGGTTTAGAAGGTAAACTTAGGCTTCTGAGCTCAATCAAAGCTTTACTGGGATTCTATTTTTGTTGTTTATGAAGGACTGATATGTCCAATGACTTGATCTTTCAGCAATTGCCACTCTTGAAACAGTTATTTAACGCAACTGTGATGGAGTTTGTGTAGGAAAGTTGCATATGAAATAAACTATTATGAGTTACAGTATCATACTTTGGTTTTATACCTTGACTAGTCTTACAAAGTATTGAAAGAATCTCTCTTTTGATCACAACAGACTAACCCAGCTAAGCTTATTGCTGAGCCAGAGTGAGGTTGCCTTCCAGGGAGAGCAAGAATGAAGTCGGGGGGGTGGAATCCAAGTACTATTTTGTTGCGGAGGTAATTGCCAAAGGGATCAAAGCGAGTCTCAGCCAGCTCTTGGCAGTGTTTTTGTTTTGTGTTATTTCAGTGATATCAAATTATTTGGGCGGACATAGACTGTTCAGAGCAGCACTAGAACTTTCAAACTTCTTTTGTAAAGAGCCCTCATGATGCTGCTGAACTTTTTTTGTTTCAAAATATACTTGTAAATACAGTCAGCAATAAATCATGTGTAATAACCGTAATATTTCTTTACAATGCAGGGAGCTAAAGCGTTAATTTATGCCTTAGAGAAAAAGTTTAGGATGTGGCCATTGCCACAGTTAAACCTGCAATATTTACTTTTAGCTTACCAGTTGAAATCAAACATGCAGAGAAAAAGTTGTCAGTTGCACAGTCAACACATACATTTTACATTACAGCCACTAATTTATGTTTATTTTGTGCCACAAGGAACATTTTAGTTACAGCCTGTGACATCTGTGGCTCACTTCTATTTTTCAAAGACCACCTATATTCTGTTGCTCTCTGTGCTAGTGTATTGCCTAGCCTTCATTTCTTTGTTAAGGTTTAGATTTTTGAAATACAAATCTGATATGACTGAGATCACTTGTCCCCTAATATAGTTCTGTTTTGAATATAAGTGAATGATGATGATACAAGTTATCAGTATTTGATAAACTGTTCTTTCTGATGTGTCAATGAATGAGTATTTTGACAAACGCTCACTAAATGGTCCTGAGAATTACCTTCAGACTTGAATGACTTGAATTGATTTTATGCTGCTGCAACACAATCCTTCCAGAATCATTTTATGCATTATTCTAAGTTCTCTTGTCTCTAGCTCTTGTCTATTTTGATTGTTGTAGTCTTTGGATTGGTATTTTAGTAGTGCTCAAAGTTTTGGTCGAACATTTATGTGTGTAGTGGTAGCTGAGGCCCTAAATGCCCACAGAACAAATATTCTGTTAACTAATCTTTAATTTGAGAGAAGCATCTCCTCAGATAATGGTGAGTGAAATCACTGTGAATGGGGCCATTTCATTTCAGGACAAGTCTGAATGGTCCCTTTTCTCCGCAGCTTTCCAGTAAGTATGTGACAGAAGTACCATTGCTAGCCCTGAATTAGCAATACAGCACTGCAGCAGCTCTTTACAAGCCATAATGAACCGGAGACCTGTTCACAGCAGCACCACTGAAGTTCCAAGACTGCATTTACAGTACTTAGGCAGTACAGATTAAAGAGGAAGATTTTGCTTCAGTCCGTTGCCAATCTTTTTGTTGCAGGGGGACTGCACTGCAGTAGGGCCTTCTTGCTGACAGTGGAGGAAATTAAGTTTTCAGTCCTGCTCTGTGGGTGTTTCATACAGTCCATGGGGTATTTAAAAACAACCTTTAATGAGGTGACATAAAATGACAGGTCTATAGCTCTATTGCTGACTGTCTGCTTGGGACTGGAGAGTATGGTGCTAAGGCAGAGACCCTGGGTTGCAGTGAACAGCAAAAATGGGATAATTTAGAGGCCTTGCCTGCTCCTTCCTTAGGGTTATTGCTGTGACAACAGACCCAAGTGTAATGTCTGCATCTGAGCTTCCCTGAGTCCACTCAGCATCTGAACTCACTGTCATCAAAAGCACATGCAGTAGAATAAGAAGAAACAAGTCATGATGTGCAGATTGGGTAATGCAATAAAGAGGCATCAATAATACCTTACACAGTATTTTTAGGTCTGTGAATGCAAAGTAGGCTACACAAGTTTTGTTGCTATACAAAGCAAAAAAAAAGTGGAATTTGATAGCTGTCTAAATATCACTGCAAGAAAAGAAAAGATGAATACTGGAGAACAGTACAGGCATGTAAAAGATTGAGACTGGGGGGCAAAAAAGATGCACTAGCTGAATGAGAAAAGAGTTCAAATGAGAGGAAGAGGAATTGGTAAATCATTACACGCAGATACTGCTGAGCTGGGTAGTTATAATTTCTCAGTACACAGACATGTAGTGACATTTACAATGATTTTATCTTTCATGTTAAGCATCAAAACAACTTTCTGAAGATTTCATAATGTTTCGTAAGTGCACAGTAGAAATCCAGTGTCTTAATTAGCAAAACAGTTATTTGCCCATTTTCCTTAAAACCTCAAGTTCTTGTCTCTTCCAGAATACAGTCCAAAAAATCTGAAGGCGGGGAGGCAATTCCATTTTTGGGAGGGCTTCTAAGGTGATGAAACCATTTAGTTGTGAACACCTGATTGTTGGAGTTTTAGGAGTTTTCCTTATTTTTTTTTTCCTCTTAAGGAATTTTCCCCATACGTGTTGCTAAGAGACAATAATGACAGGATACTTAACAGAGACAAAAGAAGTTACCAGCTCAGGGGAGGGGTGCAGCTGGCTACTCCCTTTTTACATCAGGTTTCCCATGTAGGGGAGCGATACCATGACATTTGGGACTGGGAAAACAGGGTGGGGGGCAGCCACTAGCTTGCTCTCTCTCTTGGCTTTGGAGGACGATGATCGGAGGACGGTCCGAGCTGCTGCTTGGAGAAGGGAATTCACTGCCACCACCATAGTCCAGCCCGGTCCTGCTTCTTCTGCCGTGGGGCGAGCCTCTGCCCGTAAGAGCAGCCTCTGAACTGGGAACGTATTAACACCCACCTCACTAAGGGAGGGACTTTTTACCATCTGCCCGGGTGCCTGAGATCCTGATCCTGTCTCTCCCGGCCCTGCTTGGAGCCGGGCTGCCCTTGCCCAGCCCCTGCTGCTTCTTCAGTGCTGCTCCGAGCTTTCGCTGCACTGCAGCCCCGCACCTCCTGCCTGCCAAGACGTCCTGGGGTTCCCACTGCAGCTCCGAAGTGTGATACATCTCCTCCACCACCCCAGGACTTTCGCTCGTCCCTGCCATTCCAGCTTGCTGTTTCCAAGAGTCCTGCTGGGGCACCGGGCTCGGCTGCCCCTGGGGGTTTGTGAAGCGAGTCTCTCTCCCATCCCGTCCCGTCCCGGTCACGCCGTCACTCCTGCGCTCTCCCCGAGCTCGTGCCGGAGCGCCCCCTGCAGCCGCGCGGGAACCGTCGCACCTGCCCTGCGCACCGGGAGCCACCAGCGCCCCTGCTGGCTGTGACCGGAACTGCACCAGAGGGGCAAGCACCTGCGGCCGAGAAGGCCATCACCGGATTCCTAGTTCTGTTTTGATGTTAATGCCAGAGTTGTTGTTGGGTTTGCCTTATTGGATATACTAGTAAAGACCTGTTATTCCTATCCTTATATCTTTGCCTGAGAACCCCTTAATTTCAGACTTATAATAATTCAGAAGGAAGGCGTTCACATATTCCATTCCAAGGGAGGCTTCTGCCTTCCTTAGCAAACACCTGTCTTTCAAACCAAGACACTGATGGAAGTAACATGCCTTGAAGTAGTTTTTCAGCCAGTAGCATGCTAAATACAGAATCATATTTTTGGAAGGCACAGTAAATTTATTTGAAATGCCAACCCCCCACAAGCTTCTGGGAATATTTCTTTGGGCTTGCATGTATTTTTGTGTTCTCCACTCTGAGTGGAGAGTGTAATGAATACGTGATTCTCTTTTTACCTTCTTAATATATTCATTCAGTGAAAATATATGTTAGCTTGAACTATATGTCAAACCCAAGAAAAGTAATGTAAGTAATAGCACTTGTCTTTTGAAAGGTATAATTTCGGTGTCCATAGGACTGAGGCTCGTCCTTACATTGTGCCAGTAAGGTACATAAGTGAAAACTGTGACTGAATAAGAAAGGAGGTGAGTAGAGGAATAAGAGGAAAACCTGATGTACAGTATGAGAAATGTCCAGTTGAAAAAGGTGGTTTAAAAAATCTGTGCTGTTTAGTGTGTCTTTTACAAATACATATAGGGAATAGTGATACAGCAAAGAAATTAAGACATCTGTTCATTTATATACTGAAAATGCATAGAAGGGTAGAAAAAGACAGTTATAGTTTTAAATTATTTGCTTCAAACTCAAGTATAAAACTCTGCAATTGGAACAATGCCCTTTTTTATGATAAAAGTTGTAAAAAGCATTATAAAAATAGGAGAACAGGATGCAGAGTAAGAGAGTTCATGCAGGCAATTGCAGTTTTCCAGTTAACAGACTTCCCCTCAACCATGTCTGACTTTTATGTACAGTCTACATATTGCTCAAATTTATTTTTATCTCTTAATTTATTTGAACTTTCCCATTATCTAATCTGTCTTTGCAACATTTTTTAGAAATTACTAAACCTCGTGAAGCACTAACTAGACTCTTAGATCAGGTTATTTTATGTCTTTGTTAGACAATCCCATTAGAACCTCACCAGCAGCAAAGAACGGAAATGTAATGCCATCAGCACCTTATAGTGCTGCACTCTCCCAAAGTTACTGGCGTTAGTAAACTCATCTTACTGCCAAAACCTTTTAAAACAGTCTACAGGCTAATTTCATTGACTTATAATACTATTTGTACTGAGCAATTCATTTTATATTCTGCACTGAGGAACAAATACCACCTTAGGTTTAAGTTGACTGTGTTGCTGAGATATCACCCTGAGCTAACTCTGTATTTTTATGTCCCTGAGGGATTTCATTAAGGTAGTAGAGCAGTCTCGATGAAATATTCACAGCCTGTAGTAAACTGAAGTCATATCTTCCTGTTCATTGCAGTTTGACACAGACACATGTTTGTAGCTGACAGTACTTGCACAGATGTAAAAATCCAGTTTTTGCCAGTTGGAGCTCTGCTTTGTAATATTTCATGTGTTGCTATTGTTTTCTAAATTTTTGAACAATGCAAAGATTCTGCTGTGTTAAAATAACCATCCTTCCAGACCAGAAGCATCTCATAATTTGTACTCATATATCATCTTTGCATTTAACTAGTTTGGGGTTTTTTTTTTTTCCCATGCCAAGAGCTTTGTGGAAATCTAATGTCATATTACACCACCTCTAACTCAGGCTGACTTATCACTCAAATGGAAGCCTATGATCTTCTGAGACGTCCAGAAATGTGCAAATGAAGTGGTTACAAGAAATAACACTGAATAATCTTGCCTGGAACTGAAGTATAGGGCAGTACCTTCCTAGGATTTCACATGGCCATAAAGTGTGTGTAATTCAGTTCTGAACCCAGCTAGTTTCAGACTACACTTTCAGGAGAGGCTCTTTGAAGTAGATATATCTGATTCTCATTTGCATTTTTCATTTTTATATGAAGGTGCCATAATGCAAATAAATTGAGCTGCCCTACTTAGATGTTTGAAGTTAGGCATTTATTCCTGCATCTTGCTGAATAAGATCCTGACTCTGCAGTTCATTGACTTCAAAGCCTTTCTTTTGAATCACTGAGTTTTTCAGCTTTGCACTGTTTTCAGCCAGAGCTGTCAGATTTTTTTTAACTGACCACAAATTGTGAATAACAATAGGCTTTTGGTTTTGTTTTCTCTTATGTGTGAGATATTGTCTGTAATGTTACTTCATTATCATTTTATGTCTTTAACTTATGTCTGTTACACCAAATGCACAAAGTGGGAATATGGAATTTTCTGTCTCTTACAAGAGGTGGAACAGAACTTTCTACAAAGTTAGACCTTTTGTGCTATTGCACCATTGCAATGATCCCCTGAAAACAGTGAAAGAGATGGTTGAAAACAGCCTGAAATGAAAAAAAAATGTGACGTAGCATTGTTTCCTCAGGTGTAATTGTTGATTATGCTGTATAAGTGGGTGAAATAGGCAAGAAAAGAAATATTTGAGAAATATGCAGCTGTGAGAGGACATAGACTCTCTAAATATCTTGTGAGCAGCATGGGAGTGTTGAACAAATAATACTGAACCTGTTAAGCTTTACCTGCATGAATCGGTGGAAAACATCCACTGCACCTTGCTGTATCCTACTGGAATGTCAGGCATTGGATATGGCCCTTGGGTTCAAGATGCTGGGATGAACAGATGTAACCACTCACGTGAACTGCTGGCTGAGGGGCTTGCGCAGAGGACTGGCTCATGAGCAGTGATTCCAGTATTCCTGAAGGACCATCAAATCCAGCTAAACAAACCTGACTTGATATTTATGGAGGGAAGTCAGCTCTCAGGGGCCTCTGGTGGACGTAAAATCCATCATCACTCAACCCTGAGGAGCAGGTCTGGCTGGTGATGGATACCAACAGCAGTGGTGTGATGGCAGTTGCAGGCTCCTGTCTAAACTGGGGCTCTTGAGGTGCCTGGGGCAGGGCTGAGTTTCTGTATGATGGTGAGAGGTTCTGGGTACATGGAGTTCTATGAACTCTAGGTGCTAGTTATGATCACTAACTTAACATTTTAGTTTCATAGTTCCTCAGTGTACCTTTACATACTTTATAGATGGTGATTTTTTGCTATGGGATGGTATTTCAGTTAATTCATGGTATTAAAGGTAAACCTTTAAGGCAGTTGTAGAATCTTCTGCTGTTTCCAGAGGACTTCGAGTGAAGCCATAACAGGTCTTAAAAGCAGCATGCTGGCCCCACAGTTACATACAGACATTTATCTTAGATAATTATGAAACCACTGCCAAGCACCTTTCAGAGAAATAAGCTATGAGGCCCTCTCTGATGCTGATCTCCTCTCTGGGGGCTGACTTAACAGCAGAATAGTGCAAATGAGCTGCTAATCCCCCTTGTAGGAGAAAATCCCTTATGGAAGGAGTGGGAGGGCAGTGGCCAGGGTTAGCTGTGGTCCTTTGCTGGTGTACGCCACATATTCCAGTTTAACTTCCTCCTGAGCAAGTGTTTTCTTTCAAATCTTGGTTTCCACTGATTTCTTCCTTGTGCACTTTCAGCAGCATAAGTCACACAGGGTATTTCATCACCACATTTTCAGGCTAGCTGTAAAATCTGTATAGAATTTTTTTACAAATAGGTTAAATAGATGCATGGGAATTCCTTGATTGCTTTCTTCAGACATGTTTTACTCTGGAGGGTAATGCCAGAAACTAATCTTGTAATGAGTAAGCTAAGTAAGATTATGGCTCTTGTCCTGTTCTAATTTCAAAGCAGGATAGCTGCTACAAGTTTATCAGTTAGTTAATGTGAGTGTAGGAAAAAATCTGTTCAACCGTTACAAGGTTGGCATGGATAACTTCTTTGAAAATGCACAGGAAGTTGCAGGATTGGACATTTTCTGAGCTAAAGAAAATTTAATTTCATTCTGTGAGAGGCAGCAGAGAGATGGATCCATTTGATATGATTTTAAAGCACTGGATATTACTTCCAAATATATGACCAGCTGAACAAACAGCTGTTATATTTGAAAAACCAATCCAGATTCCTATTTCAATTACTGTGATGTGAACTCACAAAAATTGCAGTGAGTGTTTTAGAATTGCTCTGGATTAAAAATTGAGTTCGAAAACAATTATCTGGCCGGCTGTGTATTTGTGGGGTGTCCTTCTTAAAGGTAAACGTTATTTTGAAAACTTCTGGAGAAAAAAACCCCATCTGTTTATCAGCTGGATGTTATATGCAGAAAAATACTTTGCTCCATGGCAAATAGTTTTATTACAAATAATAAGTAGTTGTTAGCTTATAGATGGAAAACACTTTTTTGGAGGGAAAGGTGAATTCAACCAACCTATCAACAAACAAACAAAATGTAATTTAGTTCATCATTTCTAAGAATACAGAGTCCTGTTCTACTTATGTGGCTAATAAATGCAGTCAGAAAGTCTTTCAAAAACTGACAGTACTGCAAATGCCACTGTCCTTATGTTGCCAGATCCCTAAATTAGAATGAATAAATTTTTCTGATTTGAATACGAATGATATTTGCCAGATATAATCTGAGCTGTTGTTATATTCCATCAGGTTAATGTCATGACTGAGCTGATCTCCAAATCATGCTAGCACAGAACTTGAATAAGAAGGATGAGTGCAGGCCATATATTGTATAAATAGTTGCTCTGAAATTTTTTTAAGTGTTTTATATACCATAGCATGCATATCACAAAATTTATGATCTTGCAATTCCTATGCACTGATATTTCCTAATAGCCTTTAAGCTTTTCAAAATTAAGAGTAATGATTTCTTAAATGAGAACTCTGTTGCACCTCAGGCCACAATCTCAGCTTGGTTTTGTTTGTTGAAGAGATCTTTGTAGATGAATGGTAGGATAACTAGCATCAAGAGAATTTTTTTCCAAAGGATTAATGAAGTAGTTTATATGTTTTAATAATTCTTAGGTCTTTCTACAACTAATTTACTATATCTATTCAAAACCCTGGAGTTGAAATGTAACTCTGGAAACTGTCCAGTAGCCTCCTTCAAGTTACCCAGGAGACCAGTTGTAAAAGTGAAAAAAATCATGTAGGGAGAAGGAGTCCATGTATCCTAAATCATAACAAGCACTCTAGTATCCAAAAAACCTTGGTGCCTTCTAATAGAGATGTACTTTTAAGCTGTGCTTGTCTTGAGACCAAGTTGTCAGCATGGAGACTAAATGGAGGTAATATCAGAACATTTTAATGTTAGTCACAACAAATTAAATAGCTTCCCTGCTCTGCAAGGGAGGTGGTGTGCTTTGAGAGGAAGGTCCAGTGGGTCAGCACAGTGTTTACAGCTGTGCTGCACAAAGACAGATGCCCCAGGGCTGTGGGGTTCATTCTGGTTCTACTCAGGTACTCAGGGTCTCTTATAGGTCTCTCCCAAAGTTACTCCTGACCACACTTGTTATAGGATTAGGTAGAAAATACTGAATTCTGCCTTGTTCATTCTGAAACTCCCTAAATCTGACTCAAAACCTTTGGCTTGCAGACCTGAGACCTCACTGATGGAGATGGTTGTAGTGTTGATTGGTTCAGTGACACATCCAGACTAGAAAGAAACCCCTCAAACCAACCAATAAAACCCCAAAACTGAGGCAGCATAAGTGAATTGATCTATCTGGATAATTTCTTGCTGTCTCACAGGGTCTGTTTCCTTATTTCCTGCCTTGTTCTACATGTTTGCCTATATCAAAACCACTTTAAACTAGCACAGAATTCATAGTTCTGGGTAAATAGTGGAGCCATTTTCAGAGTGCAGTTTTCTGTTTTATGCTGAATTTTGAGGTGCTTACCTGAGAAAATGCCTCTTATTTCTCTCAGAAATCAATATTTGAGGATCTTTGCAGAGAACAATGCTATCCCTGTTGGGAACCACAGCTGAAGAGCAGTCAGGCAATGACAGCTGGCACAGTTCTTTTGTGAGTTCTGCGCATTCATCAGCAAACTTCACATCATATAGTCCTTTTCACAAAGTAAAATAGCTAAATGGCTTTTTTTCCTGCTGTCATGTATTTCAAAATGTATTTTTATTATTATTAGAATATTTTTCCTCATTTCAAACTTATTTACTCCTACCTGATTTACATGCTCTGATCTTAATTAGTGTACTTTATTACATAGTTCTCCCTATGTTCTACAGGTTTTATTCCATGTGTTTCAATACTGTCACTTCACTTCTCTAGATGAAGTAAAATCTTTTTCCCTTTTCACTTAAGATCATTACTCTCTGTTCTATTTACCCTTGTTTTCCTCAGCAGCTCATCTGTCTTTATTACTTTTTGGAGAGGAATTCACAGTTCGTGTTGCTGAAATACTTGTAAATGTCCTAATGTCCTGAAATTAATTTTTTTTTATGATTATGAAAAGGTATGTTTGCAAGAGGGAGTTTTGCTATTAAAAAATATAAATATTTTATCATGAGCCAGGGAAATCTTTTTTTCTTGGAACTCACTCCAAGTGGTCTCAGTCATCACTGGTTCTTAGAGCCAGAAAACAAGATTAGCAAGATCTTCTGAATCTGAACACTGCTAGAAGCTCATTAGGAGATTTCAACACCAAGTCCATATGTTATATTTGAAATTTAGCATACAATTTCCTAAAGCACCCTCATAATTTTCTCCTTTTAAGATCACAGTTATTTGGAATATCTGTTGCCTTAATTCTGGTCATTGTGATGTCTCATGGTGTTTATTTAACACATTGCATGTGTAAACAAGACCTAACTGCACAGCAAATTAGAAAATGCCCTGTAGTTTGACAGCACAGCTTTATCTGAAGGTGGAAGATGTGCTCTGGTCTTCAGACTCCCTACATTAACAATAAATCACAGTATATATAGACACACACACACACATATATATATATATGTATATATAAAAAATACAGAGCATCTTAGTAGGCCTTCCATAATATCTTCATTTCAGGCTGGCATGGGCAAGAATTATGAGCACGTAGCAGTGGATCCAGGCATTTCTTCAAGGATGCAGTGAGTCTGAGTCACTGTACAGAAAATAGAGAGCAGTAGAGTTGATCCTACAATGACTTAGTCAGGGAGCTGGAATCAGGGCTTGGGCTGGAATTGTGCTGCTGCAGTACAGCTGAGAAATGGCTGTATTGCTGCCCCACAGCATGGGAGAAGGAACCCTGGCAGAAATAGGGATGGCTCAGATGTTTGGATACATGAAGACATGAGGCTATAAAAATATCTGACTGATTCCAAGGAAATAGTTGTGTAGGATATGTGCAATATGAGGATTTATAAGTGAGATAACTGGAGCAGCACTCAGAGTATCAGGATTTACACTGAACTAGTCTGTGGTACTTAGTAGTTCTCTATGCTATTGTCACCCTGAATCATGAGGAGGTTTTGTTGACCTAGACTAAAACCCTACAGCTTTGTGTTATATGCCGTAATGCCGGGTTTAACATGATCTGTTTAAAACACATGCGGAAATAATTTCTTTTTGAGGTTTCATTTTGGAAGGGTTCAGTCAGAAGTGTGTTTTGTACTGAGTTGTTGTCGGGCTGCTTTTGAGGACAGGCCACTACCTCTAGGGTTGCACCCTCACATTACTATGCTCAGGGGGGTGCTGGATCTGGACTCAGTATGTTGGCACTGGGTGCATCCTGCACAGAAATCTTCATTCAGCATCTTGCTACAATGGATCAGTGTTTTCAATCCAAATTAGCCCCTAAGTCTGAATCAGCTGAAGATTGGTTTGGTATTTCCGCCTCTACTGAAAAGAAGACATTACTTCTGGTTTTGCTTTGTTTTGTGGTTGATTTGTTTTGGGTTTTTAAATTGTATTTGTTGGTTTGCATTAATCTTTGTTTTTAAAAGGAAGAAAACAGCAGTAACTTTTTATGCTTTCTTTCCTTAATTTTCCCTATATCTGCTTTTCGTAATCTACCATATAAGAAGCTCATTAACAGAGGAAGAAGGTGGAGGAAAATAATGTGTAATGTACATAAAACATTTAAAAGAAAAGCAAATATTTAGCTATGATTCATTATATTTGTATCTTAATCTGTTGAGAGGTTTACTGATTTAATATATATTGATATGCTGTATACATCAAATAAGTAGTCTGATCCCCTCCCCAAATATTAAATATTTTATGTCATTTCTTTCTCTAGATCAACTAAGCAAGAATAGGAAGCACATTATTAAGTGGCTTAAATACTCAGAGAAGTTTAATTAGAGTACTCAGAGTTTCTTATTAGAAATTTCTTTCTAAAAGAAGTTCTTATTACTTTCCATCTCTATTATTCTTTAATATTTCATCCTGTTTGAGACAGTAATATGGTTAGTGCTGTATTATTACACGCATTGCTTGTTCACGTTCTATTATACTTAAGAGTATTCTTTTTGCCAAATATTATTTATAGGAAAATTTCAGATCCATTCTCATGCTTTACAAATGAAGAGCGTTGTTTCTGTAACACTTCTCCTTTTAGTTGCTTTTAAGAGACTGTTAAATCCATTAGTGAGGGTACTAATTGAGAGCAATTGCAGGAGGAATGGCAGGGTTTGTTTTTTAAATACAGTTTATATTAAAACAATCTTTTTCATTTAGTAGTTGGATTGGGAAAGCATAAATACAACTTCTCATGTTTTGCCATATTTGTAAGGTAAAAAGATTCATATAACAATTATTTTTCATGTCTAGTATACACATTACTGCACTGCTGTTTATGAAGCTACAAATTTAGCTCTCTGTTAATCAACATATTGAAAAAAATGCAGGGAAATAAATGATTACTGCTATGAATCATGAAATTTCAATAAGGATATAATATAGTCTTATAAAGGCTCTTACATTTAGTATATTTCTAAATTGGCTGCAGCTATGACATTTAATTATGTTTAGAAACAGGAGAATTTTATTACAGTGCTGTGGGAAAAAAACCATAAAATCATACATTTTAACATGGAAATTACTAAGCAGTTGGATTTAAATATGAGAAGATAATTGTTGCTCCCTAAGTTAAATACAGCTATTCTACTAAGCATTCTCCAACTCTAGTAAATGCTATCCTATTCTAGTAAATGTTGTAGCCACAGAAAACCCTGAACTGTTGTAGCTGTCCCCTCACCCCTGCCCAGGCTGTGGCTGACCTCAAGACTGGAATGGTGAATAAGGGAATTCACTTGATAGACCAGTCTGGATCAAAGGGGGTTGAGCCCCAGTTTGTCAGGTTTGTTTGCTGTATTTCTTAATGAGTTCATGAAACAAAGTTTAAATCACAGAATACATTGTCATGTGAATCTGAGATGCAAATAGACCGTGACAGCTTTTCCTGGAAAACAAACAAAAAAAGTGTATTTTTTGGCAAGTTGTCCTTATTGTCAAATTTATAATAAGACAAGATAATTAAACTCAGTAGGATTCACGTTCTAATTAAAATAGGGCAAGAATTTATTCTGTTATCTCATGACACTTTTATGAGATTGCCTTTTAGTTTCATTGAACTTTTCATTAAAAAACAGAAGCAAAAAAAAAAAAAAAAGCCACTGAAGGAAATTTAAAGATGCCAAAATTTGAGTCTCAGATGAGATGGGACATGAGATTGCATCCTAGCAATGGGTTATGGAATGAGTTGTTCTGACCCACCTTGGTTTTATTTTTATACTGAAGACAGGACAAATAGGTGGATTGGTAAAACAGGCAGCTTGTAGTGGAGGAATAAACACAGACATTGTATCAGCAGCGAGGAGCTCTTTGTACGTCATATTTTGGTACCAAACAAGTTTGGAGAGACTTTCCAGCCTTAGAGTTTGAAAACAAAACTGGTCTTCAGGGTTAAGATGCAAAAGGTAATGCAGAAAATTAAAAGATAAGAGGCTAAATCTACGGCACATTTATTTGTTTATGCCATGCTTTGTCTGATTTTCACAGGCTTGAACTTTGTTTATTAAACGTTCCCATCTATCCATGACATGAAAGGTACTGAAACTTGGATTCAAAGAAGAAATGAGAAAGGAGTAAAATATGAATTTCCCTTGCTATATAAAAATTTAGGTGTAGAAATCGGTGTTGGTTGAGGATAGATTTCTGCAGTGCTGCCCACACATCATCTTCCTCCCCGAACTCACATGATTTGATTCAGAAGGAATAGAGCTTAGAATTTATCTGCTTTTCCTAGCTGGAATAAGTAAATCAGACTGGAGTGTGCTCTCATGGGCTGTGGGGTAGAGCAGTAGTTTATAAGTTTCTGTATAAAGGAGGAGGAAGCTGAGAAGGAATGGGGTAGCACATCTAAACTGCTCTGCTCTGCTGTGAGAGGGAGGGACTTGTTCGTAGGCATTGAAAAACAGGGTGTAAGGAGGCCACACTTCCCTTTTTTTTTTCCCCTTTTACATTTTCTCTCTTCTGTCACAGGTTTAGGAGCCCTAGGGAAGAATAAGGAATAATATCTCAATCCTTCTGTAGGAAAAGAACTGTGATATAAAGGCTGCTGTCATTAGCACATGGGAGAAGATACCCATGCCTGGAGAAACTGTTTAATTACATTCAAGCTTCTTTCCTGCTCAGTTGAGAGGGCAATAATGCTTTCTCTCAGCAATTTGACATACCTAGAACTGTATATATTTAAATTTCTGGAAAATGAGCAAAAAGTGAATGGACTTGGTAATCTTAAAGGTCTTTTCCAGCCTAAATGCTTCTCTTCTTTATTAACTAATTGTTGTTCAGTGAGCTGTAAGATTCCACACAGTGACTGAAATGCAGTGGAAGAAGTCCAGTTCTGGTGTGAGTATAAAAGCCAAGAACAGAACTATATGTGGAGACAGAGTTTTTGCAAGAAAATGGACAAATGGTGCACCAGCCATAAGGACAAGTGAACAGAGCACGTAGAAAATGTACACAGCGAGAGAATGCTGATGCTTCGAGGACAGAGGGACAGCAGCCGAAGAAAAACATAAACAAAGATAGAAAACTGTCTGATGATTTGTGTGAATAAGTGCACGGTAGCCAGCTGAACAGAACGAGAGATCCAATTAAATCATTACATGTTTTATGTGTGTATATTGCTTTGCCAATCATGTAATGTGTGGACGCCTGGACAGGGGAGCATAGTGTATAATAAGGGTGCTTGGGGGGAATAAAGTGGCTTCTGCTGGATTCATATTGGATCGTGCGTAGTCCGTTTACTCCCGCAACTATATACTCACCTTGTGACATATCTTACTAATAGGTGTCCTCTCTATCCCCATGCATGGGAAGTACCTCAGGAATATAACAGTGAAGAGAGATGTTGAGTGTTCTGTATAAGAGGTGCATCACCAGTGACACAGATGTGACTTGAATAGGACTGAATAGCTATCAGAAATAACACATCTGAGCCTTCCTTTGGAAATGAAGGCAATAAAGAAGTCTGTCTGTATTTCATAAACTATAAGCCAGTCAGGAAATAAAACAGTGCAAGGTTAACACTTTTAGTCTCCAGAGTTTCAGCACATGAAATACTCACCTGCTTATGCACAGCAGTGCTGTGGGAGGAGGAAGGGTGGCTTCATTGCATTTTGAGCATTGCTTTTGCCACCTTCCATATAATTTTTTCTATGGTATCTTCTTTGTTTGTTCCTACAGCACCAAATGACACCAAGACTGTAGTTACTTTTAAGACCATCTGAGAAATCAGAATTGTAAAAACAATTTCATAAAAACATGAGTCACTGTTGCAGGAAAATTCCTTCCAGATTAGTTTTCAAGAGCTGCGTGTGGAGCAACTTGGCAGTTCCCAAACAAGAACTGAACTTGCTATGCACTTTGCCCCTGTCTACCGTGCCATAACTCCCAGCGGTTGGAAGTGGCTGGGTTCTTTGGGAACGTTGCAGTAGGAGTTCTACCTGTTCTGTTTCCAGTGCAGACTTTTATTACTGATTCAATTTCACTGCAAGGAGCTGTAAAACCAACAGGTTATTCTTCCTCCTCTCCATCAGCGTCCTCCTGTGGAGAAATGAGACAAAGGGAACAAAGGCAGCAGCATGAGACCGTGTGTCAGTTGTACTTAACAATTCTACATGTGAAAGCCACCAGCTGTGAGGGGGTTTGTGGTCTCTGGTGCTTTTTTCACCACATTTTAACAGCACTTTTCCATTCATAGTTACAAGTTTACCCAAGTGTTGTTTCAAAATGCAGTTGCTGGTTATGTAGACTGAGTATGAGCATTTGGGTTTAAAAATGCTAGAAATCTTTTTTTTTGCTATCAGAACTTTGTGTTACGAATATCAAAATTATCCAGGACAGCCAGAGTGTATTCCTTTTCAGTAGATTTGCTTCAGCACAATCTTGCAGAGCCTCCAGAATCACTGGCTTGCCCCAAATCATCTTTAGGATCTGTGGTGTTCAGGTGTTTAACCTAAGTAGTGAGATGCAACTGTTGTTTTGTTAGCAAACCTCCTGCCCTGTACCTTCAGGAATCACATCTCCCAAGCACATGAAGTCGTGTGCAGCCTGATGGAAGAGCTCATCGAAATTAAGTGATGCAGCTCTTGTAATTGCTTTAGTCTTACCCCTGTTTCAGGAAAGTGAAAGCAGATTTGTTGCCTGTAAGAAAAACAGACAAGCAGATTGTTAATATGCTATGCTGCCATCTAAAGACCCCAGGAGGTTGTAAAGTATGTTGACACCTTAGAGATTGACTCTGCCTCTGGAAAGTTGAAATCTATAATTTGATAATTCCTATTCTGTAGCATGCTCTGATCCCTTTAGGAGCAACCGCCAGGATATGAATTCCTATGGCTTAAAGAAAGAAAAAATACAAACCCCTCAATTTTCCTCCTCTTTTACAAGGTGCTCTGGACTTAATTTAGAAAATTGTTCTTCCTGGACATGGAAGTCTCCTAATATGATCATTAGCTCTAGTTATTGCCATGTATTTTTCCTATATTTTCATTAAAATAGCCTTTTCTACAGTTGTTACAGTTGCACCATACATAGCTGCAAGATTATTGTACTTATCTTTCTCCCTGGACCATGCAATTGCCACTTGCAGCAGTTTCCTGGAGACACCTGTGAGTGATCCAGCCACCCATGGGGTCCGTGTGCTTTGTCTTTAGGAGGCTCAGGGCTGATTTGCAGTGTAATTATAGTGAAGTCACTCTGTAATACACCTCATTATTTTATATATATGCTTTTATCCCTGCACAAAGACTCCAATGTTATCTTGCTTGTGTACTAAGCAGAGAATACAGGAGTGTTTTATAGTGATGCAAAGAAGGTAATAATAATGGTAATAATAGTAGTAATCCCTTAATTATAGTGTTCTGTCACTGTGCTGACTCTATTCTGAAGGGGTAAGACTATCCTCTAGAAAAGACTTGCTAAGTACTTTGTCTATGCGGAAACATCATAGAAGACTCAGAAAACATTTTAAAAATATTTACCATTTTCCTTTACCTTATGTATACAATCTGGCTTCAGTATGACTCCCAGGATCTTAGTGTAGTTTTTTCTGGTTTTTTTGTGAAAAAACCAAAAAAGGAACAAAAATCCCTAACATATATAATTCATGGGAGTGTATATTATAGTTATGAGCCAGTGAAAATGGTGATATTCCCTTTACTGTTGTCTGATTAGCTTTGTATAACTACATAGTCTTCTACAAAATTATTTTCCTGAGAAAGCTGTTGGACACAGAAAATGCAACATAATACTAGAAACTCAGCTGTTATACCCTGAGAACCTTTAGCATCCATTGTAGCTGCTGAAGATGATTTCAATTTGTATCCATTGGTGAAAAATACTGACTTCTTTCCCTTTAACCTAATTTATATAAAAACTTCATCCACAGTGATTCTTTAAATTCCCTGAGAAATTGTTGCTCATTTGAATTTAATTTTGCCACCAAGCACACTAGATAAGTTATTTTCCCCCTGTATGTTCCTACACAATCAGTGTGACCCTCCCTGCAGTTCTTGTTGAGGTATCCTTTACACTTAAGATGTTACTGGGTGTTCGTAAAGCATTCTGCTTGTGAAGGTCACATAACTGCACCATCCAGGAGTATCTGCTGCTATCAGCTGCCACTGCCCATAGAGTATTATACACTTAAAAAAGCCCCAAACCAAATAATCTATTTTATTCTTAGTGCTGAAGTATTTTTCAATAATCTCCCTATGTGATGTTACAAAATAGATTCTGTGTCTTTATTGTAATTACTTAAACAGTCACCTATATGTACTCTATAAGACTTGCTCACAGAAGTTATTTGTACAGGCCGTTGTTCAGGCCTTTTTGGGTAAGACATCTCTGAATAAAGATAAATGTCGTTGATTTTTAAAAAGAAAAAGCTCAGGAAAAATGTCTATTGATGCTCTTCTGTATTTTACTAAGGTGGTATGAAAGGTACTTTTGCATTAAAATAGGATTGTAGTCTTCTGGCTCTGTGCAGTAATTGATTTAATAATACCAAGTTGCTGTGAGAACAATCATATTTTGAAGTTGACTATAAATAAGTTACCAATAAAAAGAAATGTCTGTTTGTTCAGGTAATTGTAGTATATATTATAAATATAACCTGAGTTCTTCTGAACCCATCCATTGCAAATAAACTGGATTTATTTCCTTTCCTTAGAGGAAAAGTGCTATATGAATAGCCCTTAAAAATGCCTGTTCCTTAGACTATGTCTTAGGAGTCATGCTAATACTTTACTTTAAATAGTGCTAATTAGGTCACTGCAATTAATCCATTCAAATTTCCCTAGATGCTTCATGCCTTCTTTAGTGGTAATTGCATCTGAGAATTGGAAGTAAAGGCTATAGTGCCGCAGGTGCCACAGAAAATATTTTAAAGCAACTCGTTTTTCAATGAATATTGTAGTGTTGAAATGGATTTGGAGATTATCAATAATAAATTTTAACTGACATGCTAAAAAGATAAGTTATTGATAACAAAGATCAAATTCTGTCTTGCATTACATGTTCATTTACATCATTACATATCGTTTACACATACGTATTTTTACATATATTTACATACCTACATCATGCGCTTCTGTTTTTACTCAGTTCTATTAGTTTTACAATAGTCAAATTATTATTGCTAGGGATTGGTTTGACTGTAACAAATGAGACTCACCACCAAAAAACTCCTCCTTCACTACTGACCTCACTGATTTAGGATTAAATCCAGTGTTTGTTATACTGGGCAAATCTCTTAATTAAACACAATTTTACAATAAACTACTGTATTGGTTTTGTATGGCCTGGTTTTTGGTAGCAAGGGGGCACCTCTGTGGCCCCCATGACAAGCTGCTGGAAGCTTCCATCATGTCCATCAGAGCCAATCCCTGATGGCTCTGAAGATGGACATGCTGCTGGTCAAAACTGGGCCAGTGAGAGAGGCTGGTAACACCTCTGTTGATGACATGTTTAAGAAGAAAATCAAAACAAAATCACATAGTTCTGCTCCTAGTCAGAGAAGAGGAGGAGGTGAGAACATGTGAGGGAAACAACATGGAGACACCAAGGTCAGTGGAGAAGGAGGGGGAGGAGGTGCTCCAGGCACCAGAGCCGAGATTCCTCTGCAGGCTGTGGTGAAGACCATGGTGAAGCAGCTGGGCCCCGGCAGCCCATGGGGATCCACGGGGAATGCAGAGATCTATCTGTAGCCCGCAGGGGAGGTGCCCATGCCGGAGCGGGTGGATGCCTGGAGGAGGCTGTGATCCAGTGGGAGACCCAGAAGAGAGAGGGAGCCCTGCTTCCAGGCTGGAGCAGACTGTCCTGAGAGGACGTCAGCCCGTTGAAAGAGAGAGCGAAGCTGCAGAATTGTGGGAGGACTGTGTGCCCGGGGGGGGAGTTCACGTTGCAGCATGTGCAGTTTGGCTGCTGCTTGGGAGAGTGGAACCACGCTGGGGAAGTTCACGGGGAACTGTCTCTCGTGAGAGGGACCCCACAGTCTCACAGGGGATGGACTCCTCTCCCAGAGCAGCAGAAGAAAACTCGGTGATGATCTGACCAAAACCCCCATGCTCTGTCTCCTTGCACTGTCGGTGGGAAGGAGGGAGGGGCTGGGGGGGAAAAAGGGGGTTTAGGGGCTTATTTTACTCCTCATCATCCTCCTCTGATTCTGTCAGTAATAAATTCACTTTGCAACTTTTAAGTTGAGCCTGTTTTGCCCTTGAAATGTCTTGTCCTGGTCTTTATCTCACTCCTGAAGTGTTTGTTAATTTTTTTTTCATTGTCTGCTGCCCAGCTGTAGCAGGGGAGGGTAAGCGAGCGACTCTTGTGGTGCCTGGCATTGGGCCTGTGTCAAACCATGACAACTACTGACAAATAGGGCTGGCAGTAATGAATATACACTGATTCAGATTTTACTTTGTAAACACTTACTGTGTTTCCCAGTTTACCTTTGTCAGCAAAATTTCACTCAGATTGAAACAAAACCTGCTAATCAATACTGGTTTCATGAAATTTAACTAATTTTATTTTTAGTTTATGGGCAGGAGTATTTCAGGAAAGTGAAATGTTGAAGAGATTCAGTCCATTCAAATTTGGCTTGACTGCTTTAAAATTACATGTGCATTTGTTTATCAAATGATGGTTTCTCAGGCAACCTATTCAAGCCTTTCTTGTAGTTTCTAGTATTTTTTCCTACTATAAGATATAATTTCATAGTGATTTACATGCTGTTTTTAGAGGAACATTTGAATACTTGCAAGAAATCCCTTATTAAATTCTAAAATAAATGTCATTAAATACACAGCTTGTTGCCTGACGTGCCCAAGATGTTGCAGATTAATGGATTAGAGCTATGTTTCTAGGAGCAGTAAAATATATCACTTTTATAAAATTAAAGTTTATTTACAATCTCACAGATGTTTTTCGTCAAACTACAGGCAGACTCATTGGTTAAATTATTTTGATAGATCTTCCATGGGCTAGAGAAATAAAGTTCTGTTCTTTGTTCTACTTACAAATCTAAATGTAGATGTAGTTCAAAGCTTGGAAAGTTCAAAAGCATCTGAGAATTTTCATGCGTGGGAGGTGGCTGGAACTGTAAGGATAAATATTAGAGATAAATGCAATGCAAACTCTAATTTGGATAAATTACTCTTAAATGAGACTGCATTTAGCTAAAAAAACTCAGAGGCATGTAAATACACAATGTACTAAAGAGACTAATCAAAGAGAGGACAAGGATTTATAGATTAGTTGTCTGGAGTATTGTGCCTTTATGGCTATATTTATAGCCAGCCCTCTGCTTTACTTGCCAAAATCATTGCAGGAGATCATCATAATATTTCATTTTAAGATATACAGGCGTGACTTTTGATATTTTCAAAAATACACTCCCTACAGTTCAAGTAGGGTTCTTTCATTTGTTCATCTCAGTCTCATTTTGCTTTCACTTTGTTGGACCCATTTCAACTGGTCTGTTTTCACACTGGGCATTACAGAACAAAATGAGAAAAAGCAGAGAATTTTGTGAACATTCCGTCTATTTAATCTGCAAACCTCAATACCAAAGTTTTAAAAACCTTTCTCAGAAGTGGTCTAATTTTCCTCTTTTAAAGAAAGCTGGAAAGTGCAAAAGCTGTGCTGTTTAGCATGTCAAAATATTCTCCAGCAGCACAGAAACAAGCTGTCATACACACTCTCGATATTCCCAGCTCTGAAGGAGATGATTATACATTCCCTGTGTTTGTGACTTTATTAATCTTTTTGTCATTCCCATGGAGGGAAACTGATCTTTTCTAACAAAATGTAATTTGCTGGAACAAACAAGCAGTCAAGCGCAGATGAAAAGAATTCAAGGAAATGGCCACTGTGCCTCCATAGGAGTTACGTGGGCCAGTTCTTCTTCATTGATGTCTGCTTTGCATGCACTTTGTGATGCTTACAGTCCTTATTAGCACTGTGCCTTTTAATTAAAAATAACTACATTTTCACTTATTAGGCTCAATGTTCCCAAGCTCATTAATTGGAATTTCCCAGAGTTCTGATAGGAAGTAGTTATCTAACTTCTTGTAGGGGTTTTAGGAGTTCTTCTTTTGTTTTGTTGGGTTTTTTTTTCTGTCTTAAGGAATTTTCCCCATACGTGTGGCTAATGGGCCGTAACGGCTGGACACTTCACAGACAAAAGAAGTTATCAGCTCAGGGGAGAGGGCCAATGGCCCCTCTCTCATTACCTGGGAATACCCAAGTGGGGGGGAGATACCACGAGACAGGAGACTGGAGATGGCAGGGTGAGGGACAGTCCCTGTCTCTCAGGTTTGGGCTCTCTCGCTCTCGACTGGGGAAGAGGAATGGGGCGGCCGAGGCTGTTTGGAGAGGAGTTTTTCGGCTGTTGTCGTGGACCAGCCTGGTCCTGCTTCTTTTGCCACGGGGTGAGCCCCTGCTTGTAAGAGCAGCCCTTCAAACTGAGACCTTATTAACACCCACCTCACTAAGGGAAGGACTTTCTTACCATCTGCTTGAGTGCCCGATCCCTCCTCTCCCTGCCTTCCGTGGCGCCGGGCTGCCGCGGCCCCGCCCAGCTCCCGCGGGGCTGCTCCAAGCCTTCGCTGCTCTGTAGCCTCGCACCTCCTGCCTGCTGAGACCTCCTGAGGATTTTCCCACTGCAGCTCCAGACCGTGATACATCTCCTCCACCATCCAGGGACTTCTGCCCGTCTCTGCCGTCCCAGCTTGCTGCCGGAGCACCCCTGCCAGCTGTGACCAGCAAGGCGCCAAAGGGGCAAGTGCCTGCGACTGAGACGGCCCGTTACTGGGTTTTTGTGGTTCTGTTTGTTGTTAATACGAAAGTTGTTGTTGTTTTTGCCTCTTTCGATATACTAGTAAAGAACCGTTATTCCTATTCTCATATCTTTGCCTGAGAGCCCCTTAATTTCAAAATTATAACAGTTCAGAGGGAAGGGGCTCCACATATTTTTTCCATTCCATGGAAGGCGTCTGCCTCCTTTCGCAGACACCTGTCTCTCAAACCGCGACACTTCTACGGAATTTTAATGCCATTTTGATGCAAGCTTGTAGCAATAAAATATTTCCTGAAAGAGCCTGTTGGCCGAGGTAGCTGTTTGTGTGCAAGTTTGGTGCTTTGTTAAGGAAACTGGGTTTTCAGAACTGGCTCTTAGTCCCAAGAATTTGTAGATTCCTGGGTTGTAGAAAAATTGAGGTATTTATTCTAATAACTGAGACAGCACCTTCCTAACAGCCTTGTGAGAGACAAAAAATCCACAGTGGTTGTTTGGGGTAAAAAAAGCTGACACAGATCATGCAAAATATTTTGTTTGCATGCTTACTTTTTTTTTTTGCCCTTGAGCACACAGCTCTGAGAGCAGGACCAAATGGCCAGGCCGAGTTCTAGACAATGCTTATTTTTTTTTACTGTAATTCGTACATATTTCAGAAAGAAAATTAAAATTAGTTCTCATACAAACTACCCTGAAAGAGCCTCTATTCTGACAGTGTCAAAGTTTATTGCTGTGCTCTTTCAGAGTGGTTAACAGGAATATTGCTGCTATAGTAAAAATGTTTTGCCTGACATGTGAAAAGGATTACTTATATTTGATCCTCATTAGAAACAAGGTTTAGTTAAGTTTGATCCTGGTTAGGAACAAGCTTGTTCCTGGAAAACTTCTTCTGTTGAAGAGGTGTTATGGAAACAAGAAACAGGAAGACAGTAAGGAGTGGGTTACCTGTTTCTTCTCCTGAAAGAAGTAGCAATGGAAGCTGGCTTGTATTTCTTGGCAGTGGTACAGCTAAGATAGTATTTTAAAACTGAAAAAAAGAAAAGTAAAAGTAATTTATGTAAAGTAAAAGTAATTATTAAAAAAAGTTTATTCATTTTATTGCTATAATTTGAAGACTCAAGTACTAAAGGATGCTTTAAGAAATAGAGAAAAAATATTTTGATGCCTATATTCATTAAGCATTGAGAATTAACTTAAACTAAAAAAAATGGAAATAATTCCACAGGTTTCTGTGAAGCATTACAGTGTGTTAATTCCTCTTAGTTTATTTATGTGCAGAATATTGTCCAAATTTTTCATTTGCCCTCAAGACAAAACCTAAACAAATGTAAGAGAAGAACATTCTAATTATTGTTGGTCCTTTGGGCTGTTTCTATTAATCATACTACAGTGTTTTATTTCACCATTACTTCTACTTCAGTCGTTTTGAGGCATCTTTGGTATTATTTGTTTCATTTGTGGTGACTCTTGTTTTACTTTATATTCATACTGCCTTTTCAGTATTTAGCATGAAACACTTGGAATTTTTAGAAATGGCAGTTGAGTGGTTCCTCTACTATTTTTTTCTTTTCCTTTGTTCCCTTTCAAAACTACCAATGTTCTTGTCTCTCTTAAAGAAGTTGAATATCTGACAGCAGAAATAAGGCCATTAAGCCTAATCTGTTTGTAACTGCTAGGAAGCTGCTGTAATTGATTACAAGCCTTGACTTCATGTTAGTTACTCATTAATCTAAGATTAAAGAACTCATTTTGCACAGGCAAATTCAAGGCTCAGTCTACTCAGCAAATTCACAAACCGACTGCTGTCTTCATTTATCACTCTTAGAACTATCTGCAGTGTTGGAAGAAATCTTACCATGATGTTTTCTTTTGCTGAGGCTGGGGGACACCTCAGGGAGGTAATTTATGCTCTTGTTTAAGCCTAGCCTGTACCCATTTCTTCCTTCTTGTAGCCATTGCTCTTACCTCTGTAAGGGTATTTAGCTAAATCCTAAATTCTAGGATTTCTCTCTGTCTGATGTCTTTGACCTAAGTCCTCCACTGTGATGCTTTGTGTTTACAAAACAATGCAAAACATGGAGCTGTTGCTTGCACCACCCTAACCTGAAAATTCGTAAGATGGTATCATCCCATACGAAATAAAAACTAAATTAAAAGATCTATTTTTCTATTATCTATCTCCCTTCTTCAGTTAATATTTATATTTATGTACTTGTGCAAGTACTCTGGCAAATAGGCATACAGAGCATTTCCTCAGGAAAATGTGTTTGGGAAGGGCAATGGAATGAGCTTGTGTTCTTTTCTTAGAGATAAATGCACTGATTTAAAAGTAGGAGACAAACTCCTGACTAAAACAAACTTACTATTTTGTGAGAACAAGGGCTATGAAACACTATTTTACCCGATCTTAAATATTTAGATGCCGTCTTACTTCTCTGCATATACATGTACCGTTTAATTTCATAGTTTGGGCATACAGGCATCATTTAGGCTTCTCTGGTACCTCAGATATCAATGGGAACATAAAAAAAATTAAGTCACTGCTCATTTGTCTTTGGTAATGTATTCCCGAATTTCCTTAGTTAATATGTATGTATTGTTCCAAAGCAGATTGCAAGTTTTGTTCCTACATTCTGGTATATTTCTGCAGATTTCTCTATTTGACATGTGAGTTAAACACTGTCACTTCCAATAAACAAACATGCAGTCAGGCAAAGTGCAGCAAGAAGAAAAAAAGTCAGCTATGACTTGATTAGATTTTGGTTTAAGCTAAAAGCTGAAATTTGATTGGGTCACAGCAGAGCCAACTCAAATCACAAATGCAAGGAAAATGTAAAGATTTGGTTGGATTTTTAAACATGTGTTCTTCATGCAGAAGTGATTTTAGTAATCTTCCTTCTTAGAGGTTAAAAGAGTTTTCATTATGCACACACAGAGCGCTCAGAAATAATCTGTGGATATTTACTGTAAAGCCTAATGTCATTCTATGTGTCAAGTGTGGCTTTTCCAGCCATAAATATTGTCCTTAGTGAGTTCTGCATTAAAGGTGTAGTGGTGTCACCATGGCGTCTTTTTCCTTTCTACATTTTCAATCTTCTTGTCTATGCATCTTTGTGGTGCGTTTTGTAGAATCCAGCCCTATTGCAGGCTGAACTAACATACAGTATTGATGTATTTACTCAGATCTGAAGTTTAGAATAATAATAATTAAAAAAAAAAACAAAGCAAAAAATCAAACCCAGCATCTCGACAATTAACTTTAAATCCAATGTAGGATTTCTGTCTACATAGTAATTAAGAATTTCAGGAAAGAGGACAACTATTTGGTCTGATGTAACAAACGAAGGCAGCAATTTGCCACAGTGATTGCACTGTGAGATTAAGTAAAACTGAAAAATCACACCCAAGAATCATATTGCCAAGACATGAATATGCAGGTTTTTGGTGTAAAACAAAGGGGAAATCAACCATAGCACCTGCTTAATTGCATTTTTAGTGGTGTTTTAAGTTATGATTGACTCTGATTTTGAAGTAATTAAAAGATGATTAACAGATTTAAAAAACTCCAAACTCATCAAACAAAAAACCCCAAAATACCAGAGACTTTCAGTAAAGCCAAACTTGAGGAAAGTGATTCAGTTGGAGTTTCCTTTAGATTTCTATGAAGCCGTGAGTTCATCTTTAACCTTTTTTTAAGGAGAACTCTACAAATGTTCTCAAGTAATCTCTGTTCCCCAGCTTGTCTTTTGTCCCTAGCTTAAGTGTAGAGAAGTGTGAAGAAAGCAGTCAGAATGAGGCTCCCTGGTCTGACTTAAGGACGTGAAGGAAGTGTTCAATAGGAGGAGCCGGAAAGGAAATACTTGAGAACAAGAAGAGATGGAATTTTCTATCAGTACCCAGGTCACAAACAGACAAGGCTCAGTAAAGACTATCTGAGTTTTATGTTGTTGCAGCTTTGCTTGCCCAGAGAGGTTGTTGATTCAGTGAAGGATTTTTTGATCGTGTGTTACAAGCCCGTTAAATTCTTTGCAGGAATTATATCAGTGTATTAGATAGGGAGTTCTGTAAATTTTTATTTTTTTTTTGGTGATAACTAAAGATCCACGCATATTTTTGTTGCTTTGTAGAAGATCACTTTATAAGGTTCTTCAGCCATCTGCTGTAGGACAATAATGTCTAAAATTCTCAGCAGAAAGAGCAGGGTCTTGGGTTTGGCATGTTTATGAATTGCAAGCACGTGTTCAAAGTGGTCAGAAGTCATCTTTTGCAAAGTTAACTTTAAAAAAAAGCGCATGCTTCCTGATGAATATGACACAAACCATTAAAGCATTAAATTAAATTTGCATACTTTGTCACAGCTAGCATTCTCCAGACAAGAAGGTGAAGACCAGCGTGTGTCTGGAAAGATCCCGAAGGATCTGTCATGCTGAGCAAGAACAGTTTATGCACTGCAGCTTTTGCTGTTGCTGAGTGCAACACCACTAAACACAGACAAATGAAGTTGTTTGCATTCAGAGTAGTTGGAGTTAAGTCCAAGGTAGTGAGCTAAAGTCTCCTCTTGTGGAAAGGCAGAGGGTACCCTTGGAGCACAATCCCTGCTGGTATTGTGTTAGCATGGAGACACTGGAAATGTCATCAAAAGAGGCTTTTTCCCTCTTGCCCTGAGAGAAGGAGCACCCTTGCCAAAAGCCTACCCAGCTAATGTGAACAGAAAAGAAAAGAAGTTTTATTCAAATGTATTAAACAACAACATCAAAACAAGACTTTTATGGGGAAAAAAATCATTAATGCAGTACTTTACCATAAACCTCCAGTACAGCTCTGATTAGCTACATAATAATATAATTTTGTGTGCAATAGGTCTTAATTTTAGGAAATGTGTCCAGGTCTGACCCTTTATGTCATTCTGGATATTACTTTTTATTGATGGTCTTTTTTTGCAGGGCAATATTGGGCCTAATATTTTTGGTAGAATACTTTTTTCAACAGTTCCGTGCTTTCTGTATGAACCATTATCTGTTCAAAGTTTAATCTATTTCATTTAGAGTACAAAAAAAAAAAAAGGACTGAAAATTCAGGCTTGTCTTATAAGTAGAGTTTTACAGACAGAGGAAGGACTAAATCTCCTTAATAAAAATTGTTAGCTAATGCTTGAAATGGTACTTACTATAAAGGCTGTAGATAATTTGTTTATATGAGAATGGCTTCTATTTGTACGCGCATACTCGATGATACCTAGAAAAAAAGAGAAAAGCAAAATTGAAGAAGATAGAGCAAACAGAAGAAATTTGTCAGCAGGTATGCCTTCATATGCCTCAAGTTTGCCCCCTATGGAAATGTTAGATACAGCTGAATAGAAAAGGTCTTGAATATTGGAGACTCTGATACAACAGGTGTTTCTGTACTTTGCATTAGCATTCACAACAGCAGCATCAGCACAAGGATTTCTTTGGTGAGTGGCTAAATGGTTTCAAATCCTGCATGCTCTAGAGTAATTGCAGGGATGATGTTGCTTTAAGCAGTGTCAGGAAAACAGGAGCAATACCCTGGTGAATCAGCAGCTTGTTCTCTTTTATCCACACACAGGGGGGTGTCCAGGGTGTGTCCACATCACTCAGTTAAGCACAGATTCCTTCAGCAAAATATTGCAATATCTGAACAGTCCCAATGAAGGTTTATTTTGATTAAAAAGAGGTTGCTGTTAAATGTAATACATTTAAACCTGTGTTTAAACAATACAAACTATAGTCTATACTTGAAATATATACAGGTTATTTTCTATAGTTTAAAACTTGTAGTTTTTCTGTTTGGAATGCAAAGTACCCCATACACTGGGGTTACTCGTTTGCCTAATTTGTCTATTGTTTACTTTTTTGCTGAAGTTGGAATTATATTTACTTTTTAATAAATGTTAATTTTTAACGTGCTTAATGGTGATTTGTCAGATAGTATTTTTAATGGAGCCTAGATTTCAAAACATTTGTCAGTGTATTTGTCAGCTTAGTGGCTGATCCTTTGAAATTCTTCATAGAGGTGTAAGAGCTTGAATATCCTTCTTGGAATTTGAATTATAATAATGATATTAGAAGTCCAAGTCTAGGTTTCATGTCATTTACATTCTCTATTTGTGACTGAAAAAACTCCACTCAAAGAGCTTGCAGGATAATTTTCTTCACATTGTAGAAAGAGCTTCTAATGTATGATTGGGCACCTTACGATGAGAGAGATTTAATTATGAAAATCTGATTAAATGCATTTTTACAGATTTTATAAAAGAGTGCCGTAAAAAACCCCCTATCTTTGAACAGGAAAGATTTAGGTAAACCGTTTTATCCTCTATTGGCAAGCCTTTAATATTCTCTTTTGTTATCTGACTAGAAGAAGTTTTCCATTTTTCTTTTCTCCTTGGGAGATTCCTGAGCTTTACTAAATGTTGGGTCACTCAGGGCAGAACCTTTTTCTGCACTTTGAAACAAGAATATGAATGCTTTTTTCACTTGTAATATAGGTAATGATAAAGAGAAAGATGAACACCAAAACCTGCAACCCTGCCTTCATAAAAGAAGTATACATTTATTATAAAGCTGTGACTTTGAGCAAGTTTCTGAGTTGAAACCCATGAAAATGTGCTACCATTCTAGGGATTTTCAATCAAAAAAAAGTGCTGTCCTGCAAAAGGTTTCAATTCATGACATTAATGCAAAGAGTATTATAATGATATACACTGTATTTCTTTTCTAGAAAAAAAACCTGGGCTGTATATTTATATTTTGTTGCCTTTAAAATAATAAAAAGATCCTCAGTGCTTGTAAGAAATCCACACTGCCCTTTGCGTGACTGTGTTGTGGTACATCATATGAATACACATGAAGTGACACTTGGGACAAGTAGGTGATGGAACTGTGAAAATTACTGAGGAAATCTATAGCAATTACATTTGACTTGCATATTGTGCTGGCATATCAAGATATTAGGGTCTGGTTTCATTTGTAACTTAAGCAGGAAGGGCTTTAGTCCTAAAAAAAATAAAAATATTGTGACTGACATTATTTTGACATCTGAAAATGTAATTTCAGTATTGAAATACCATTTTAAAAGGAATTTTTCAGCAAAAGTGAAACAATATTCTGAATTCATAGGTGAAAATGCTCCAAGGCCTCTAATTTCTATGAACACAACTAAATGGAAAGCCACAGTTTAAAATTACTCTTTCCTGATCAGTTCTAACAGAAATTATTAAAGACTCCAGGTTTCATGTTGGTTTAGCATTTCATCAAGCACAGGAATAAGTTCATTGCATGATGTGCTTCAGAGCCAGCAGCCTATCCTTTAGCCTGCTCTGGATACTTTCATTTGAGAAGGAGAGCTAAAAACCATTGGTTATCCTGCAGCCAAAATTCTTTAAAGGGTCTGGAAGCACAGATGTCATCTAAAGAATTTGGCTTTCCAGCAGAATTTTAAACACATGTGTAGCTCTTTATGAAATTGGTTTGTTTCACTGTATTAGTATTATTTATGTGAAAAAAGGTTATTATTAATCCTGATGTAGTGGAACCATGTTCCATTAAACTAAAAGTATGAATTAATTCCTGCTTTTTAAAATTATTACCTGAGTTATAGGTTTGTTATTGTTTTATGTAGTTCAGTCCTCTCAAGAAATGGCTTTAATCTGTTTTTCCATTGATGGCTTGAGTTTCAAATTAACATTTCAATTAATCTATTTATTGGTTTCAGCTGACATCACATCAGTGATGGAAATTCAGCAGTCAATGGAAATATGGTCACCTAGGCCTAGAGGAATGGGTCCCCCAGAACAACTTATCTAAGGAAGCAGGAGGAGTGAGCAGGAACAGAGAGATTCTTCAAAACAAATATATTTGGCAAAATTACAAGTGGGTGATATATGATGGCTTCTCTGCACAGGGTCCTTTTGGTTTTTTATGGGTCAAAATGTACAAGATATCATTTATCTGTATTGATACACAGGAAAACTGGAAATGGAAAAACTTCTATTTCTATAGCTTTTACAGTACATCTCATATTTTTATCCTTACTTTTGTAGATGGGAAGTCCAGTGTAAATCAGCTGATTTCTGTTAATGCAATTAAGGTGTTGATTTCTTGAATAATTAAAGTGAAGCGTAGGGAAAGACTAGGATCATTTTACATGAAGGGAGAGATGAGCTGGTGTTTAAGCTGCCAAGATGTAAAGTATTTTCTAAAGTTTAGAGGGAAAATATCTTTCACAAGATGAACTTTTTGGTCTGGAAAAATGAGCAATACCATTTAATACCAATCCTGTATTAAATGAGTAGGTCTCAATGTTGAGATCAGGAATGTTGAGCATTATATCCCATTTCCGCATGTCCACAGGTCTGCTTCCAGACAAATGAGATGCCCTGCAGGCTCTTTCCAGTTCCTCTAAACTGTACCTGCGTGTGACAGCCCCCAGCAAACAGCTGGGGGTGTTTATAGCACAGCCAGTGCCTTTAGTGTGAGCTCCAGGCTTTGGTCTGAAGTTAGGGCTGGAGCCATTTGCTGTTCATCTGCAAACTAGGCATTCCTCTGTGCCAGGAACATCACCAGCAGTCTGCAGTGGCCTGACCTGCTGCTTATGTTGTCGCAACTCTGCAGAGGAGACTGAATGTGTCAGCAGGTCCAACCTTCTAGAGCACTAAAAGTTGTCTCCATTATGTCAGTTTTAGGTGTATGAGTTCTTAAGCACCTCCCTACACTGTGGAGCACTTTTGGTTTTAAACCCTTGAGAAAGGATTGAGTGTTAACTTTGGCAGACTTTCATGCTTGCTTTGTATTCTGTAATCCACATATGTCTTTTTTATTATCTTAAGGCTTTTAAATTAAAGCTGGGGAGGGAAAGCCTCTATCTACAGGAAATCACCTTTTAGACAGCTTGGTACCATGAGCTTTGTCCTTGAGAGCAGCTGAGGCTTTTTGCACTGCAAAGACAGAATTACCTGTAACGAAGTATTTTTAAACACATGTTATTCCAAGGCAGGCAGCTGCTCATGGTGTGAGTCCTTCACTCACCGCTGTGCTCAGCAGCTACCTCATGCATCTTAAAGGCAGTAGGGCATGGAAGGGAACTTGAACATATTGGTTTTCTATCATTCCTTCCTCTCCACTCAATGTTATCAAAGTGACTGTCTTTTGATAGCAAGAAAATTATAGGAGACCCAACAGAATGTAGCTGAGTTGAAGTTTAATCTCCAGGAAAACACTTCATTCTAAATTAATATTAATGCAAACCACAGAGAAATAAAACTCTAAGGGTATTATGAGGAACAAGAAAGACCAATTATCTATGATATGAAACAATTTCCTTTTTTTTCCTTTTTTGCCTGGAGTAGTATCTTCTCTTCTAGAACCTGCTTTTTCAGTTCTGTGGAATGCCAGTGTCTTATTGTAATAATAACTAGTAGATAATTATTTTCAGTAGCATTCCAGCTAAAAATATCTCTAGGGTAACAAAACTAAGGAATTAAATATAATTTATATTATTAATTTTGAAAGATAACATAAATTATTGTATTTTATTTAAATAGAAACAAAATTTATGAATATTAATTTATATTATAAATTTACCACATACTATGGTAAATTTATAGTAGTAAGCTACTATGCATTCATTAAATATTATTAAACTGAAGAGGTTAGCAGTCATTTATTTTTTCATTCCAAAATCAGAGGATAAAGCAGTCATTTATTTTTTCATTCCAAAATCAGAGAATAAAAGTGATTGTAAAAACATTATTTCAAGGCAGTATTGTTTCCATCTGATCACCTTGCAACATCCTCCATGGTATCATTCAAAATTTTCTCTTATTATCAGTCAGACTGATGAATTCTGTGCTACTCTGCAAGCCTTACACGTGATTACCGAGCTATTAAATTTACCAGATATTTCTATTTCTATGTTTTGTGATGCAAGTCTCTTCCCTTCAGAAAATTTAATAGATTTTTCAATGCATAAAATAATTTTATAATCAACATGATACTCTAAAATTTACATAAATGCTCATGTAATATTCTGATTAAGAAGCATGAAAAAATTTTAAGTAATGCATTCCCCAAATGCTGATGTCATGATTCAAAGTTTGAGAAGTGTTTCAATCATTTTGACAATCCAGAATAGAATTATATCATCACCCATAAATAAGGATTTATAGCATTATTTAATTAGGTAGAATGGTCTCTTCAAGTTTGTTTATTTTAGAAAACAAACTATCTTTATTTCTAAACTTTCAAAGACATTTTGTCTCTTACAGACAAGAACTAAATGCTGAATAAATTACCATCTTTTAAGATTTTTATTATGCCATCAGCTCACCTTCTGAGATCCTTTCAAACACTTATGAGGAAATACTAACTTATTTCTCTCTGCATTTTAGTAGTAATTTTCTGATTGACCAGTACAGAGTGTTTATAAGTAGTGTGTGCCTATACAGCTTCTCAATGGAAAGCCAAGCTCAAGAAATTACTTGTTTGCATTTGGTGGTTTCTGTAGTCACTCCTAGGTCTTATGAAACTGAGACAGTGTTAGTTTTGTCTACTTTTCGTCTCTTTGTGTTTCCTATGAATAGTCCATCAAAAAGAAGCCGTTTGATAAGTCCCACGGAGTTATACCTACCAGGAGCTCCTGCTCACACAAAGAGGGAATATTTAGTCCTGCTCAACACTCTCTAGAAGACCTGCTTGAGGAGGAGGTTTGGACAGGATGACCTTTAAAGGTCCCTTCCTCAACACTTCTGATTTTGTGATTTTCTATAGAATCTTAGAATGGTTTGGGTTGGAAGGGACCTTTAAAAGTCATATAGTTCAACCCCCACACAATCAACAGGGACATCTTCAACTAGGTCAGGTTGCT
Source organism: Callaeas wilsoni (assembly GCA_013398955.1). Classification (NCBI taxonomy): domain Eukaryota; kingdom Metazoa; phylum Chordata; class Aves; order Passeriformes; family Callaeidae; genus Callaeas; species Callaeas wilsoni. The sequence continues at coordinate 261,077 of VWPU01014780.1, read as the reverse complement.
TAGAGCCCAGTGTCTGACTTGACCTTTAATGTTTTCAGGGATGAGACATTTACCATCTCTCTGGGAAATCTTTCAGTGTTTCACCATTCTACATGTAAAAAATTTCTTTTTTCTATCTAGTCTGAATCTACCACTACCCTGTGTCCTATTGTCACAGGCCCTACTAAAAAGTCTGTCTCCATCTCTGTTACAAGCCTCCTTTGAGTATTGAGCGTTAAGGTCTCCCCAGAGACTTCTCCAGGCTGAACAACCCCAGCTCTCTCAGCCTGTCCTCATAGGAGAGATGCTCCAGCCCTTTGACCATCTTTATGGTCCTGCTCTGCAGCCCTCTAACAGGTCCATGGCTGAGAACTCCAGATCTGGACTCCAGATGGGGTCTCACTGGAGTGGAAGGGAGTAGCTAAAGAGACTTCGGGACAATTTCTGGGGTTACCCCTCCATCATACAGAACCCACAGTGGAGAAAGGAGCAGCCCAGTGATTCTCCAGGGTGTTTGGTCAGCTTGTGTGTTCTGATGTAGCAAATGGCTGCACTGAAAGAGGTGAGATAACCCGTCCCATACTTACGTGAGCACAAAGACTATGTTTTTTTAGTAATGGGACTTGCACATGGATTATAATGAGAGCTCTCTTTAGCCCAGCTTCTCAGGATACAAAATTCACTGTCTCCACAATCTGTTCCTGAGTTTCATTGCTTTGTTTATCCCAATAAGACCATGAAGCTTTGAGAGTGTGCACCATCTGTTTCGCACTGGGGAACACATTGGTGCCAGCAGAAGGCAGTATGGATATAGCCGGAGATAATTATCACTCCCTAAAGGATAACCAGTTCTTTCCAAGCCATTTGATACAGATTGTTGACTTCCTCTCATTTTTAAATCTTTCCTACATCTCCTTTTCTAAATCATAGGATAGGATGTGAAGATTTACAGCACATGCCTTCTTAGCAATGATTTACTATGTTTCTCTTTAATGATGATCCTTATTGTCTGAAGAGAAAAGCAGTTAAATACCTGTTTCGTAGTCTGTTTCCTATAGTTCTTGCATCATTGTCAGCTGAGTGTGCTTCACTTGTCTTTCGAAAACCGGAAAGCTTAGTTGTTTTCCAACTTTTCTCTATGTGTTATTTATAAACTATGGCTTTCATTGATAAAGTCACAAAGCAAATTACCTGGTATCAAATAACATTTAAAATAGCAAAAGACCAAAAGTATAGATAAGTGATGGTTATCTAGTGCATAAATTTATGAAAGCCTTGTTTATCTATTGCAATAATGCGGCTTTCAAAACCATAGTCTGTGCTTTTAGAATGCTGGGGGGCAGATAGAGGTTCTTTCCCTGATGTCCAACTCATAACGCTCTTACGAAATACCTTTTTTTGCTTTTGGATTGTGTCTTGTGACACACTGAAATCACACAGTGTGAGTTGTTTAATGTTTTGTTTAGCTCTCTCTTTTCCTGAATTTTCTTTGTTAACCTCCCCTCACAGTAAAGGAGTTACTTTCTTGTCCATTCTAGTATTCAAACTGCTTGTGTCTTACTAGCTCTTCCTGTTTACATCTTTGTAGGCGGCTCAGATGAGCTGCTTTTCTTCCTTAGACACTGGAATAACAAAGTCTCTCATTCATTAAGTATGCTCAGATTCTGATTCATGTCACAACAACTACTCTTTTTTCCTGATGTGCTTCTGCAATGAAGTAGACACATCATTTGAATTGAAGAAAATGGAATACTTAAAACAATTCATCTGTACTTACAAATTCAAGTTTGGAACAGTAAAAATGCAATACATTAAAATGCCTTTTTTTTTTGATCCTTTGATTCTTACAATAACGTGAGTTAAATAGTATTTATATGTTCTTAGCTTTTTATGCCTGGAGTACCAAAGTTGGATGGGTACTACAAAGAATTGAGCTGGTTGAGAATGAAGTTAGATCATGAATCTCGTTTATGTTGAGTAAGCTCAACACCGAATAAAACATGGAGAATTAATCTTTTCCATGTCGGAGTCGGCGGGAGACAAGCACATCTGATGATGATCAACAAGTCTCAGTTTATTGCTAATAATACACACATTTTATAAGACACTTAATAGGCTCATGCATATTGCAAAATCATAGCTCATGATTGGTCGTTGTCTCGAAGGTCAGCACCACCCAGACCTGCATTCCTGCGGTTAGGGCTTCAACATTCTTATCGTTTTTTCTCCTCCTTTCCCATACTGTTATCCTCCTTTCCCATCCCGTTATTGTAAGACTCTAAACTCACAAACATGCTGACCTTGAGCTCTGCTACACCTGCACAAGCTCAATGTTGCTGCCGTAGCCCCGTTCGCTGAGCCAGGCCTGCGCCAGGCTTCCCACATTTGCATTTCTGTGTTTTGAGTTTTGGGAGACTGTGAAGTATTTTCTTTACAGAAATTATAAAAAGTCACAGCTTTTACTGTCTCGAAAGTGGAATATCTAAATTGACAAGCCATGTGGATTTTGGAAGTGGCAGATGAAATCCTCAGCTGACCAAGTGCTGTGTGCAGTGCACAGCTTGCTCACTAAATAACTGTAAGCAGTGGAAAAGGAGCAGAGAACTCTGAAATCTGGAAAGCTTCAAGCAAGCAACTTGGAATATATATATGTGTTTGGGTTTTACAAGTAGGAATATGCTTTTGGGGGGGTTTTTTGAGTGTGAGGTTAATTGGACAATTGAGATTTTTCAGATTTTTCTAAAAGCTATAGAACCCTCTAAGTCTCCCCCCACTTATACCAAATGATTTTAACTGATGTCATTAAGGGAGTGCTCTCAAAAATACTGATAATCATCATGTTAAATTCTAATCTTTGAAGTGGGACTGATGCAGTAGTGAAAAACAGAAGATACTGAATTTTGAGCAGTGAAAGAAAATACGATTTTTCTAGTTTGTCTTATTTTTGGCAGTCAGTTTTTACACTTGTTTTTCCTATAGGCTTTATTAATACTAATTGAACTTGATGAACATTTTTAAAGGACCGCACTCTTAAGTATTTGGTGCTTACATAACTTCAGTTAAAGAACACACCCTCTCCACCCGATAAACAGGCAGTATTATAACAAATCTTTAAAGTCTAAACACTTGTGAAGTGAAAAATGAGGTGTAAACTGTCCTCCACTTATACTTCTTCTCTTCTCCAAACCACTATATCTCAAAACTTTTGCAGTGTAAAATACTTCCAGGCAACTTTCAAGCATGACAGAGAATATTACTTTGAAAAGAGAATCCTTCTCTCACCTTAATCTATAATAGTTTCTGCTTTTGCAATTCACCTTGAAATAAATGTCTTTTTCCTTTGTTTAATTTCCTTTTTATAGACCTGTCACTAGCTTTTGTAGACTCATGTTCATATCACAATGTCACAATTTACCTTACTCTTTAGTAGTTTTTTAGTTTGATTAGAGAGGCTTGCATGAATTTTGGGCTAGAAAGCAACCATTTTCTGCCTCTCAAGTGTTTATTTCCATGATATGATGTAATGCTCTTGTGCACTATGTTTTTCTCAGCTTCAGGCTTCCACCCTCCAGGTTTATATAGCATCAGCTTTAAATAACTCTATCTTTGTAGTAAAACCTATAAAAACTATATTCTATAGTTGTTCAGTAAGTTCTCTCAAATCCTTTTGTTCCACTGTGAATAATTACTTTTCAGACTCCCATATACATTGACATATCTAGATTTTTGTACATAATAACAAATTATGTATTTGCTGCTATCCAATTCTCCATCAATGAATTGAATCATTTAGTGAGGAATAAGTCATGTGATGTTTACAACTACCTTTGGCCAAAACAATACAAAAGAGTTTGAAGATACTCGGGAGAACCTGAAACTTCTCAAGTGATGATTTTATTGAACTCACAGAGTGGGAGCTCGTTAAAATAAGAAGCTTATTTAGATAATCTTATGATTCTGGTATGGTGACTTCAGATAGATTGAGCTAAGACTCCCTGGAGAGTTTGTTGTTCTGCTGAATTCTTGTATCCAGCTGGCCTGCGGTTCTGCCTGATGACTCCAATTTATGTGTGATGTTTCCTTCGATTATTTTAAGTTCTGTGCAAAATATCACACTGTTTCAGCAGGAGAGAGCCATATGGGACAATTCTTCCATCTGCAGGAGGTGTCTTCTGACAAAGTGTCTTCTCTACTGAAAAAGGGTAGAATTTGCTTCTAAACCAGCAGCTAGTGGGGAAGCTGCTAAGACACCCCTGCCCCTCTCTCAATGTTATCAAAGTGTTGAAGGATTCAGGAGTGCCTATCAGGTGGTAAAGGCTTGGCACAGGCTGTCTGAGGCAATCTCTGGGTCCGGCTGAAGGTCTCACCTGGAGAATTCCTGTAGCAGCCACGTGCTGTGCTGTGAAGTCAGTAAGGGTTTCGGTTAATCACCTCCTCTCAAGCTGCTCCATTGCTTTCCATGGAGGCAGGCTGCTAAACTTCCTAGGTAATATCCGTAATTCCCACGTGTTTGCTGACAGCATTTTCTAGTGCTAGCTCTAATATTACCTGGTACTTTATGGAGCTTTCAAAAACAAACACAAAAAAGCATAAAGAATAATTGTTTGCTGAATTGGGATACCATGTTTCTCTGTGTTTGGACACGATTCTTCTCACGCATATATGCAATGTTGCCACCTGTCACTGTATTTTAAGGGGTGATTAATGTCCTTCTCTAACTGAAACCGCTTTACATTCTTCAGCCCACAAAAATGCAGGAAAAAGCAGTAATATTTAATAACATGTTACTGTATTCATTTCTGCATAGGTGTTCTAAATGAGAAAAAAATTGTGTAGAATACAAATTCTTAGGCTTGCCTACCTATAGGATTTGGATTTGCTTAATGTGAAAAGTGACATTTTATACTCCATAATCTGAGTTTTTCATCTAATATGACTAAGAAACCCCACGTAATTATGTATTCCAGGTAAAAATTGTTTTTAATAATGTATTAAAAGTTTCGGAAAAATCAAACAAAAGTGAGCTGAAAGAAATTGCACTAGCAGAAAAACCTCCAAAGCAAACCCAATAAGGAGATAGAAGAACATCAGAACATTGTGACTTAGATTTCTGAAAATATTTTTTATTTGCAATTGACGTAAAGTTTAATGCTTAAAAAAATCAGCTGAATAACCTGAAGAGAAAATGAAACTTTCCTTGTAGTCAAAACAAAAGATTTCACATCAAGTCAGGTCTCTTATCAGCACTAGAGATGTTTCAGAACAGGCTGTTTAGGTAAAAAACTGTCACCTTTATGATCAATATCTGTAAGGAAACATGATGTAATGGTTGATTCTAAACTGTTTCCAGTCAGTGTTTCTGATTCAGTAAATTTTTTTGGTAGATATTTATCAGGCTGTGCCGAGCATTTGAGTTCTGCAATGCAGCTCTTCCAGCACAGCTCCCAGGCAGGATGCAGCCATCAGGCTGATGAGTGTGTTTCACTGGGTGTTCCATGCCTCACAGAGTGCTGGATAGTCACTTTTGGAACTGCTTGGATGTGCATTTTCTCTGCCTGGGGAGGGTGCCTGCAAGAGGAGGCGAATGGAACGTATTTCCTTCACACAGCTGTGTTTGGAGTTGTTTGGATGTGAATCAGAGCATGCCGAGTTGCTGGGATTTCAGTTTTAGTTTTTCATGCTCTGATTGTAAGCTCGTGATTTTAATTAATTATTTCTCTTTTCCTTGTAATTAATTCTTTCTTTTGCTTTTGTGATCCCTCAGTCTCATCCTCTATTTTTGGTTTCCTGTAATGTATATATCGCTGTGTTTTCAGCCTGCATATGCAGTTTGTAATTTTGGTGCTGGTCCAGACTCTCAGTTAGGTAAGCCATATGTTCAGAAAACCAGCTTCAGAGCACAACATATCAAGAAATTGATCAGATCAAGAAATCAGATCCCTGAACTAAAGTTCAGCTTACACACTCGTCACTGCCTACCTCCCCTGATTTGAATGTGGTAAAGTGCAGAGCATTTGGGGTACCTGACAAACTGTTCTTTGCAGTCCAAAAACTTTACTTCTTGCACTGGTAAAATTGGTCACTGAGTCAATAATTATTTATTGTTATGCAAATTTTCGTGTTTCTCTTGTAATCCTGAGCCAATACTGATTACAACCCCCTACTTTTCCATAATGTTTTATGATAATATTAAACCAGGAGAGTGAATAAAGACCTAACTTTAGCCCACGAGAATGCCAAATGTCTCTGTCAGGGATGTGCAGCTGTGGGAGGTAATGCAGATCTTGATTTTAGGAAGGAGAACTGTGATCCTCAGCTTCAATGCTTTGCTTCAGTGGTGCACTGAAGGCAGCTCATACTACCTAAGGAGAACTTTATTTTCCCAGTGATCTTCAGATCTGAAAAGTGGAATTAATCCATTGCTGCTTCTATGTGAATAAAGTACAATAATGATCAACTGCACATATGATAAAAGCTGTTCAGTAACCTGCATCTGCTTGAGCAACATTCCATCAGGTGTAGTTTCTCTAGAAAAAAATCTGTAAAGAAAAATTGGGTTGCTCAATGAAAATATCTGGATAATGGGAGATTTGTTAAATGTCACAGTTATGTAATCACAGTTGTGGCATAAAGACACACAGAAGTGCAAGAATCAGCTCTCTGGAGATACTAGTGAAGTAATTTTTAAACTAAAAGATACTTGATTAGCATTCTTAGACAAAGGCAATCAATAAAGGCTATACAAAATATTACAGGACATTTAATTAATAAGGAAATTAAGAGACCCTTAAAGGATCTTTGGTGCATTTGAAGCACAGCAAGAAAACCTCAGGAAAAGGAACAGAAGTGGACACCCTCAAGAGGCAATACTCTTAATTTTCTCCCTGAAGTATTGTGGCTGATAATTGCTCTGGGAACTTTCTGAATTATGACAAGAACAAAAAATTGATTTAATTACAAATATTTTTCTTCTATAATTTTTTTCAGTTTTGTAATAGAGGACTCCAGCTACTCTTGGTTAGAATATAGTAAATTTGTGAGAGATTAAGATGATTGTACAGTGTTTGCTATAGTTATGCATCTGCTTCTCTAGAAAATGTCACTAAAGGAATGGGGTTAAAGAAAACTTGGGCAGTCCAAAGCTCACAGCAATCTCGGAAATCTTATGGAGGGAAAAATAGGTGTGAAGGGCAATATTTATCTGCGGAGATGGTTTTGGGAAGTAGTGGCATGAAGTGCCTGGACATACAAGTGTTGTGGTTTCATTTGTCATTTTTAGATCGATTTTTAGGAGAAATATCTTCACCTATAGGATCATGTAGCAGTGGAACAGGTTTTCCCAGGAAGAGGTTTAGTCACCATTCCTAGAGGTTTTTCCTAGAGGTTCAGGTGTGGCACTTAGGGACAAGGTTGAGTGGTGGGTTGGCTGTGCTGGCTTAGCGGTTGAAGGTTACACTCAATGATCTTAAGGGGTTTTCCAAGCCAAATGATTCTGTGATCCCCTTCTGTAGGGTCACAGTCATTGAGTCAGCACAGGATTTGTATTATTTGTTGTAATTTGTCTTCTTGAGAATATCCTGCACTTTGCTTGCAATCTGCGTGAATATGGCATTTATGATTGAAGATTCAAGAAAGAGGTATGAGGTTCTTTCCAGTACAATTGGATAGAGAAGGTTATACATGATCTCATTTGTCTGAACATGTAAGTTTTATTTTCCCAGGGAGCGGGGGGGAAAAAGGTTAAAAAGAAGACATTTTCTCAAAGTTCAGCTCATATGAGCAAGCCAGAAAAGCTAGAAAGGCAGGAGGTTAACTTCTTTATCACATAGAACATTTCATGTTAACATTCTGTACATCTCTGTAAATTATGAGCTTTACATGATCTATCAAATTATTTATTTTCAGAAACAATATTTTATATGTCTGTTGTAATTTGTACCTCTTTTAACCTCATTAAAATCAAAGGAGATCTATTTTTTATCGCCAAGGGAATGGTGAAGGACAAAGTAGTGTCTGTCATTTTAATATAGGAAAGCAAGAGTTCTGCAAGTCATTTCTACTAAGAGATATAATTGGTGTGTAGTAAGTCTCATGAATTACCATTGTTTTGAGAACTAAAGGACATTGGATCAGCTAATTAGGACTTTACAAAAGTCTTTCTTATATAGCAACCCCAAAAAAATAATTGGAAAAATATCTACGTGATAATGTTATGCCATTATGTTCACAGGGTTTCTAATTACTTCCTTCATTTCATTTGTTTCACTTTTTCTTTTTGCTTTCTCAGCAAAACTGACAATTTCCATTTATTCACGCACATATGGCTGTAGGCATGTGTGCTGTATTTGAAAAGGGTATTTTTTTTGTTAAATTCACCAAATATTAACTTTTATTGTGAAATTATATCCATTGTTAGAGGTGGATTATCATTAAGTCACCTAAAGTTCCTCCTGTCCTGTTCCAGTATAAATGCTTTTGAGCATTAAAGATGTATATGCTAAGGACCTGTGCTTTGGTTTCATTTTTATATCTGATCACGTTATTGAAATTAAACTTTTATAGTGCTCCTGCAGAATTCAAACTTTTATACCTCTTCTATTTCCTTTATAAAGAACCTATTATTGATAAAAATAAAGCTGCAAGACAGTTAAAAGTTGCTAAGTGAGAACAGTAACACTTATGCATCACACAAGCACTTAAAAGCAAGATAATCTGCCACATGAGACATTTTTCTTATCAGGTATCTGGGTGAATACTTTAACAAAGCACAGTAATCGTAACTTCAGCTTGCATTTTGCAGTAGCTGTTTATATAATTTTAATACAACTATGTGGTATTTGTGGGGGGGGGTTGTAAATCTACTGGTTAGGAAAAGGCAAAAATTCCATTCACATGGGTTTTTGTGGGGAAAAAATAGTTTATAACTTTTTTCAATAAATTGTATATGGAGTAATCAGAGTGTCTAATTTTAAGTGGGGGAGAAATAACATATTGAAAATTCCATTTAATGGTTAGCACCATGTCACTGTGTGCTTATGTAATTTTTTAGATTATTTTTTGGATGATTTTTGTGCTGTCAGTATAGCCTGTGATGAATAATGAAAGAGAGTACTATATTGTATGGCTAAATTTCATTGATACTGTAAGAATTATGCATTTAAATGTTAGAGTATCGAGTTTGTGTTTTTCATGTGGACAGTAAAGGATTTAAGATGTCAGTAATTTGTCTTCTCCTTGCTTTTAAGCATATATGTTTTGTAAATTGTGTTATCTAAAACTACTCTCACTAAGCAGCTTTTACTGATTTTTAAAGTGATTTTTTAATTTAGATTTTTTCTCAAAATTCTATGGCATTTTTGAAGATTGTTTTTGTAGGTTTGGTTTTTTTTAGTGGTTTGTTCTTCGGGGGCTTTTGTTGGGATTTTTTTTTTTGTTTGTTTGTTGTGTGTGTGTTTTTGGATTTGTAGATTAGATGAACATCTATTCATTAGACTTGTAAGGACTGATCAGCAAAAGAGTATCTAAACCAACATATTTCAATTAATGCAGAAGAAAGAGAACAAGAAAGGATTTACTTTATCTGTAGGAAATAGCAAATTTTTTGATCTTAAAGGAGGGAACAGATTTTAAATCAGTTTTGTAAATCAGTTTGGTTTGACATTATGACAAATGCTTCATGTGTTATCATCTTAAAACCATCTGAAGACAAAGTTCCTGCAGAACTTAGTGGTTTTCTGTCCACTAGGTAAGATTAGAATTTTGAAGACCTTTGGAAATAGGGAGCAGAGCTCATAATGTTTTAAGGCTCCTTTGAAAACTCGGTGCTGAGTATATACCCAGAGTAAAAACGAGTACTTTGGGGTTCAGTTTTTTCTAAAATTTGATGTTGGTCTGATTTTCCCTGATGGTCCTTACCTGTCCCCAGTCTCAACTCTGTTTTTCTGCTGTTGTCCACAAAGGTATCAAGTAAGCCTCAGTGTGCAGTCTAAGTTTGAAGAAATCTGTGAACATGTTAAACTTGAGTATTTTTACAAGCCTCCAAGAAAAGCTTTTGGGTAAGGCAGATAGTACAGGATTGTGATGGCAGCAGTTGCTGATACTGAGACAGGAGTTCTTGAAATAAATGGGAGAAGCTGATGAGAGCAATAAAATGAAAGTGTGTACAGTGTGCTCTGCACTTGTCATCACCACTTTCCTAAAACAGCTCTAGCTTATTAACTTTTATGTCAATCGTAACAGAGAATTCTTGATTTTATTTCTTTCCAGGGGTTTTTCTGCTGTGCTCTCAAAGACTATGGCCTGCAGTCTGGGAGGTGCCTCAGGACTGTCCTCCCTGGGCAGCCCTGGATCGCTGCGGAGCTGCTGGAAGGCTCAGTGGGATGGGTGCGTGACGGCAGAGGGAGAAGGGAGCTCTCAGTGTGAAGCACAGCATCTGTAAAAGAGCAGAGAAACCCTGACATATCTCAGATGTGGTTAAACAAGGACTGTCCCGGGTTCTTGGACAGACTGCACTGTTCTGCAGTTCCAGTGTCAAATGAGGAAATCTGAAGGAAAGGTCCTGTTCCGTGGTTGCAACATGCTGAGGATAAGTATTTCCCTTCTCTCTTTTGTTTCATTTGAAATCAGTTTCTCTCGTTCATGGTTTATGCCTCTAGTCCGTCATTAAACTTAAGCTCTAGATTTTCAGCTTTGGTTGGTCTGATGTCTGTAAGGCAAAAAGTAAAGGCACAGATATATCAAAGCTGAGGATTGCTGAAGGTTGCGTCACAGAGACTTTCTCCCATATTTGAAGTAGTCTATGTGACAATATGGCAGATAGGGAGGACTGGAAGCTCTCTTTCTTTGCATAGCTCTGCATATCAGCAAACTGAAATGTTTGAAAATTTATTGTGTCCACATGGAAAATAGTTGAATTCACTTAAAACTTCCAGTAGCTTTATTCAGTAATTGAGGCCTAGTCTTTCTGGAATATTTCTTTAGCATCAAGCCAAGATTCCAATTCTTTATAGAGTTATAACTGGAGAAAATAACCTGCAGTCCTGAACAGGAACTGAACTGTAGTCAAATTTTGTCCATGTGACAGACAAGTAAATGACTTCTGCCATTCCTTTCAGTATCTCTGACAAATTAAATGAGCTGCAAAATAACTTTGTCCATCTGTGAGAAGGAGAACAGGTCTACAGCTATTTTTAAAAGTTTGTGTGAGTACTAAGGTAAATTGACTAAATTAATTTTAGGATATAAATGAATTCTAAGCATTTGCACAACAGATTAAAATGTACTTTTGCTGTCAAACACTCTGGTGATAACTGATAAGGAAATAAATGCCAGTATGACTGATTCAAAATAAGCTGTTTGCAAGACAATAAAGAAGCAAGAACTGCTTTTTAAAAGCAAGTTGCTCAGTTTCCTGCTACATTCTTCTCATGCTAATGCCAAAGAAGCAAAGTTACTAGGTATTGCCACACAAACTGTTTTATCTTATCAAACTGTTTAATTTAGATCACCTTGTAAAACCAACTCTTATACTATCAGTTGTGCCTGCTTACTCCAAAATGAATCACTTTTCAGGGATCTTAACAGTGTTGTCAGCAACTCTTCTGTCACCAGGCAGGTTCTGTGCTACAGCATGCTGATGCAGTCTGTGGAGAAAAGTTGTGCTTAGAATTAAGGACACTCTTTTTCTCCACTTGCAACTTCTGTAATTTCATGGAAAAAATCTCTAGTTCTTCCAGAGTGACATTTTCATAGAGTCAGAAAAGATGGAGAATTCACTGTTCAGTTTTAACTGGAAACAAGAGCCATTTGTAAATCACCATTTTTACCCCTCCTTCTACCAGAACCATTTTCCTGGAACACTCATAAGACTTGTATTGTACTAGAGTGAGTAGCAGCATAGAGGAGAAACACATGTTTTTGATTATGCAATAACTAAGAATTTCAGTTGCGTTTAGTGCATATGAAAGGTCTTATTCAGCTTCTGTAGTAAATAAATTAGCTTTCTTTTGATGTAGTCCCAATAGCCTTTATTATAGATTCAAGAACAGTCCTTGTCACTTGCCAGTTGCTCTACCATTATGTTAAAAGAATATTTTCAGGTGATTAAGCATCCTCTTAATTAATGAACCGCTTGCTCATACATTTAATTATTACTTTATAACTGGGTTAATCTTCTTGCAAAGTTACCCAGAGTTGTTTTTTTCTGCCTTCCCTTGAAGAAAGGTTTTATTTGGTACTGTTTTCTATGTGTAGACTTACAGAATCAATCTTAGGGTGTTAAACTGTGACCTCAGTCCAAAAGTAGAGTCATGCACTTCATTTTAACTGTGTAAGTACTTTTTTAGGCTTCAGTGGCAATGAATAGTTGTTTAAAGCATGCAATTGGGAATAATTGATATGGTGTGGTATAGGGTTTAAATCTGAGTCAGAAGCACATAAATATGGGTCTTGAATAAGCAGAAGTTAATTTAACAAAAAAAAAATCGTAGTGGGGAAATTGATTTTGGGGTGTGCTTTATTGATATGTTAAACTTGATACCAAGGAACCTAACAAATTATGAGGCTGATATAGTCCAGAAACATGGTGTGGATGAGTTGGTAATTAGGGGAAAGAAAAGGAGAAAACAGGAAAATACACCCTTGCTATTAAGTCCATTAAGAAGACTTAATGCCCACAGCTTCCTCACTGGCTCCTTTATTCCAGTTTATTCATTTATTTATTTATCTCCAAGGCCGTGCTATGGGATTAGTGTCTCTTTGAAGCACAAGTTTACAGCCCAGGCTCTTTCCTGTCTCCTTGTACATTCTCTGCAGTTGGATCTTTCATTCCAAGCTGTTGACTTTGTATTCCAGTGAACGCTTTTTCCTTTAGATGCAGAGATTTGTTTTGAACATTTTCACTTAACATTGGTCTCTCCCTTTGCACTAGGCTTCTGTCTCAGCCCTTTGCCAGGTGTCGCTGTAGCCATGGTATCCCACTCTTTTTGACAGTGTGGCCCTGAGTCAAGTTGCAGGCCTGTCGTTGTCGTAACACTGTTGTCATGAACAACGGTGACACCCCAAATTTTCTTTGGGTATTTTTTCTCAGTCCTTATTAGGCCATTTGTTCTAACATTCAGTTCCTTCCTGTTCTTTTAAAAGGTAAAACCATTGAAGGCATTTCTTGGAGTCCAGCTTTCCACCTTCCCTTTGAGAGGCAATTATTTGCTAAGAATCATCCATGCATTTGATTTTGCACAGGAAAAAAGGAGTCAATGATCATTTTGTTTAATGGTTGAGGAAATACAAAGCATGACAGCCTCTGAGACCTAAGAAAAGCCCTGTATCAGAGAAACCTGCTATTTTTCAGTTGTTGAGCCGTAGGCATAAAACTTCCTTATTGTTTGCTGGTTTTGACATGACTGTGTTTGGGCACTGCTGGAGAAGCTGTTTGGTATGTTCTGAAATGCACAGCAGTTTATGCAAGGCACTGTAATGCAATGGATTTTTTTTTTGTCATCTCATTTATAAAAGGATTCCTGTTTGTTCTGTGTGCAATGCATGCAGGCTGCCTGTGTTCACAAAATGCTCTAAGAAATTCCAACATTTACTCCCCTGGCAGTACGCTGCTCTGTGACTTGTTGTCAGCTCAGGAGCCGTTTTGTGCACTTGTGACAATTTCATCTGTAATGCTTCACTCGGCAAGAAGTTTTGCTGGGCCACATTGATTCCCTTGTGTGTCACCTTGTCGTCTTAAAGTTCCACATCATGATGTAGCTCTCCATGTTCTTTTCCCCTGACAGCAGCTGAAAGTGCCTTTCATCTGAAACATGACTTCTGCAGTACAAATGGTTGTCTTAGTAAGCAAAACAATCTATGTTTCCTGCAACACCTATCTCGTTTCCTACTAATTTAAAAATTATTTTGTGACTTGACTGAGAGAAATAGCCTGAGTAACACTCACTGGTGAAAGGTTTAAACAGTTTCTACTGGAGAACCATATTTTAAGTAAATTCACCTGTTTATATTTGACTATGCTAAAGCAGTCTTGTTTAGTAATACAAGATATTATGCAGAGATAAAAGAAACAATGGGGATGATTCCACTGATTGATAAATGGAGTAAGAGGGATTTGTCTTTACAAACAAACTTTAGGTCTGCTGATAAATAAAATTGGATACTGAGAGATGAAAGAAACAATAGGAAGAACCATAAATTCCATAGGAATTCAACTGATTGGCATAAGGAAAAGACAAAAGGGGAGTGGTATACATTAGAAGGGAATCTTAGGAATTAGGCGTTCTGGGAAGTCTGTACCTCTCAAGTACCTCAGCCAATGGGGAAAGAGAGACGGAAAATGTGGTCGGGAAATTAGGATAAAAAGGAGGCTGCGTCCTCCAAAAATTTGAGAGACCCTAGGGGAATGCCCCATGGCCTCTCCTTTTATTTGAATAAAGTAACGGGACTCCTCTGTCTCCTTTTTGGACATAAACCTCTGGTGTTGGTGGATTAATTTTCCTGACATTCTCAATCCTAAATATATCAATAATGTGATGGTTTGGGGCTGGGTTTTTGTTTTGGGGGTTTTTAATTACTTTATTTGGTGTCAACAAGTAAAGATGCCAGTGCATAATTTGCAAGTAATACATAACAGAAGGTCATGATCTTTTAAATTGCTTGAGGCTGGAACATCATAGAATTCTTATATATGGATTAGTATCTAGGGAGAAAGGAGGCTCATTTGGTCAGGAAATACATCTTCAGATAAAACCAAATTGCACTTAACTTGGCTGCTTGAATGCCAGTAACAAATGAAACAAAAGACAACAATAATAAATAGATTATTTATGCACATATTTTTGGTGGAAAAGGGAGAAGGCGACAGTCTTGGCATTGTTTTCCATTTGCAGTGTTTCTTTAGCTCAATGGAAAGTAAAATGAGATATGATTTTAAGACAATTTTTGTACTTACTTGTAAAAGATTTATTGAAGATGATCAGACAGAAAGTGCTCATCAAGATACGCAGTTTTTAGGGGAAACGTCCTATACCATGATTGTATAATGAGGATTTGTTAAGTAATTTTTTTTTTGCCTATTCCATAAATAAATGTAAATCCCAGGTACCAATAACCCTCTTTATTACATTACCCTTCTCTGTCCTAGGTACAGGTTCTAGGAAAGCAATTTTTGTAATTTTGCAACTAAGAATTAGGATACAGTGAGGGGAGAGAACAGTAGCTTCTCTTCTCTCCCCTGCTGTAATCAGAAAGAAATCACTGAGTGTTTTCCTCTCTCATACATGAATCTATTGAGACACAGAAGATAATGAATGACACAATGACATTAGAATTTTTCAAGGATTAGTTAAAATGTCATGGAGATTCCTTGAGTTGAGCAGCAAATTCTCTTACGTCTCTTTTCACACATTACAGCCTGATTGATCAAACAGACCATAATAACCTTGACTGTTACTCTGGATTGTTCCAATCGGATCTTAAAATCCCTGAATACACCTTAGATCTGATACAGATGTGATTTATTGAATGCCTAAATAGAGTTGCAGATTTACATGATAGGCTGCATTAGAGCTAAAGGAGATATTATAGAATTTTTTTTTTTTAAGACTGGTAAATAATAGTTTCCTCTATAATTGAATAACTGACTGTGTTACAGAAAAAGCCAATGTCCCCTGCTTATAAAACTTGAAACAAAACGTGGGGAAATGAAAGGAGCTTTTCTTGACTTCTGTGGGCCTTCAGGTTCTTCTTTTTCACTCTGAAACAATATACAGAACATTCTAGGTGCAATTATTTCACAAAATAAACCATGCACAAGCCATTTCCCTCACAGCCTCCATTGGGTTTCTTAAGAAGTGACTTCTGTGAGCAGAGTCCTCCCTTTCCCAGAGTTCAGAGAGAAAGTAGCTTGGTACAGTGTGTGCTTTCCTCAAATACACAGGTAATGAACCCTGAAGGAGGAAGAAAATATAAGCAGATATTCAATGGTTAGGTATGCCCATAACAGAGCACCACTTTTGTCAAATTGTATGGTAGTTTCATTCCCTGCATTGCTGTGTACTTGACATTGAGAGGAGATAAAACATCATTTACCTGATTTTGCCTGAGGCAAATTCATCTAAGTGCCATATCAAGTAAAAATTCATTACAATATTGCCATTGCTGTTCATGTGTCTTAAATGTGATGAAATATATTCAGCCCTCAGAGTTCCTATGTGACAGACAAAGTCAACTCAACATTTTCTGTGAAGCTGATGATGCACTGTAAGCATCCATTAACAAGTGAGAATTATGACATACAACATTTTCCCATAGTGTTGATGCTTTTTCATTTAATATTTACCTATATTCACTGTATGAATTTTCCTTGATTGTACACAGGAGGGGGAAAATATTTTCACAGTAACTAATGGTCTCTGGTTTTTGTAATTCTATTCAAATTGATGTTTTCTTCAGACTGAAGTAACAAGAAGGACAGGTATTGACAATAGATACTGGAAAGTAGGACTATGAAAAAGAGAGAAATATGAAAAGAAATAGCAGCACTGATCAAATAAGATCAACTATCCCTTTCAGTTTTAATCAGAAGTCAGAGCTAGATTCTAGGGAGTAATGAAAGATGTTCCTATTAAGAATACTGGGTATGCTCAAGTAGACTCAGCAAAATAGGGAGGCAGATGAACTGGTTTGATTTGGGGAAATAAGCCCTCTGAAGCGCTGGAATTAATGGGGGAGATGGAATATTGTGAGCATTGGGGTAAATCTGAGAATATAAATAATTTCATGGTTAGAAAATAGTTTTCTCATTATAGTTTTTATCAAGGTTAGGACATGTTTCCCTGGTAATGAAGAATATGGTTGCAACCAAAAGGATAATTTTCACTTTCTTTACTTCTGTTGAAATACTCAACCTCAATTTTCTTAATATCTTTACACAGAAAATGACAAAACAATATAAGGTTGTACAGTCACCTTGAAGTTGGCTGCTCCTAATGTTTTTAGCTTCTCAACTTTCCTTTGGGCTTTACCACTCTGAGACAATTCATTTAGATCACCAAATACATTAGCCTGCTCTCTTCCTTCTTCTGCCATAGCAGTTTCCAGCCTAATTAAACAAAAGGTTAATTAGGGGATAGCTGTTCTAGCTGTTCTAACGCCTGTATTGAGCAGCATCCAGTTTGAAGGCAGCAGCTGAAAAGCTGAAGCAGATTTAACAAAGATAAAGAGAGTTAAAAGTGCTGTGCCTTTGCTCCTGACAAAGTTTGACAGCTGACTGCTTATTAAACGATGCAGTCCCTACCCCGGGAAGCTCTGAGCCAGGCAAGAATTAAGAAGATCCTTCAAAGCAGCCAGAACTTCAGAGCTGTGCTTCACAAATGGGAGGTGCTGGTTTGTAATCCGAAGATGAATCCATGACAGAGATTCCAGATCAACTTCAGCACAGGAAGGTAACTTTGGCAGGCAAGGGATGCTCTCTCTCTCTGACTGATCCCTCAGGGATCTGTGGCAGCTGCCATGCACTGAGGAGTCTTGAGGGTTTTCTACCTTGTGAGAAAGAGCCTTTGAAAGGAGTTGGTCCACTTAGGTGTCATTTAAGCACGAAACTCTAATAATAAACAGGAAAGGAGTGTTCTCTTTCCTACTTGCAGTATCCAGTGTGTTTTTCACTATGACTTAGTGAGGTGCAAGAAAACAATATAGAAACCAAGGTAAAGATGCATTTTCCTCTAGCTTACATTGATTAATATTTTAAAATGGTGAAAAGACAAGTAAGTGAGGGGAGTCAACTGATAAAAATTGAGGCACGAAAGTGCTTAATGTGTTTCTAGAGTAAGGGCAGGAGTGTCAGCAACGTCATGGAGTTATTAAAAAAAAGCTGTCTTTAACATCATGGTGTGGGGAAACATGTAAATGTAGGACTCTAGAATATGATCAGAACCATTAGATCGATAATTCATTTTTTATTCACCAAAGAAAATTCATTTCTCTCTTGCAAGGGAAAGCAAGACCTATTAGTATTGATAAAACACTAGGGATTATTGAAGTAATGAGAAAAAAAAAAAATCCTCCTTTTAATCAGAAAATCCTTGTTCCTGTAAGAAAAATCCTTAATGCTGCACAGACCATAATACCTTATCTCTGTTATCTGCAGTGCTGGCTTAGATGGAACTTTTTGTGGTCATTGCCAGAAAAAGGACTTCCAACACATCTTTATGTTAAAATTAGTATGCCTCAGATCAATTTGCATACAACCAGCACTGATTCACCTTATATTTCCCAATCCTGCCTGATTTTTGTGGCTAATTAGACCAACTTCCTGTTGCTGCTTCTACTACTCAGCTTAGGGGTTGTATCTTTTCATCTTTTAAATAATTAATTTTCTTCAGAAGGTGAGCCAAGGCCCAAAACTCAGGGATTGTTCATACCTTGCAGGAGTAAATTTAAAGAAGTTTTCTTTGTGACCCATGTACCCTGAATAGAGCTAAATGAAAAAAGCAAAAGGGAAATAAACATGCGTTTGAAATGGAATATACTAATTTGATAACAGTAAATGTCATTCCTAAAGATGTACTTACAGAGGAAGATGTCTTTCAAAGGGAACTGGCTACTTTGTCTTTGGATTTTGTTCAAAATCAGTATTAATACTTACTTCAAAAGTACTTTTGGTATATTGAGGATATTTTGCTATGAAAACAAATATATATATTTAGAGAAAATGTGAGATAATATTGTATCTTAAAAACTTTTATCTCTAACACAGCATAAAGCTCAAGGAATTTACATCTAATCAGTTTTTATATTTTGTTTGTAGATGTGGTTTCAATAAGCTCTTTTTTTTTAATGAAAGCAAACCTTAACAAATATGAAGGGAGAAAAAGTACTTTCTCTTCTTGCATTTTGGTTTTGTGAGCCAGTTGTTGAAATGCATTTGTGATCTACAGCATTTGCTGTGCTGTGAAATGCCAAACACAAAAGTGTCGTTATTTTTGAAGCACTTTCAGTGCAGTTCTCAAAGAAGAACCATGGAGTCATAAAGATTTTCTTTACGTCAAGGTCACTACAGCTACGCGGTGTGAAGAGAAACTTTAGAGAGTCTGTTGACACTAGGAATCTTCAAAGGATGTGGTCCAGGAAAGAGGGCAATGAGAAAAATTGATTTGAAGGCTAAAAAGCAATGAAAGAGAACTAAGATGTGAGTAGTAAAGGATTAAATAGGGAATGAATGCTTTACAATTGAACTTACACTAATAAATAGAACAGGAACAGGAGATGCATAGAAGATTGTGATGAAAAGTGGGGTGAGAGAGACTCTTTAGCAGGATAAAGCAGAAAAACAAGTATTTTTGGAGCCTAGTCAGGACAGAAAGAAAATTATGATTTGAGGGCTTTGGATAATCAGCTAGTGATGGGGATTTTAGTTGGTTGGCTTTGAAATTTAAAACTGGAAGAAAATTTCTGTGTTGCTCTGTTGTCAATCCCTGTATCTTAGGCAACAATTTAACGTCATCCCTTTTCTAATCTGTCTTCAGACATGTTCAGTCATTCCATTCTGAAAAAAGACTGCTAGAATTTCATTTTTCTCATAGTTTCAAATTGTGTAATATTCAAAGTAACTATATTCCTGATAGGTATACCCATTTTGTAGCTAAGTAGAAATCAGTTGATGTGCCACAGATGATTTCAACTGAATGCCTCAGGAGGAAGTGAGCAAGGCAAATAAAAGGATATTGATGTGAAAAGTGGCAGTTTAACTGCAAGGGAAAAAATGAGAAGGGTATATTTGCTTTTAATATCTGAAAATCAAGTTTTTCATTTACCCGTTAAATATTCTTGGGCTTCTTTTGGCCTTATTTAATGTTTCAGGATTTCAGAAAGGCAACTTTGAGAGCATTATATCCTGAAAGAAGGAAGATACTATACTTAGGTTTGGTTAATAAATCTCTGATAGAGAAATAATCTTCAAATGATTAGGAGCAAAAAAGGAGTGAGATTTAGGGTTTTGGGGTTTTTCCCTCCTTTGAAAATAATAATAAAAAACTAATGCTGAAGAATACTAATTTCTTGAATAGTTCCTATGTAGATCTGGTACGGTAATGGAAAGATTTTTATTAGATTCTTCTGTATTGTAAATTCTTTATTTTCCTCGTGATTTTAAAATTCCAGGATATTCCTGAGCAGCAAATGATTTCTTAATAAACAAAGAGCATGTGTGACGCAGAAATGAAGATAGCAAAGAATCTCTAAGATAATCTTTCTTTAAATCATTCATTGTACAGTGAATATTGTACTCATATTCTCTTAATCTGTGAATATTCAGTGTATTAATCCTTGTTTCTATAACTATATTCATTAATTCGCAAGGCAATTTGGACAAACATCAGTATAAATTACACCTATTATCATTTTCCTCAGCCATCAGTTACCTGCGATGCAAAACTGAGTCAGGGGATGTTCTTCATATAAGCTAAGTAAAGGGCTGATTACATTTTTAGGGAAAAAAAAAGCCCAGCCATCATATTTAGCAGAGAATTTCCAGATTATGTTATTCATTTGGATAACTGAAAATATTTAAGATAGGCAAATATTTTCAGCTACTAAAGAAGACAATATTTTTAGAGTAAATGCTCTGCTCCCCCAATGTTATGCAGATATGTCTACTGAAGATATAGGTAAAATTTTGTGCTACTTCTCACTAACAAAATCAAAAGTTTAAAAATATCCTGCAACCAATCTCTGCTATCAGCTGAGTAAGGTTAAAAGGTTTTTCACTGCTTTCTATTGCCAAGTTTTTTACACAGTTGTCTGTGAGTGCTATTTCACAATCACTCAGATGCTGTTCCCTATACAGTGGATAATGGTGGACAGTCCAGTTTTCTTTTAAGTTTTCAAGCCAGAGGCAGGAGTGAGGTTGGACTTGCAGGATGTCTTGCTGCAAATAGAATATTTTGCTTTGTAACAAGTACACTCAAAACAGAGTACCTTGCATGAAGGTGGGAATGGAAGAGAGATTTTGAGCAGGCTTCTCTTAAAGAAAAGAGGATTTTTTAGAGGTGAAATTTGAATACATTTTTATATATTCGGGCTTGAAATCAGTAGTATAAAGACAGACATCTGACCAGAAAACAATGACAAAATGTCTTTGATTCCATCATGGTGGAGGATTCTTCTTCACTCTAAAGCAAATCTATGTTCATCATCATTCAATTTGCTGCTATATTATTAATGAAAAATAATAGTGTTTTATGATGAGTCTTAGGATTTTGATGGCTGCACTATCTGTGTGTCAGCATAATCCGGTAGAATAGTTAAGTTACTGAGTGTGCCTAAACAGATGGAACATTAAAGTAATTGTGTGATTTAGTTGTACATGATTCTAGACAAAAGGACTCAAATGGACATAAAATCAGATGTGGCTGTAGAGCGTTCTATATGGGACTTAACTTCTTTCTTGGACTGTTATCTCTGGAATCCTTTAGAGGATTTTGAGTGATATATTCAGTACTTTAACAGCTTAAAAATAAGTTTATTCCTTTTTTTCTTTTCTGATAGACTGATTTTGTCAAAGGGTGAATCTCTCCCCATTTTCTAGTAGCTTTCTGTTCCATTCCAACACTGGCCTTCTGTGAGTTCTCTCAAAACATATTCTATTTAAAAACTTAAACGTCCTACAGTTTTGCCTAAACCGTGGATACCAATATTGGTACAAGCTCTCTGCAGCCTGTCTGACCACAGGTGGTTCATTTTTGTTCACGTCTTGCTTGCTTGTGGTATCTGTGGCTAGCACAGAGCTATGTTCTCTGAAGCACTGAAGAGCTTGGAAGAGCTAGGAAGAAAAATTCAGCAGCTTTTCCTGTTCTTACAAATCCCCATCAGCACACCAGGTGTATAAACAGATCATCATTTCTGCAAGTAGGACAAGCTGAAAACAAAGATAAAATTCTCAGTTCAAAGAAGCAGAAGTTCACTAGAAAAAAGAGAACAAGCTCAGAAGAATATATCTTTATCCACTCTTTCTTTTTGTGGTTAGTATTGGAATCATCCGGAAAAGACTCACTCTTGTTGAAAACGCAGATTGTCAAGAATTTTAGATAGCGCATAATTCATGATTCAAAGCTAAGCAACAGTAAGTGCACCATCTGGATAGCTAATGATTATGATATTTTCTGAGTTCTCTTACATGCTTCCCAGATTGTATTTTTCTCATTTATGCACCTTTATCAGTCAGCGTTAAAGCTGACAAGTCATGTGGTTATTTAGGATTTCATTTTTTGAGAAAGATTAAAGATAATGCTGCTTGCTTGCAGCAAGTTTGTGAGACTGTGTCTCTTCCATGCACTGTTAACATTTCAGTTTGTGACACTCTAGGTTTTTCTAAGGTATTCCAAAAAGTATTGAAAAATTGAGAAAATAACTGGGCAATGTATGAATCTCTTGTTGAAAGTTGTGGAAATGAGCCATGAGGATTCTGGTGCTGCCTTATGATCCACTGTGTTATGTTCACTTAGTTCAATTGCAGTGATGTCTCTCTAATGCTCCAGGAGGAAGGGAGAGCTTGTAAATTAGTGAGTACAGCATGCAGAGCATGATGAATTCTGACAGATTTTCCTTGGCTGGTGTCAGGTTAAAATTGGTCTCTAACAGCAATGAGAAACAATGCAGGCAGAGTAAGTGCCACACTGAGCAGGTAGGAAATGCGTAAAGCACAGGTGGAGGATGAAAAGGTGGCATCTTTACCAGTGGCAATGTCTTTTTGCACTTCATGTGTAACAGCATGAAATAGATCTGGAAGATAAGGTCCATGACTGCTGGGTGCTGCATCCGTGGTTTTGACATTCGCGGTTTAAAGTTCCCTAGAAAATCAACCACAGTGTGCAGAGAAATTGAGTTGGTTGGAACCACAGGTAGAAATTAGTGTGAGGACTTAGGTTCAAGGATTGTCCCAGAGTCAGTTCACATTTAAAGACTTCCTTAAAATGGATTTCTGAAAGCAGGGGTTTTATTTTATTTATTTTGCATGGAGAATTTTGTTCTGAGCTGACCTGAGTAAGACACCAACAGAATTATTTGGGGACTCTCTTTTAGCTTTCCGTGATCTTTCTTTGAGGACTATTTGTGATCTGTTTGTGAGGTACTTTTGCTGCTATGCAGACATAAAGAATTTCTCATATACAGATCATTATTACACATTACTTTCACACGTGGGATTCTGTAGGTCTTTGCTGGTTATTTGTTTGTGCATATTGCAAGTGAGAACTTTCTTCAATCTCTACAATACTTTTTTACTAGTATAGTGTATCAGTCTCATAATTCAGGGACTTATGCATCTGAGGATTAAAGAGAAATTAATAAGGTCTGACAGTTTGTGTAATTTTAGCTGGTAGGAAAGGAGCTTGCTCTCTCATTTCAGACCATTAATTATTTCAGGTGCTACCTCCTTAGGCATTCAGACTGTTGTTTGGATCTGAAAGACTGAAAAAATAAAGGACTCCCTCTGCCTACCAACTGTAATTTGCTTAGTCTCAACTAAGCCAACTTTGTGAAACATTTGAGCTCACTTTTTATTGTGTGGAAAGAATCACACGTGGAATGAAGGATTATCACAGTTTAAAAAAGTAATTCCTTAGCCACCAATCTTTTTACTAAGCGAATAACCTGAATTTGAAACTGCCGTGGTCTGGTGGTGAGTTCAGGTCAGGCTAGCTCAGCACACAGAGGCAACTGCCGCGGCAGAAGACATGAGGGTGTCCTCGCTGGCAGCAACTCTCAGTGGCTCAGCACTGACACAAGGCGGAGTACGGCGTGGAAGAGGCAGGAGAGGTCTTCTGTATGGGTCTCCAAGGTTTATTGCCTCGAAGGGGTCCAGGGACAAAAGAACCTCGAGGGGCGGAGAATAGGGACTCTTATAGGGTTAAGGGGGGATCAGGATACAACCAATGGGTGAAGGGCAAGAGAGAGAGGAGCAGAACCGGATTGGAGAAGAACAACCAATGGGGTGAAGAATCAAGAATCAACCAATCGGGAGACAGAACTGGGGGAACTTTCCAGAACTGAGGTCTAGATTGACAGGGGGAGGACACAACATCCTGATTGGCACCTAGGGGGAGGAGAACGAGGTGAGCCCAGGGGCGGAGGTTCCAGGGGTGACCTCATTGCCTTCATCATACCATTTTAGGTATTTGAGGCCCTCAGTCTGAACCGGGCACACCGCAACATGAAACATCAAAGTGTACCTAGTACTTTCAGCTACTGCTATAATCTTGTGCCAGTTTGGACACAAATCCAGGAGGAAACAACCCGAGAGGAATGTCTCACTCTCTCTCTCCTGCCTGCCAGGCAAGCAGGCCCTGGTAGCACCTCCCCCAAGGGTTCGGGAAAATAATTTCTCGAGTGAAAGTGATAAAAACTATTTATTTAACAAACAGAGTCCCCTGCTGTCACGGGGAAAAAAGGATATTGAAACTCCCTCCCTCGTCCCCTAAAAGAGGACTATGGATTTTAGAGTTCTTTCTGTAGGTAAAACCTGCAGTCCTGAGCTGGGCCGGGCCGGCCCGGCAGGGTCCGACGATCCCCCTTGGAGGGTCCCGCCGAGCAGGTCCGGAGATGGTAGCTGGTCTCAGATGAAAAGCAAGCCAAAAAACAGTCCAAAAAGGAACAGAAGCCACTGAAGCAGATCACAGTCTCTTCTCCGCTGAAAGCCAAAGAGACTAGAGAGCAAAAGTCCTCTAACCAACAAATGTTGTCAGAATCGGTAGAGAAAAGAATGCAAAACATTCTAGATGCAAGGTCAAGCTGGCCGCTTTGAAGAGTTCTCTCAGCTTCTCTCTCCCCTCTTTGCAATTTAAAGGTACACTAGAGATCAAGCAGGCGCTGGGGAATACAGTATTGTCATAGAATCACCCCAAGACAAATCTACAAGTCAATAGTTTTCAATAAGTCATTAGTTTTCAGCAGTAACTAATGTCTGAAATTGGTAAATATTTTTTTCATTTCCTGTATCTGTGAACGTCATTAAAAAATATGTAAGACAATGAAACATTGAGGGTGTTGTTAGTGACAGCCTCTGGTTATGTATTAGGCTGTATATATGTGTACACATATTCTGAAGCATGCCACACCACAGTGAAATTCAAGTTTACTTTATGAGAGCCTGAAACGCTGTAGCATTTTAGAGGTTGAAGTAGAATTAAATATTATCAAATGTGATCCCCGTAGTTCTGACAGCAAAAATTGAGTTTGTTGGTTAACTGGACAAAATAGATGCTGATTGAGAGTGTCAGCCTTGTGTGAGATTTAAACTATTTAGTCATTTCCGTAGCTTGTGTAGTTGGCTTTGCAAGTCTCTGAGGAGATTAGCTAAATCAAAGCCAGGCTGAACAAAGTCTCTGGAAATATTCCTGTATTTCTACCATCCCAGACTTTTATAATAGATAGTTTTACACGCAAGCTTTTTTCCCTCCCTCTGAAGACAGAGGCATTGTCCAAACCTGTGTAGATAACCTTGCTTTTCCCATTAAAACTGGCAATCTTTATGCTTGCTGCACACCATTTGACAGCCAGCCTGAGATATCCCCTGCTTTGAACGATTTTTATACTAGTTCCCCTTTGCCTTTAATGTGAAAAGATCTTTCAAAGTCTTTCAAAGTAGTAAGTGCTCTTAGAGTCACTGATAAAGATTTCTCTCCACCTAATGGCGTATGTTATACAGGCTTAAGCTTGAGTGAGGAGATTGCAAGGTGCCGTGAATTAATGAAAACAGGAATCAGGAGCAGAGATGGAGACTGTCCGCAGACAGGACAATAGCTTGTTATGTGGCAGACAAGGAGGGATGTGCTTTGATGTGGGTGTGTACACACACACACACACACACACATATTTATATATATGAATGACGACAAGGTCTTCACTTTTTGTTTCCATGCTCTTGTGTTCCTCCTTTCCCTCTCAGGAACCTCTCCTCCTGACCAGGTGGCCTTACATATGTTCAGGACTGAAAACTATCCCAGCCAAGGATCATCACATGCACTATATAGCTGTACTCAGGGATGGCCTCACCCTTTAGCTTTTCATTTATATTCATAGTTACACATATAATTCCTTTGTCAAATACGTACTTAACTATTAACGTGTCTAATTCTCAACTCTGTTTTGATTATCAAATCAAATCTCTGTCAGTGATGATGTCATTATCTGTACTTCACCTTGCGCTTAGAATAACTAATAACCCTAACTAGTAGCTAAATATTTTAAATGAATGGACATATAGCCTTTGATTTTGTTTTCTTTTCATTTCTTTTTTCTCACCATTCATATATAGCTTTCCTGTGATGCAGATCATTCTTACCTCTGAACACACCTACAACTCAATTATTCGTATCAGACTTAAATTTTCTGTGCTCACGTTTCTGCAGACACAAAAATCCAAAGAGAGGCAAAAGAAATCAAGCAGCTTGGTATGTTGCAGATGCACTAGATTTGGAAAGTATTCCTAGCAAGAATGCAACTACTGTACCCCTTTTACTAATAAGTACATTCCGAAACCCTCATGGGCTTATTTTGTGTTAGCAATATGACTTTTCTTAAAAGAACTGCAGCAACCTAATTGTCAATTCCTTGTGTCACTGTTCATCTAGATATGGAACAGCGTATGTGAGCACCATGTGCCCCAACCTCCAGGCATATAAACATGGCTTGAGGCCAAAAATATAGCAAGGTAGACTGCAGAAATAGCAGGATTGTATTCATGGGGTAAATGTTACCCTAAAATGTGTTCTGATTCTTCACTGGACAGCTCTGAAACTAACTGAATTTGGGGCAACAGACACTTGAAATTTATTGAAGAAGTGACATACTGAAAACCTAAATTAATTCTATGATGCCAAATCAGATTTCTTCAAGTGGTGGCATTCTGATTATATGCAAAATGCCAGTACATTTTAGCAGTGATTTCTTTAATATTTCTGAGCTGCATTCTTTTTAGTGTGTTTATCCCTGAGAAAACTGCTGTAGTACTGAGGAAAAGAGGCTTCTCAGGATGCAAAGACCTGTTGACAGAGGGTAACATGAGATAGGATTTCATTTCTGAATAAATCTTGGTAAAATTACTCCAACGGTCTTAGCAGCCTGATTTAAATGAAAGGTGAACCATTTGGAATGCCTCCATGAAGTAATTAACGGATTCAGTTGGTTGCACACTTAGTGAATAATGGAGTAAGTGTGATTTGCTGTTTCCTGTTGGATGCCTTGGAATCATCTGTGGGGTAAAGACAAACTGAAACACTAACAGGTGATCTAGAGCATGTCCTAAATTAATGAAATAAGCAGAATTTAGTTAGTGGGAAAGTTCTGCTTTTTGATAAAAGTGACAGTTATTGGAATCACATAGTAAAGCGGTTCAGTTGGAAAAAGTCAAATAGTCCACAGTTGCCTCCAGCATTTTTTGTACTGAATCGTAATGGTTCCTCAGAAAATCGTAAAATATATTAATGCATAGAAATGACAACACACAGAAACTGTTTTTCTTGACATGATGTTTATAGCCTGAGAAAAAAAAGAAAATAATGAGTTTGGTGAGCTAAGTGACATCTATATTTTAAATATTGCTGGTTCTGTAACTTTTTTTTCCATTTACCATGTTCCTTTGTCACTTAACAGAAAGCAGAAATGAATACTAATTAGGAGGCCAGTGAATATTTGATTCTTTTCCTTTTAAACCAGCTTCATAGTTTTTTCCTTTCAAATGTGATACTTTCTCAGAGTGGTTTATACTGTTCATTATGACTAAATAAATATGGATGTTTTTACAGTACCTGACTTAAAAATGTGTATTGTCCTAATGAGCCTCATGAGCCTTCCTCATTTTATTAAAATATATTTTATCCTCTGATGAATACTTGAATGATCTTAAAACAAAACAAAAAACCCCAAACCAACAACAATAAAAACAAACAAACAAGATCTCAAAAGTATGTGGAAAACTTACAAGAAATTCAGTAATGGCAAATGAAGGCCAACACACTTGGATGAGATTAATCAACTTCAGAGACATAGGGTGGGGAAGAACAACCTAAATAGTTCTGTGGGGGTTTTGGACTCCTCCTTTTAGTAAGAAAAGCCTAAAATAGTGTAGCATCTATCACAATGAAAAGGAGGATAACAGTTTTCATAATAGTGTGATAACTAAATTTTGTGTTTATATTTTATCACAAAACCTTTTATTTCAACCATGAAAAGAAGATGAATGTCGTCTACATGCCCTCAGCCTAGTAGTATTTAAATTAGAAAATACTAAAATCATCTGTTTAGCAGCATTGCATTTTACTTTTTTCTATAAAGCAACAACAAAAATCAGAAGCGCCATTGTAGTATGGACTCAGGGATATCACAACATCACTATGTTAAGAGGTCTAATAGTCTGTGAAATAATATTCTGCTTGGAAAAATGGGGTTTGTAGAATTATCCATTTCTGTGCATTCCCATAGACAAGTGGAGTTTTTTGTGCACACTGGCTGCTGTATGAGACTCTTGCAGTATGACAGCTGGAAGGAAGCTGCTGACAGATACACTGAGGTGCAAAAATGAACTGCTAGGGGTCTTGTTCTGTTTAACCTGGACATGGGTGGGAAAACGGAAGAATATCAACACAGGTTGGAAAGGGCCTAAAACTGCTTTGAGCATTTGGAACTTCTAATTCTGGTAGTTATGAACTTTGATTTTCTTGCTCTGGTTTGTGATATATGCTTAAGATGCACAGGTCGTGTTCTGGTGGCTTCACTCCATGCCTTCTTTAGGAATAAAAGGGGAAAGGGCAATTATTGAGGACATTCCTCTCTTCAGATGAAGGGTGATCAATGCCTGTCCCTATTCTAATGTACAGAACTGAGAGAGAGAGCAGGGGAGAAGGCAGGGTTGGGGTTATGCTGATCAATAATCACTTTCTAATGTGAAGTAAAATACTAGCATTGACTAATATTCTGATCAGCAATAAAAAATTGAATTTGAAATAAAGAGGGCTGTTCTTACCTGATGTAGCAGTTATTGCTTGTTTTTTAAACCCTGGGATTGGAAAGTTGCAAGTTTTTATTTAAGAAACAGAAAAAAATAGTGGTGTTGATTCAGAAAATATATTTTGTAGTTGCTGCTTAGCATGTCTCATTGTACCACTGGTACTGGAATTTTTTAAATTTAACTCAGCTTTTTCAATTAATTTCTTAAGATATATTTCTATGAAGTATTGAGACCACAGTTTAAGAGACTGAAATCCCAGGACATCTTCATGTATTTTTGTCTCACATAGGACACAGTCTAATATTAAAAGAGACAATTAATGTGGGATATAAATATTCATTTTCAATCTGCTGCATTAAAATATGAAGGTACCTCTTTTGGTTTTGTTCTGTTTAAAGGGATGATTTTTTTAAAGCACAATCAGGCATCCTGCCTACTTTCAGTCACCTTTTTTAACCTGAAAATGGAGCTTGAGAATGAAGCAAAGGTATTTTTTAGAGGAAGCAAATGGTCTGAGATGATAGATACAGTTATACCTTGTACGGTGGAGTTTCACAATTCCCAGAATCTTATCTTCACGATGCAGGGAAATTCAAATGAATTGGCAGAGTTTGAAAAACAAATCCTCAGTATTTTCATCAGCTTGCAAAAGCAAATTTGCAAAAATACTAGGAATGTTACAAAGGCCTATTTTGAATAGTGCACAGAAATATTAATTCATACATTTAAATTTAGTCCCGGAGATTTTTTTACGTCAAAGATCATATCTAATACTTTGCATGACTGCAGACCATACTGGGCAACTAGAGAATGTTTTAAGCTGTTTTGTGCAGTGTATAATATCTTATTGTGACAAAAAGAATTAAATTCTACTGTTTAAAAAAAGGACAAGAAAGGTAGGTTAATGGTCCTAGTGATAAGATTAAACTGACAAAGTAAGAAATGTTATCATTAAAATAGATGGTTTAAGGATTATTCATAAGCTAAATAATATAGTGTTATCCTGTAAAGCACACAATGTATCCTACAAAAACCTAGGAATACTCGCTGGAAGAAAGCAATGATTCTTGAATGATAATCCAGGAAGTCATTTAAGATTTGGGATACTTTGGGCTAAGGTGTGAAAGCGTTACAGTTACAGGTATTTCCTATTGCAATTTTTCTGTATTTTTTCCACAGACAGAAAGTCAGATTTGAATAAGGCTGTTGGAATACATTTTTAACTCATTAAAGCAGCATTAAAAGTCACCATGAAGAACTGAATAAACATACTCTGATTTTCTGTTGCATATATGAATAGAAGCTTTGGTGTTCATCATATCTGAACCTCAAGTTCTTTCACTGAAGTGTCTGTAGATGTTTGTAATGTCTGATATATAAATTCCCAAGAACTTTGGTAGAGGCAAGTGGAATCTGGGGAAATCTGAGCAGAGAGCAGCCTTGTTGGCATGCGGTGGGTCCCTGCTTTATTACAGCCCCTAATGATGAAGTCCCACTGATTGGTAGGATGTGATGGGGTCTTTTTTCTTTGTTATCACACCCTGGGTTACTGTCACACTCCCTAGTGAGACTGAGAGTTTATGTTAGAACTCTGCAGTTTGAAGTCTAATCCATGAATTGTCCATCCTTGCAGGACAACAGCACAGAGCAAAAGCAAAATGTTCTAAAAGTGACTTTAAGACAAAGAGGAGCAGCCTTATATGGAACTGCTGTTAACGTGCTACTTGAGCCCTGAAGACAACATAGAATTCGGGGTAGAATCAACTCTTCTTTAGGGCAAACTCCCAAGCTTTTTCTTTCATTGGGTGGTTTTGTTTTGTTTTGGTTTTGTTTTGGTTTTGTTTTTCTCCTTTTTTTTTTTTTCATGGTAGTTATTGCTAATGCTGTTGCAGTGCAATACTTATCTCCTTAAAACGTGTTCCTTAGTCTGTTTTGGTAGTTTAGTTCATCTTATTTTTTTTATAACAAATTTATTTATGCCCACTGAGATGCAGTCCTCCCCAGTGAATTCTTATAAACTCTTACACTCACAAATGACAGTATTACTTTTCTCTTTGCTTATGCCAATAAATCTTATCGTATTTTTTTCACTGAAGGGAAAAATCTGTATAAATTTTCCCTACGCCTTCTCTCAGAAGCTCTTTTGATGCCAGTTAAGACCTTGAGATTTTTAACTGTGATGCATTTTTTCATGATGATGTGGCATATATTCTATGCTGATCACCTTTTTTTGCTGGCCCTTATCAGTATCTGTGGGCTGTTCCCATGAGACAGGGAGGATTCAGGCTAATTAGAAAAGCTGATGCTGAAATACTTGCTTAGCTCTTGAAAATAATTTAAGAAAAATTTCAATCACTTCTGTGTTGAGGAGATTCTGTACTTATCTCTATTAATAAAATTGAAAATAAAAAAAAAGTTAAAGCTACAAGCTTTTATTTTCAGGGTAGATAAAAACTACTTTAAACTGTGTTAGTAGTTATGCAAATCTGAAAGTTTCTTCAAAATAGTGAACTAATACTCATTTTTCTAGAATGTACAAGAAATTCTGTGGAGAAAAGTAATGCATACATTTTCCTGACCAGCCAAAAGACTGTGGTCATCACACTTGAGAGGAACAGTTCCAAGGTTATCCATTCCTTATCCTTGGCACCATTTTTCTCACGGTGGGCAGTGTCATTTTACCTCTCTCCCATCTCTGTTCCACCGTGACTCCATAACAATGAAGTTCCGTGTTGAGGATGATGCTGTGAGAAATTACTAGCCAGGGTTCATTCATATAGCCCATATAACATATGGAGCTCTCTTTGCTTCGTGATAACTCTCCAGGCTTGTCTCAGTGCAGTTCTCAGGGGAGCAGTGTCTGCAGCCTGGAAATAGCAATGATGGGGCTTAATAAGCCATAACAATAAATAAAGTGTTCTTCTTCAGCAAGAAGACCTTTTTCAAGACAGATGATGTGTTGATCAGTTCATAGAAACTCAGATGCACTCACATGATTGTGCTTGATTTGTCCTTTAATTAGATTTTTTTGTTTCCATTTGAGTTTTTCTCATACCCGTGCAATAATTTTCAGTTTAATGTCTTGATTGGCAGCTGCTTTGCATTTTCAGGACTTAAAAACTCTAAATTGCATAGTGTACGAAACTTTAAGATTCTTGTTTTCATGTCATATGTGAAAGGTGTCTTTTAAAAGTATGTCTTTCCTTTAAATGAAATTGATTATAGATATACGCCTCCCCCTATATACACCAACATTAAATGCACCATAAACTATTTATATGATCATTGTTCAATGCCTTTAACACCTTGATGGAGGAAAAAAGTGTTGTGGTGACTGAACCAACCACAATAATGCCCAGGGGGCCACAGAGCCCAGAAAAAGAGGTTTGGTGGCCTGGCTCCAAAAGGTAAAATCCCCTTCTGTGAGGATGGCTTCTCCCATTGAATTCCTGTGACCTGATGTAGGTTCGGTCTGTCTGATTGACAGTGGACAGACACTCCTTGTATCTCCTAAGGAAAGGTAACCAGACCTGTCCCGCCCTTCCCTTCTTCCTACAGGTCACTGCTATCCCCGCCCNCCCTTCCCTGTATCCCTTTTAAGCCCATTCGGGTTATTGCCTCGCTTTATTTGCTTCCGGTCCTCTTCGAGGGAGTTTCTACAATAAACCCTTGGAATACCGGCCGAAGGAGCCACCTCTGCTCATTTGTTTCTGGTCACGCATGGGCTATTTATAAGCCCCAGGCACGCTGGGCTCCGTGCCTTCCACCACACGGGCTGGGAAGCAAGTCAGTGAGGCACCTAAGGGTGCCACAGGGTGCTCTCCCTTTGTGTTGGGCACATGTGGACAAGCTGCAGCTATCCCAGCCCGGCCAGCACTCCGGCATACTAAAATAAAAAAGCACAGGCACAATAATTTTAAAGGTTTTGTGCATATACTTCTCCCCATTTCAGTGATGTGTTTCAGTATAGTCTCCACAAATAGTTGCTGGATGTGTACAATGCTTTGTGCATCATTTTGTGTGTGTGTGTGTTCAGAAGTATATCTCAGTATTAGTCTATGACAGAAGTCCTTTACAAAAAAAAAATAGTTTTCTGATTTTAAAAACCACCTCAAACTCACCTGTGCAATATTTTTGATTACTACTATTATTGTCTAGCACTCTCAATTTAATTGTTCTGTAGTTTTCCTACTTCAGAAACTGAAATTACTCATGCCTTTACGTAAATGTTCTTATTAAAATCAGTAGGGCTTTGAAGATAAAGCTTTTAATTTCTAATGTGTAGAGTAATCAGGTGTGTGATTAAATGTCTGGAAGATGAAATACTGCAATGCAAAAAAGCTTGTCTTGAA
This sequence comes from Callaeas wilsoni, assembly GCA_013398955.1. Classification (NCBI taxonomy): domain Eukaryota; kingdom Metazoa; phylum Chordata; class Aves; order Passeriformes; family Callaeidae; genus Callaeas; species Callaeas wilsoni. The sequence continues at coordinate 227,744 of VWPU01014780.1, read as the reverse complement.
AGGGGCTGAAAGGATGAGTTTTCCAAATAATAAGCATAATTTTAAAATCCTTTATTTCATCCCCAAAATCAGAATTCTTTCCTAAAACCATTGTCTAGAATCATGTAGAGTTTTGGTGTTAGGTATTTGCTTTTAAGCAATACTTTGAAAGTTTGTCCCCTTAGAGTGAAACTGGAATAAAACCCAGACTTTTTACTGATCAGAAAACCGCTGAGGAATTCTTCACAATTTTGTACTTTCATTCTGAAATGCACTCTAAACCCAGCAGGATGGCATCTGTTTCCAGCCAGATTTTTCAGAGACATGCAGTGTGACCTGAAGCAGACACCTAAAAGCAAGTTTGCTCTTTGAAGGGACTGTAGAAAAGTTACTCTTGTAAGCAATATGTTTGGAATTTCTCTAGGAAGTGTGGGAGATCAATTGAACTGCAATTTTCATCTCTTATGGCTGTACACCTTTTAAAAGGGGAAAAAACCCTTCTTTGAGTTGGAAAGGAAGGAAATGTACAGTCACATGTTTAAATTTAGACCCTCATGTTTAAAACTGTCGCCTGAGAAGTTGCAGGGCTCTGTGCCTACCGCACCTTATTGGATGTTTTGTTTAGTGATTTTCTGATTTAAAATACATTTTAAAAATTGCTACCAGAGGAACCAAACCACAATGTCCTTTCCCAAAGGTCGGAGTTCAACCTACTGATGCAAAAGTCATGAGCGTTCATACTCACCTACTGTCACTCCTGGTACTGAAGCTTACAGAAAGTGGAAAATGTTTAGGATACCCTCAGTCTTATCCTTGGAGATGTGTGTTTTTCTACACTGGGGCATATGCATGAATTAAAGGTACTCTGAGTCTTATTTAATTTGTAGAGCAGATGTGTGAAACAAACACCTTTTGCCTTTTTTTTTTTTTAACCTTTCCTTCCTATCCCCACACTGTGTAACTCTGAGAAGGATTTGAGCAATTCGAGCAAATGTTTGAGCAATTAAATAGTTCTAGAGCTGTTCATTATGACAGGTTGATAGAACCTTGACTGATCTTAAGCACTGAGTTATTTTCCTATGTCAACATTTAAAGGTTTACAAAAAATACTGAGAAGAAGAATTTTAGGTGCCAGCAGATATTTAAGGTACATTTCTCAACTAACTAATTTAGGTATCTCTAAGGCTTAAGAAGGAACTTGCGATTTTGTATTTAAGAGTTTAGATTCCCTTTTAAAGTGCTAAAATATCATTATTGCTTTTAGCAGAATATCTAGATAAAGGCTTCTATAATGTCTAGTTCTTACATTTATCCATTAACTGTAAAGGTAGTAAAGCAATAATGACCGCATCCCATTCTACTCTTTGGATGATTTCTCCTTGAGCTGGAAATTACTGATTTCTTGCTCCAGTAGAAAAAAGAATTTGCTTCATTTTTATGGCACTTTTAATTTTTTTCACCTGTGTTCCATTTGTGGAAGCAGAATTCTTGATAATACAGAAGTTTATATTCAGCATATATGATTTAAAATCCAGGGAGGGGTTTTCATTTGACTTCTGCTGATTACTTTTGATCTGCTGCCACTCTTAGAAAACACTAACATTAATCAGGATTACATATTTTCAGCACTGAATTTGATAGGATTAGACTGGTAATCCTAAAACATAAACTGTGTGTTAGGAGATACAGTGTAATGTACAAATTCTCAGCTGAATGAGGCTAACTGCAGCAGCACAGAGCACAGCAATATAAATTAGCTCATAATGAGTTTCGTGTTGCCCTGACCAGTTTATTCTCAGTGCCTGAGGTAAATAATTGAAAATGTGCTTTCAGTTAAAGTTTCTCTGTGGTTTGCCTCTGTCCTGCTGCTAATATCTAGCACAGACTAACCTGAATTTCTTGAAAAATGCATTTTAAAATCTCTCCCCCAAAATGCTTTAAGTGTGCAATGTTCAATTCTGGGCCATCTCTGGGAGTCTTGAGTCTGAGTGTCATTTCAGTAGCTGGCACATAAATGGCTATGGCAATTAGTTGTAGTTAAAATACCCTGACTTCTTGTCTCTCCACACACAAACTCTGTAAGTCATTATGATTATGAAACGGTTCCTTTAAGTCTTTTTAGTATTTGTTTCACTTGACACATGATACTTGATATATGATATTTTTACTCCTATGATGCCATTTTTGGAGGGACAAAAAAGTTACAAAAAATGCATTTCTTGAGCTGAATTATTTACACCATTTTTCCTGTTTCTTACTCCTTTTTTTTCTTTTTTTTTTTTTGGCCACTGGTGGTTACTCTCAGTCTCAATTACAAAACAAATGCTGCCTTGTAAGCAAGGAGAAAGCATGTTCTCTGTTGCCACCACTGAAAAATAATTACACAGCTAAATCAGTAGACATGAAAACTACAATGCAAAGAATTCTGAAAAATAAGTAGGACATTAACTATTTGGAACATTAATTATGTGGAAATGCCAGCTTTTGGCTTCCTAAGGTACTCCCAGACTGTGACTGCAGTTTGATTTATAGCAGTGTAAATCAGGAGTAACTGTGATGCCGGAGTCAGTGGCATTGCAGGAGTGTAAAACAAATGGAATTCGCATACGCGCTTTGGATTATTCGCAGTTTTACCATTAGTCAAACATGAGCATAAGTCACACCAATAAAACCAGAATTTTCTTCAGCTGAGTCTTACAGCACTGTAGAAAGCAGCACTGGCTGCCACAGCTGCAGTTTCTATTGTGTCATGATGCTGAGGGTGAGAGTTAAAGTGCACCCAAATTTTAGCTATTAACAAGGTATGACCAAGAGTAAAGATGTAAAATTGAAGATACCAGAAAAGTATAATTTTGAAGGAAAACCGCATTAGATGTGGAGGAATAAACACTAAGATGTTAAGATATCTGTTTGAAAAGGCAGCCGTTTAGAGCTTATGGGCTTTTAAGCTTTAAGGGCTTACAATGAGAGTCAAGCACAGAAAATTGTGAAGGGACAATGAGTTAAATACTATTCCCATGAGTGCTTGTACCAGGCTTAGTAACATCACCTACAGGAGAAGAATAAAGGATAAAAGTAGCAAATGCACACACATATCAGTTACATAGAAAAATAGTTATCCAAAACCTAGGGAATTTTCCTTTTGTTTTTCTTTATAATGGTTGGTTTCAGTCTGGAGCTTCTGGAGCTAAACCCCCCTGAAACAGTGTTTCTTCTCACCTCTCTCACACTGCCCATTGTCAGTGTTTCTCATCTTGGCAGGCATTTCTGTATTGTGCTGGTTATTATGTGTACCATGAATCTCTGGTGGTGTACAAGAGATTCCAGCTTGAACCATGTTAAGTGATTATGAGCTCTCACTGAATTTAGATGTCCGTACTCCCTCTCTACCTTTGGAACTAGAAATATTTTCTTTATGGCGGTGATGGGCATTTGAAGTCCTTGTTTGGTTAAGTATTTTTTCAGTTGGGGAAGCTTCTCTTAGTTCATCTGGGTGGATTCACTGGGTACTTAAACTGTACATAACTGTGCATTACCACCACCACCAAAATAAAAAAGATGTGGGCAATAAAATGTTAAGAAACTGTGATATGCTTTCCTTTGAAAGTACATACGGCTATTTTTGTGCTCAAGTGCATCTTCATTCTCATCAAAATCAGTAGCAATATTGAATTAATAATTGGCTTTCATCGTATGCAGTATGTGCACTTGCATGCTCAGTTTTAAAGGCCTTAGGCCTCAGTAGTTGTTTTTACCATAATTTATGACCTGAAGCATTTACAATTCAATTGACTGTTGCGGGCTCTGTTGGGCAACATTCCCTGTCCTAGTATAGTTAAAGTTTAATGGATCAAATGCAGCAAGAGTTGTTTCATCAGCTGTGTGGAAGCAGGTGATGAACTTCTGTTCTAGATCTCGCTGGTGGTTTTTTCCTAAGGTTATTTTCAATATCATTTCATATAAACAACTTATGGCCTTGACCTTTCACACTTTCTGTTTGCATTTGTTGAAGAGGTGGAAATGTTAGTGCAAACCTCAGGATTGGAATTCAGTTTTAGAAATTATTCAAACACATTATGCTACAACTGCAATTAAAGTTACAACCTGGGATTCCACTAAGGAGCCTACCAGCAAAACTTCTCTTTAGGCTGAAACAACTCCTAGCGGGGCTTATTCTGCTAATTTATGAAGAGTATCTTTTTGAAACAGCAGTAAATTTTTTGTGCTCATTCAGTCATGTCCAATTCTGTATTAGTCAGGACTTGAAAAGCTTAACCTAATGGAATTCATGTTATCAATTTAAAAGCAGAAAAATAGAATAAAAATAGAAAAATGGAATAATCTGCAGGCATAAATAGCTCTCTTTTTGAGCAATATGAACAGGGGAAAAGAGCCTACCTGTATTAAAAGATTCCTTTAACTTTTTATCCTCCTATATCTATCAAACTAATTTCAAGAAAAAAAATAACTAATTCATGTCACAAATTGCCATAAAGGCATGAATAGTCATAGCACTTGACCACAGAAATAACATGCTAATTAATTATCTTCATAAACAATATTGTACAAGATACGCAATATTCAGGATACGGAGAAAATATATCTAATATGCCTGTCTTTGAATACTTTCCATTTATTGTTGTTTTCAAAAAGTTGGAGCAATATGGGTTTCATCTGAAGTTAGTATTATCATCTAAAAGATAGTATTAAAGTTCTTTTTAATCTGTCCTGGAGAGAAGGGAGGCAGAATAAAAGGTGTTGCAAAAGTGCCAGAATTCTGAAGCTGCTTGGGCTTCTGAGGTCATTTTTGTAAGTGTAGTCATTCCCCTTATACATCATCTTTCATATATGTGAAATAATTTTTAGATAATTTTTCCTTCTTTTCATGTCACTTTGATCTTTATGAATGTTTTGTACATCTTCTGAATGGTGAGAATTATCAATAATTTTAGATATTGCCATTTAATTCAAAATATTATCCTGCTCAATTTCATTTGGCATTGGAGTTGTAAAACACTTTTTTTCACTTTAGATAATAGCCTAGAATATTTGATTTTTATTGGAAGGTTGCACTATTTGATGGCTGTTTTACTGGAGGCTTTGGAAATCATGTTTAACATGTTTGTGGATTTACCCAGTAAGTAACTTGTAAATGGTGAAGATTTTCTTTCTTGTATTTGGAATGGTTCCAGAACAAATCAGTGCAGTTTATGAGTCAGAAATGCATTTTAACTGCAGGGCCTGTAAAGATTTCTTGTATATGAAAATGGAGCCAAATTCTCCACTTACTATATCAAGAATTTAGAAAATCCTCACCACCTGAAATAACTGAATTTTTCCTTAAGATGTGCAGTGGAAGCTCATCTGCCCAGTAGAAATTACTATATTTGCACAATCCTCAAGATACAGCTTCCCTTAACAGGCCTCATTGCGAATGCAATGAAGAAAGAAACAAACATAAAAGAAAATTCTGTTTAACATGCTTTTTAGAAATGAAAACTTTAAGATGAAACTACAGCTGCAAATCCTTGTTGCCTGCTAGCATGGTCCTGATTCTCTGCACCTGTAAGTTCTCAATCTGTAACAATATCAGATTGCCAAGCAAACTTTCTTCTTGCCTTTCATTCTTTTTGTGTGTCTGAGCCTGTGAAGATTGTGAAGTTCTGGGGAGAATTCTCCCAGTTTAAAAACTTGCTTATTTTGAGAACACTTTTGCAAAGTCTCTCTTGCCCTCTCATTTCGTAGAACAGAGTCAATTTTTCTCTGATGTGCTTTAATGCTGCCTGCTGTTCCAAGTGATACATTAAGGCTTTTCTTTCCATTTATGTTTTGGTCTTTGCCAACGAACTAAGTGTTTAGTCTCTGTAAGAAGTAAGTGGGATTTTGGCCTGCTTACAAGAATGGAATAAAGAAAATCTGACAATTTTGGAAGCAAATTTTAATTGTGAGTCATTTTTTACTTGTTGATGTTTTCAGTTATTCACTTTCCCCTTCTGAGCTTTCCTTCACATAGTGTTTACATGAGAAAGCATTTTCAAGTAGTCACGTTTTTATATCCTTTCACTTTCTACGGTGTGGGATGCTGTGGGTCTTTGTTTCCATAATCTTGAAAATCCTGCATGCTTTGATCCTTCCATTTCCCTCCAGGAACATATGAAATGTCTGTTAAGCTCTTTATGAAGCTACTGACAAGGGAAGAAAGTGCTGGGTCTCCCAGCCTCTTCACGTAGGTTTTTGTTTGTTTGATTTTTAAAATTTGTTAAATGTTTAATTTAGTTTTAAAAATTGAAGAGGGTGGAATGATGAGCAGTCATCAGAGTAACAAGAGTCCTTTGGCTAAAAGGCAGCTAAGATCTCAATTTTTGTTTCTTTAAGATAACAGCTGTCTGAGTTTCTAGGAAAATGAGATCTGATCTTAAAGCAGCCAGTTTTATCATTGTTACATTGTTACAATGACAGATGTGTCAGAATCTATAGTCCATTAGATCTGAGATTTTGAAGCTGAAAGTAATTTTTTTCTCTCTGAGATGGTTAAAGTTAGACAAAATATGTGCAATTCTTAGAGCCTGAGGAAGGTAGATCACACTGAAACAAAAATGTTAACATCTTTAGACCTCACAAAACCATCAAAGTTCAACTGAAATCTGTTTTTAGCTGAGTGACTATTGCTTCCACATTGCTCATATCCTAGAACCTCAGTTTTGGTTTTGCCATTGATGGAGGGATATTGATAATTATGGTCAGATACTGATTTTGCTATTAGTCACCAGCTCTGCCAGTCTTCCCACATGCATACACCCACATGCAAATAATTAAAAGAAAGTTTTCCAGTGTTTTAATCACTTCAGAAAATGGTTGTGCTCTCGTCTTAGTGCCTGATGTAATAAAACTTGGAAAGTAATTTGAAGCAATGAAATTTATGAAAAGTATATAAATTCAAATTAAATAATGAGAAAAAATTGCCATTAATCAAGTATCAATATCTATACATTGCTTTTCAGGATTTGTACCATGATATTATTACAAGGAACATAAAGTAACAACAATAATTGTGCTGCCATACTAAATTAATATTTGTGGTTAAGTCATTCTTTCACATCTCTGTATAGCAATATGCTTGCTTGTATACCTTTAGAAGAAACCTGCAGGGGACAAAATGAAAAAGCTGAATAAATACTGATTGTGCTGACTACTTTTAAATGCCTTCAACAGCTGTACATTCTGTGGTGCAATAATGTTTCATTTTATGCAAAAGTTGCATGTTAGAAGCAATTCCTGGCTGTTACAGTGTACTAGTTCCTGACAAATGCATTGCTCTCAGTACTGTACTGTATAGATTTCTTCCAGAAATTCCTCCTTGTTTTAAGACATGGCTGTTGCTCAGTCTTGAGTAGCAAATGCTGATAGAGAAGCTGGATACAAGTTTGGTTCTCTTTGCTCTTTCTCTCATGAGTACCTCCTGGAGAGCCATGCTCTGCGAGGGGCAGTTATGTGGTCTGGCTGATACAATAGTAAATCTCTTTTGTTGCTGGTGAAACAGCAGAAAATAGACTCGTGAGTGGATATCAAGGTCTGACTTTGCATGGGCCTTCAACTTGCTGCTCTTGTGTGCTGCTGATTTAGCCCCTGTCTCACGTGTGTTAAGTGTATCGTAGCTAATCCCATTCCTGCTCCTGCCGCTCTGGAGTGCATCTGCATTGGCAGCTTTGAAACTCTTTAATACTTAGCCTGCAAAACCTTTTCTGCTGCTCTGAGCATGGTGCAGTTGCCTGTCAGAAGCATCCAGTGCCATTTCAGAAGTGCTAGGCTGCCGTAGGTCCTGCTGGAAAAGGGCACGGTCTTGTCTGTGTGCAGCTCACGGTCATGACGTCTTTGAGCCCCAAGGTGACACTCAGTGCTCGTGCTGGAGCAGCTGAACCCTCACTCCTGCAGCATCAGAATTTATCTGACAAAACGGTGTGCTTGCTTAAGATAACTTTTGACTCGTGTCTAAATGCCTGAAAATAGTTCTGCATTGTCCAGTTGAGTATCTGAACAGCCTAGAAAATTCCTGGCAGAGCAGAATGCATTGGCATGACAGGAGCTTTGCCATGAAAATAATACATATACACATACACTTACTGGATCTGAGTCAATAACCAGTGACTCTCAAGTGTGCAAGATGGTTTGAAATTTTTTAGGTAACTCTTTTACTGTACTGTACAGAAACACACTTTCAGAAAATCTGTCTGTTTGGTTGTGCCGTGATACTGTCTGGCAGCAGCGACGTGCATGAATGTCAGCTCCAGAGGAGTTTCCAGCATTCATTAATTCCTTATTTCCTACCACAGAACAGCAAAACTGTTGATGGCTTTCCAATACTGTTATTTGAGGAGGAGCTTCTTTTTGAGATTTAAGAGACTTTCTCTCTTTTTTTGTTTGGTTTTTAATTTAGATGGATGACATTGTTAAATATTTTAAGAATGTTACATCAAATTTGTGTTCGTTAACTTCAATGCTTGAGCGATTTTTTTTTTGTAGAGCAAAATCATAGTTTACTTTCTATTTTGTGATTGGTTTTGTATTCATTTAACCTAAGAACATTTTCTTTAAACAAAACAAATCAATTTTGTACATGACATGCACAATCTAAGGTTATCTTGTCCTTGGTAAACATAGTATAGATCTTAGAGTGGCTCATTTCTGTAGCGCATTCCAATGTCATGTAATTTAGGATTCTTTTGATTAACCTATTGATTTGAGAGGATAAAGGGTAAACTATTTTTCATTTTTCATTTTCTTGTCTTTTTTTTCTGTGTTTGCTTTCTTCTCACAAGTAAAAGTAGAAAAAGAAATTTCCAACATAATTTTTTTTCCACTGCTATTAATAGTTGAATGGAGGTTTTTACTCACCAGGTAAAAATCTTTAGGTAAATTAGTGAATCCTTAAAAAGCCAGCTAATGAATTCAGTAGAAATGTTTTTCATAAATACTGAGAATACGCAAGCATTATGCTATATCATATATTTTTAATGATCTGTTGCCAAAAATTATAGATTTTCCTCCAAAAGAGCACAATGTTACAGCCTTAAGGGTTTTTTAACATGCTGCTGAAAGGTCTCTAATGAAAAGAACTGTTGTATTCCTTTAATTTCCATGGAGAGTACCTCAGTAGGTGGCATTACTGAAAACCAAGGGAGCACTTCAAAGACTGGAGGAAACTGTTCAAAATCCTGTCTCAGGATGCCACAGGATTTGCTGTATTAAAATTCATTTTGTAGGGTCTAGACTCCTATTTGACCTATAATGATAGTTCTGTGTTTTAAACACCATCTTCATAGTTTCTGGATATTGTAAGTCTGCTGTAGAGCAGATAAATTGCATTAATTGAACAACTGCATGGAACTTTGAGGTAGCTAACGTTTTATTGTAATTCTTTAATCTGAAGATTGTTTCCAGGTGATTTTTCCCATACAAAAATTATAATTCAGAATACACTCAGAGTACATCCCGACCAGAACATAGTTACAGTAGAGTATATATCCATAATGATTAGGAAGAAGCAGAATTAATATTTCTCAAAGGCTACACTTATGAAATTTTTCCTGATTGTCAACATACAACAGTGCAATTTAACTACCAGTAACCATAAAAAAACATGGCATACATGAATGTAAAAAACAAAGTAATTAAACAGAAAAAAAATAAAGAGCATTGTTGAGGGGGGTGGGTTTGGGGTTGGTTTGGGGTTTGTTTGTTTGTTTGTTTGTTTTATTAAGTAGGACAGAAACATAAAATAATTTGTCTAAGGGATATGGGAGCAGATGTGGGAATGGGCAGCAGTCATTTGTCAACATAAGACAACCATAATGGTAGCATCAAGAAGAAAATTATGCTAATAAAAATGTCATGCCTCATGGTACCATTATTAGTTGCCTGTGATACATGAATGCTAATGAGAATTACATCACTTCTTGAATTTCTAAATTGCTCTGCAACCTATTTGTTTATGTTGCATTCTGCTTCACAGTTGGCTGATTTTCAGCATTTTCACATGATTTTAGATTGTAAAATTGTACATCCTTTGCCTTAATTATACATGCAGATATTGTTTCACATTTCCATAAAACTTATGAACCTTTTCCCTCAAATTTATCCCCATTTGTTCAGCCACAGGGACTAGGAATCCCACTGTTTCTGTGCTTTGGTTTTCATCCTCTGTGACCTCAGAACTGGCATTTTCTTTCATTTGGGTCACAGCTGAAGTAGTGATAAGAGAATGTTTCAAAACCAACCTTGTCATTCCAAAGCTGCACAGATTATTTTATTTAATCTGACCCAAATCTGTAAATTCCCCACAGAAATTTCTCTGGATTGTATCACAGGATCCAAAATGCTTTTGAAGATGAGCTGAACAAAAATTAACATTTCGAATACTGACAGATCCCAAATAAAGATCTGTTTACTTTGCTGGTAATGTTAAACCCTTGAATTTTTTCTATGACCAATAACTCAATTTAGACTACTTGACTTAAACTTTTCTAGATTTATTTTTTAAAGTGTTTTTCTCATTTTAGTTAATCTGTTCTTTAAAACTTACAATATGTACATAACTGGCATAATTACAGTGCTGCAATTTTAAAAATTCACTGTAAATTTAGAGTGGCTGAGGTTCATTTCTAGCCTATCATATAGCATTCCTGGTAATTCCAGAATGAGGGATTTGAGGTGATTTATTCTTTTTCTCATAAACTGGTATTAGGGGATTTAGGGGAGTCTTAGGTTGTTTGGTTGGGTTTTGTTTGTTTCTTTGTTTAGAGTTTTCTTTGTTTTCTTCCCAAGCTGTTTTTCTTACCTGGTAGGTGTAGTGCCCATTGCTGTTTTCCTCCCACCCAAGCTGATTCTGATTTGAAATTATTCCATTGCCATAGTTCCAGATGACTGTTTTGCTTTATTAGTGCTGTCTCTGAAAAATAGTGTAATTTCAAACTGAATTGATGTCAGTTTTCTAGATTACTGGGGCTGTATCTTGGAGATCCTTGATTTTTGTCTTCTATTGCTTCAAAATTTGGCCACCTGTCTTTTTCCTTTTTGATCATTTGGAATTATCTGACAGTCCATTTTAGTGAGGCAAAACTACTTCAGGTACTAAAAATTATAAATTATAATGGAGGACCTGTCAAGAATACTCACTGTTTTTGCTCAGCTTCTGGAGAAGCTCACAATGGAAAGTGCAGAAGACCCTGAATATTTGGCAAGAAAGAAAGGGGTTCTAGAAAATTAAACGACTTGGATAAGCTATACTTATCCTTCTAAAATTTGTAAAATAAAAATGCTGAAAAATTATTGACCAATCATCTTTTAGTAATTTTTTGCACCATACAAGAAAGATTAAAGCTAGGTTTTAGCACTACCTTTCTCTTTGTGTCATTTATAAATTAAATTATCTGTAGTTTAAGAAGCATGGAAAGCTCTCTCAGTGAGAGCAATCTGTTCTTCTCAAATCCTGACAAAATTAAAAACCTTTCACACTGAATCTAATCAAATGGCTAATTTCAACTGAACAGTTCCTCTTAAAAATGTTTAACACGTGCAATCCCTGCCTGAAAACAAGTATTTACTAAACCGTAAGCATTAAAATAGTATTCATATGGCTGAGAAATGATAGTAACAAATAAAGAGATGACAAAGAAGATTCTTCCCCGGTGTGAATTGGCACAAGTCCATTTAGAGTCAGTACAAATTGACTGTGGGTGTCTCATTACCCAAATTTGTGGAAAGCGCTGGACTGGAAGCTCAGCGGTTTGGTGATAGGCAGGAAAATACATCCATGCTAGATGAATATACTGGGTTACAATGAAAAAAGCATCTTAATTTTGAATACACTTTTCCTTATGTTTTTCAAATAATGACATGTTCTTCCTAGGACATGCTGCAGATCATGAGGTAATGCCTTTGTCTTCTGTTCTGATGCACAAATTCAGAGAGAAACGTTCTGAGTAATTAGAGTAACTTTGGAACTTTAGATTAAGTGAAGACTTGGTTATGAAGAGGCTGTACAGAGCCAACTGTGAATTTAGCATTCTCTGCGTGCTCCTCAGTTTTCCCTAGCAAATATTTTGAGTTTTCACCAGGAGTGCATTCTGTGCTTCAGCTCTCTGCTTGAGTGAAATTAGTCAGTGTGTTCCTAATCCACAGCCTGGCTTGTTGTATGCTGTCTTGCTATGGACAAGTCCCGATTTTTATTTTTTCTTTAAAGAATTTTCATCAGTTTGAAAAGAGAAGTCAAACTACTGGACTTTATTGCTAAACATTTTGCGAAAAACTATGTTCTTTACCAACCTGATTTATGAATTTTTCACCTCTGTACAGTTAAGATGGTTCCATAAAACACAAATATAAAAGATTTCTTCTGAGTCACCCTCATGTTAATTGTAGGCAAAAGCTGTATTCAGAAAAACGTTGGTGTTGAAAGACCTCACCTGTCTTTACAGTGCGCGTGAAGAGCATGTACAACCATTAGGTTTAATTTAAATTATAAACAGCAAATTTATGTCGTTACAGCTTTATAAATCTGCACTATCCTGTTAATTATGTTTTATGGCTCTCTTACATATTTCATAATCCTTGCTGTAGCACATTATATTTTTCTTTATTACAATATGTTGCTTAGTGATGCACAAACCTCTCTTAAAGTACAGCTGCTTGCGATTTTAATGGACGTGTGTCTTTGCTTAGAGAGTAGCAGCAGTGATGTGCCTGCCCCTCTCTCTCTGTGACGCACTGAGGGCCATGGTTTCATATCCTGCCTGTCACAGTTGCCATCATTAAAAGGACGATTGCTCTCATTATATGTCTTTTCAGACACTGGAAATTATTAATTAAAAAACCTGCATATACAGAGAGGGAGAGGGGGAGCATTCACATCTTCTAGGGAGCTACAGGAAAAAAAAGAGCAGAAGGCAATCTACATTTGTCTTTAATGACCTGCACCTGGATTCAGCCACACTTTCAGGCCAAACTCTGGCATTCCAGGATGCAGTTTCATAGCCGGAGCAAAGCTCTGTGTCTCAGCAAGCCAAACCCATTAGGGAGGTGAGAAAGGACTGTTACAGTTTTAGGGTTGAAATGCTCAGTTCACAGTAAGATTTCTATTTTTAAAAGTCCTGTTAAAGAATGTAAATGCAAATGAAAACATTATGTGATTTTTTGTTTTTATGGGCCCCCATGAAAAAGTGAAAACACAAGCAATACCATCCACATACAAGCCACTTATGGGAATTGTGGGTGATATTGCTTTTATCCATACAAATTAACCCATTTTCTTCAAGGTCCTTGAGCTTTTCTCCTCTGACTGGCTCATCTTATTAGCACCTGCATTTATATCTTGTAGGAGAAATACAGTTCTTTTGAGGCACGTTCAAACCAACCATTAACGGGTGAGTACCAGAAAGTCAGCTTTTGATGATGGGTTTGCATCATCATAACAATAACTTATGTTTTAAGAATAATGTCCCTCTTTGTTCACCTACTGTTAAATCACACTGGTTACCTCAAAAAGAGGTGCTGGAAAATGACTCAGCTCAGTTGTTTTTTCTAATATTTACATTCAAAAATTTAGATTCTTGCTGAGACGAACAATATTTCCAGACCAATGCTAGAAATCTGTATGGTAGTTCATTGCATAAAATAAAGTTTGATTCTGCTAATAGATTTCTGACACAAACATTTCTGGCTGGCTGCTGTCACCTAAGCCATGGCTTACTTCGGTGGGAGAACTGAATTGCTGACACTCTGGGTGTTTTCTGCAGCAGTGCTGGAGCTCAGTGTGCCACTGGCTTGAAACTCAACTTTTAGGCAAAGTTGTGGGAGGAAGGTTGCTTAAATTTGGGATTAGGATAGAGAAAATAAAAGGAAAGGTCTTTAGTTACTTTGGTCTTTCTTGGAGCAGATGTGACAGCATGACTGGTCTGTGCTGCTGCTATGACAAGGGTCACTATTGCCTGCACCTCCTGACCTGCACCTGCGGAGTTGTTGTACAAACTGAGGAGTTTATGGGGAAAATCATATTTGCAAGTTTAGTTGCAATTTGTAAGAGACTTTGAGAGCAAATGGTTGCAGGCAATGGCCTGAGTGGTTACCTACAGTGATAAGCACCTTCTGACCTTGACAAAAGGGGAAAAGTTTTCTTCGTGTCTGATCAGCTCAAGAAAAGTAAAGAGGTTATTTTGGTGCCTCAATCAGTAGTGCAGTATGAGTAGGAGCTTTAAACAAATTGATCAAACCTTCTGTGCAGAAATACTCAAATTTTGAAAAGAATCTGTGAATCTGTTCAGGCTTTGGGCTTGTAATAAGACCCATGAAGGTTTGGAGCTTTAGCTTTGTAGTCCTGGAATGTTTTATTCAGTCACAGGCAGCTTTCAGCTACGTTGTAGTCTTTCTCAGTGACCCCAAACTTCCATGTGAAGTTGGTTTCCAGGCTATTTGACAGCAGCATGAGCAGCCCCACACCTTCTGAGTGTCCTGGCTCCTGTATAGAGTCATGGGGCTTCAGAGTGCTCCATTGGCAAACATCCCTTTGCAATCTGCAGAAGCATTTTTAGAACACAGACCCATGGTGCCCAGGGAATGCACAGAACCTTCCTACAGGTGGGGCTTTTCTGCTTTCTACTCTCTGCAATGAGTAAAACCATATCACTTGTCTAGTCCTGAGTGAGAGAAGAAATTGGTGACAAAAGAAATGTTTCATATTAAAAACGATTCTGCCTTTGAAATGGCTCCCAATTTGCAGGGGTGAAGATTTTGTCCTATATATGGTAAACAGGGGGATTACTGTTTAACTATTCCTTGAATAAAATTCTATTAAAAGTTTGCATAAGCCCATATTTTTTTCCTTTATCGTTTTTGTATTAATTGGTGAAAATACAAGTAATTGAATGAGAATAATTAAATTGAATCTCAGGATTTTTTTCTCTGCTCTGCTTGCAAAAGTGAAGGAATTGAGTTTGTTTATCCCAAAGAAGATAATAGCCAGAGGAAATCTTCAATTTGGTATATATTTCTGCAATAGTTACCTGTGTTTGACAGTAATCTGTGCTTTTCTGTTCATAGCATAACTAGTCTCAGAAAAAAATGAAACTGTTATCTGGAACTTAGAAAATCTTGTTGCCTGTCCTATAGCTTTTTAGGAAAATGTGTGTTCTTATGTAGTATGACAAACTACCTCAAATTCCTGTTTGGGCTAAAATTTTACTTAAAATCAATTACATGCACTGATTGGAATGTCAGGTGCCATATTTAATTTCAACCCCATTAAAATTATAGGTGATCATTAATAATTAAAATAACCAGTAGAAAAGCATTGGCTTTGAAGGTTGAAAAGCATATTATCTGCACAAAACCTCTTTGTGCTCCACTTGGAAATTATCTTCTCGTGTAAGAAAGCACAAAATTAAATCCACATATTTTCCCCTTTAAAATTCAGAATAAAAAATACACAAAATACATTTAAATCATGTTTAGACAAATTCACTTTGTACTTCAGTGCAAGCTACACGCTAAATTGCTAAAACTACATTAAGTTAATTGCTATGGAATGAAAACTCGTTACCTGTTCTCAAAGCCTTTGCGTTACCCAGTTTCAATTTGTGCAACTCAACTTCTATTTAAAAAGACATTACTGTAATTATGAACAATATTTTCATTTTTAAAGAATTTGTTTTTAGAACAGTGATATCTCTGGAGTTCAGTAACACTCCAAATTTATGTAATGAAAATTGTTTCTCCTCCTTCTCCATTGTCATAGAATATGGAAGTGGTTAATAGTTTGAGGAACAGATTCTGTCCTTTTCTGCCCTATATGAATGTTTTCTTTATCTGTTTGACATTTGTAAAACAAAATTTATTACAGACCTGTGTATGCAGCTGTTAATAGATGTGGATCACTGTTAATGCAGTTAATAGATTGGGTGAAAATATAAGAAATATATCTAACAAAATTTACATTTTTTTCCTCCTCAATTATAAGGAGGTTTTTTACTATCTACAAAGAGATTTGCTAAAATGTGTTGGTTTTTGTTGTTGTGGAGGAGGTTTTGGGGGTTTTTAGCTGCCTAAAAGCTCTCAGAATGACAATTTCTGTCTTGTTCTTCACCACAAACCCTCCTGTATCACCTGAACACAGTGGTGAGCTTAAAGCACATCTGAGTGAGAGAACATGATCAAGATAATTGATCATGCTGACATAACTGACTTCACTGTTGGAAAGACACCTTGGATAAATCACCTAAATCCTTCGTACACTCTTCAGTACTTTCTTCATGTTGCTCTTTGTTTATGAAGTAATGACTGAATAGTATCTGGCATAAAACCACGTTATTGGTAGGGAAGGCAGCTTAAATTAAGATATTGAGGAAAAGGCATCATGTTCTTACACAATTAGAAGTGTTTGTCACCAAAAAATACATAAAAAGAGAAGTGGTCTCTCTCTCTCTCTGCTCTGAGGAAATCACCTGTTTGACTCTTTTCAAGTGGGGTCTTCTAATACTTTGCCTTTTAAATTTGAGAGAAATTCTATATTAGTGTGCAAGTTGGCCAAGGTTTGTTTTCTGTTCCTCTTACTGTGCATATTAGGCTCTTTCTTAAATGCATCTTATTTTCTTTTGTTTACTTTTTAAAAATTCTATTCATACCAAAAGACAACCTTTTAAAGATTTCTTTCAATTTCTGGAAATAAAGTATTTCTGTTAGTGACATGTAATGGAAGTATTCACAGTAGTGCAAATGGTAATTGATCACTGTATGGTGAATAGCAATAAATTATCAAAAGAGATTAATTCTGGGAACAAAGATCTCTTCTGATGTCCCAAAAACTCTAGCTTGTTCTTGTTGGATAGTTCATATTGAGTAATCCAAAGGATAGAACACGGACATGAATGAACAGTTATATTTCTTACACAAATGTTGATCTATAATAAAATGAGACTCTTTTTTCTAATTATAGATACCTTGTCTGGGTTTTTGGCATGTCTTGTTGGAGCCAAACTTGTTTGGATTTAAATTCAGCTCTTTAGATTTAGATACAGCTGATGTAAATGAAAATCTTGACAGTCAGTAGAACTAAATGAATTTATAGCAGGTGAAATTTTTCTCTTCTGCTGGGCACACTGCCATATACAAATTTTTCTGTTACAATTACCTACGTGCTGCTGAGCACTACAGCCATTTAGAAGAATGACTTTTTTGACTGTTGTGAGCTGAACAAAACTTTTTTTTTAAAAGAGTAATTATGAAGGGAAGGTTCCTAGATTCAGATTTCATCACCTCTATTTTCATCTGTTCAAGAAGTTTAAGATACCTGTCACTGCAGCTACCTCCCCAGAGTGAAATTTCATCTTGGTAGCTTTCTACCTATACAGTGTGTCTTTTATATTTGATTCTTGCAGCTTCTTCAAAGTGATGTGAAGGTGTTCCTTTCTGATCCCAAATTGTCAGGTAGCAGTGGTGTCACAAGTAGTTCTTCTGTTCATGGGCCAAGTTTTATTTTTTTGTTTAAGTCCATGGGAACTTTGCTACTTCAGAGAGAATTATTATATAAAGAGTGGGAAGAGGTGAGATTGAGCTTCTGGAAGAAAGAAGGTAATGCTTGAGCATTTGAAAGAGTTCTGTAATAGGTTGATACAGGTATGGACTCTGTAGCCCCACTGGTTGACTTTGATATGCTTTTTTGATTCCAAAAGCAGGAGGATCACCCATGAGATATTTTGCAGCTCCTCTTGCCTCAGAAAGCCTGACCAGTCTGTTCCGCTCGGGCACTGTCGGAAGAATGATCCAGTCTGAAGTGCACAGGTCACAATCCTCAGCATGGCTCCAGTTCTTTGTGGCAGTCCAGGATCTCCTTTTGAGTACTCACCCAGTGCCAACAGAAGGAAAGGAAGGCACGGATTGCCCACGGAAAGGATCAGCTTGGCTTTGGAGTACATAAATACCATCTTTCTTATGACTTTTCTTATAGCAAGTCAGAACAGCAGGAGATTGAACTGTTGAAAATTGCTTCTGATGAATTCTGGAGAAGGATAAAAGGTAAAAGGAATAGCACATTCACTTTGTTTCGTCCCATTCCATTACATTCTCTCTTACCCAATGTTTTATATTTTTCAAAAAATGTAAACCTGAGATCTTTTACATTACCCTTTAGGGAAAAGCTATTTGTTTTTAACAGGATTCAATGTTTCTTGTAATTTATTATTAAGTTCTTTCAGTGACCATAACTTTTCAAAGTAGCCATAGAGAAATAATTTCAAAAGATATTGAAGCTACTAAGATCACATCAGAGGAGGAGAGCAAATGTTAGCCTTTACTCCTCTTATCCAGAGAGTGACTGTGACTGTACTTCATCAGATGAACCAAAATATAATTGTTTTCTGTTACAAAAAAAATGTTTTCTTCACATTGTGATCTAGGCTAATTTTTTAACGAAAATATAATTTTGAATGCTTCTCAGCTCTGTTTTTCTAAGCTCCAAACTATAAACCTTTGACATGTGTTCTCTATTGCCATAGGTCTCAATAAATAAAATGCTTTAGGTATATGGTAGAGTTTCTGAGGTGTTTGACTAGAAAAATTTAGGGTGTGCGCCAAAGCTGACTGAAATCTGGTGGGCAGGGGTTTTTTATTTATATTTATTCTTTTTATTTATCTGTAGAAATCAGAAAAGCACAAAAAAAGAAAAAAAGCAGCCTAGGTTTTCTTACCATCCTTCCATACTCTTGCTTTACTCAAACTGACTGAACTTAGGTTCAATATTTGGCATATTTTATCTCCAGAGTTGTCTCACAGTTTGTAACAAGAGTTGAGCAACCAATGTGTTTTGCATAATGTTTTAGCATGGGAGTATCCAATAATAATCCTTAATTTTCAGCTTCAATAGAAATTTCTAGAATATTTCTAAAATATAATTATTCTATTTTAATGCAGTGGTAAACCACCATAAATACTTTGGACATAGGAAAAAAATGAATTTTATTACTACTCTGCTGATTTTGAAGTAGAGTTTGCATTTACAATGAACTCCTACTACCTAAAATACTGATTTTAAAAGCGTATATATTAGAATGCTAATCATTTTTGTGTATTAGAACTATGCACTACAAGAGTTCTTATTTTTCTAAATAACAGAAAGCCTCTGCTTGCTACAACTATGCAAATTACAGTTCACAATAAATAGTGTCAGAGCTGGTAAGGATTGTGTGCTCTGTTAAGGTATTGTTATTCTGTCTCTCAGCAAGTGAGGGATGGGTTTCAGGCTACTTTCTAAGCCATATCCCACTACATTAGTTGATGAGGTAGTAAAAATCTTCAGTAACAAATTTCTTATGTATTTTCTGAAATTCTACATCAATTCAGTAGAGGGATTTTAACAGTTCAATCCAGATCTGAGGTAATAATTAGTATATGCAGCAATTTTCAAGATGCAAGAAGGAATTTCCTTACGAGGACATGAGGAACACCATATTGAGATGTGAGGTATTGGTTAAGGTCTGAGATTTCAGGATTACAGGGAAAGTTAAATCTAATAAAACAATTTTGGTATTTTAAGATTAAAGACGTCTAAAAAATGAAAGCATGATTCAGCTGATAGTATTTAAGAAGCTGCCTGCTCTAAAGCTTTGAGCAATGATAAGGCTGAGGAAGTGGTGGGTGGAAGAGGAGACAGGTATGGGGTCTCTTCCCCAAAACTGGAAGAGACTAAGCTTTGTAAAAACTAAAATTTAATTTCCACTTAAAGAGTAGCTTAAAAATGTGACAGATGCAACATAATTACAATGAGTTTGTGAGTTGCTGAAGTTCCTGCTTGAGACAGGCAGTGGTAACTGTATTTGTTGTGTGATATATAGGAACTCATAGAAATGACATTGTAGTTGAGTTGCTTCCTAAGAGCATGAGTTTGGAATATTTCCTGAATTTACAGGCTATTCTTGCAAATTCTCACACCTTGATATATTTCTATTTGTTTCAGTGAGATTTGGAACAGGTTATGGGGGGAAAAAGAACACTTTTATTATTTTTTCAATCTCTGTGCTGGAGTAAGTCTGAAACGTTAATGATCACAGGTTTTCATGCTCCATGTGCAATCTGTTTCCTCAAAAGACAGAAGGAATCTGATCACTTCTAGAAAAAGGTATTTTAGCCTACAAATTTTTTATAAAATGTGATTACAGTGGCTGATTTCTACAGGGAAAACACAATCTGGTGTAATAGAGTACAGTCTATAGAGTTTATTTTGTGCCCTAAATTATTCTTTTGTCCACAATTTTTATGCTTTTATGGCAAGTCAGTCCTGCAAGTTTCAAGAGCTCTTAGTTCTAACTATATTTTTAATGTATTGCCCATCTGGTGATGAACCAGATGCAGGCATGCACACTCAATCTGTGACTGTTTGGTAGAATTCTTTGTCATTCTACTGTACCCTTCAAGGGTCTTAGCTGGTCATGTGCTATAAATCCAGACAAAACAAAAAAAAATTTTAAAAAAAAGAGAAAGTATTTCAATTTATTTTACATACAGGTACCACATCTAACACGTGTTCTGATGTGAATGTTACAGTATCTGAAGTTTGCAAAGCAGATTATCACATGAAAGATCAAGTTATGGAAACCTCAGTAACTTCTAAGGCAAAAATGCTTCTTAGTTTCAGTGGCTAAAATGGGATAATAGTATAACATCATTTCATGTAGACTGAAGATGTTTGGGTTTTTTTGTTTGGTTGGGAGATTGTTGTTGTTGTTTCGGTGTTTTGTGGGTTTTTTGTTTGTTTGTTTGTTTTTTGTTTTGTTTTGTTTTGTTTTGAAGAGTTTCAAAATATTTGTTACAGATGATTTCAAGGTTCAAATCTTTGTATTCCACTTTTGGGTAATCCAGATACCTAAACATCTACTCTCCAAGGAACTGCATCTGCCACATACTCAGTAATGTGGCACACTACAAAAGCCTTTGAAATTCAAAATATAAGGTCACTATAGTGTAACTTGCTATTTGTTGGGAAGTGCAGGTGTAAGCAGCTTTTTGTAATTGTTCATGAAGCTTTCAGACAGATATCCCTTCAGGAGCTGTGAATTTCGGTAGTGTATGTGATGATATTGTTTATTCAAGTTACAGATCGGCATTCTTTACACCACTACTTCTTTAGGCATCTGGGACTTTGTATAATTGGTTCTGTAAAGTTATTTCACTTGTCAGTAAACTTATTTCACTTGCCGTGTGGAAATGGTTCACTTTAATGTATTGCCACATCTCACTATGGATCAAAGTAATTGTACAATGCCAGTTTCCTGTGGTTCATTAAAGTTTACCTTTGTTATTGCAGGCATGGCAAGTCAGCTTGAAATTCAGAGTGCCAGGAGGGAAGTCCAAACTTATTTTGCTGACAAAGGTTCTGCTGTTTCACTGATCTGAAAAGACCCATGCATCCCTTGGTGGTTTCACCTTGCACTAAGGTTGGAACATACCCGACTTTACCCTTTTGCATGTAATAAGAAAATATGACAGTGGTCAGAGGTGATCCCTCTTCTTTTATAACGGTTGATGCTATCAAGTTACTTGTCACCTGTCCTGTGACCACTTCTAGTTACCAGCTCTGGAATGATTTTTCTTTTGAAGGAATAAGTTTGGGGTTTTTTCTTAAGAGCAGTTTGAACTACTCAGAGTTTTTGACCTCTGGAAAGAAATTCACAGCTGATAGGTTGTTTATTAAGGACTGCACATGCCATATAGTAACCCACATGGAAAAAAAGTTTTCAAGTTTCTCTAGATTCAGAAAGTATTGATTTTAACTTTGAGCATTGTATTTTGAATAAAACTAAATATAGCACCAACTGGCATGATTATCATGAGGTAATTGGATCCAAGGGATTAAAAGCTTTTGGCTACAAGGTGTACCTGTAACAACCCAGAATGTAAATTATAATAATTACTTCACAATAAAAGTCTGCAGATCTGCACCTTATTTCCTAAGTAGCTTGAAGTTAGCAAAATGCTTTTGGATACTTTCAGCAATTTCATTTCCTTCATACCATAAGGTCAATTCTATTAACATCAGTTTGATGAAGGTGTGAAATGAACAAATGCAAATATAAATGACTTTGATTCTACAGATTCAGTGCTGGTTTGTAAAGAAAATGTTTATGCTCAGTATTGTTTAAATATTTCTAATTTTTTTTTTCAAAACCAATTCTGCAGATGCCTTGAGCACGCATTCAGTCGTTCTTATTTGTAAAGTCACATTTCACTGAGAATTTTAAGCAAGCCAAAGAATTTTGATACATTGTGGTCAGAAGATGAAGAGGATAGGAGGAATCTACGAGACAGCTTTAAACACTTCAGCCTTTTCGCTGAGCTTTACATATCTTGGATATTTTACTGTGGTTAATATTCCTCTGCTTGTCATACCTATGTAGCCTCAAATGCTGACAGTGACATTTTCTGTGCTAGAATCTCCTCACATCACTCAGATGGGCCAATGTGTGGTAGCCTGACAAGGGAAAGGGAGAAACCTTACGAGTCATAAAAAATGAGAAGGGTGGTTCATAGCTTATGTGGTGAAGCAGGCAGTTCTAGCACTGCTTACATGATCTACTAGAAGAAAATAGCACATTAAAACTTTTCGTATGTTCTCTTCCATATATCAGAACTTCCATAGTAGGGAGCAAATGTCTTTAAGCTGTATTCAGCTCATAATTGGTAAGGACTCTGTGGATGTTCTCTGCATCTTTGAGGCCTAAAATTATCATTTATTCTCCTTTAACAAGCAAACTTTTAACTCTTTGATTACCATGCGTCAAAATTAAGAAGCTGCCCTCTCATGGACTGTATGAATTTGTAAACTGCACCTTAGAACGGACTTGCCTTTTCCTATGTGTGTCTCAAGCTTAGTTTATGTGCAAGTCCCAAGCTTTTTTTATCTGCAAGTGGTTTGGTTTTTTTTCTGTGATTATCAATTGAAGTATTTCACTTGTAAAGTCGTTGGAAAAATTAGATGGCTGGATTCACACTTCCCTTAGATTTAAGGCTTTAGTGGAGCAAATGATGCCGCATCTGGTGAGGAGGGGAGAATGGGGGAAGGAAGAAGGGGAGAAAAACCTCCAAACATTTGATCATTGTGTTTTCTCTTTCTTTTGGTACTTAAAAAACCTTCATCCAATTAATCTCCTTCACAGGGTGCTGTTCAACTCAGTAGGTGATGGCACAGTTTACAGTAGTAGCTGTGAGTGAAGGTCGTTCTCTACCTTCATCTTTTCTCAGAAATTAAATACTTCTCTGGCTGCACTTCTTTATGACTAAAGAAGTAACTGAACCTAATTTTTAAACAGATCTGAAAAGTAATACTTTTTTTTTTCTGCCCAGGTATAAAGCCTATGAATATGCAGGAATTTGAGATAAGTTTTCTTTGCTACTCTCTGAAAATATAGGTTGAATTTGACTTACTTTAAAACTTATCTCTGTGTAAAAGTATGACTGAACAGTGTTTGCCAGTGCAGTGCTGACCAAACTTTGCACAGTCGTTAACTGTTTCCACCACAGAAATATATAATGCTCTTAGAACAAAAGCAGACTACCTTTGTAACTCCAGGAAATCAAACATCAGCCACCCAAAACTAATAGCCTGTCATTACATTTCCGTTTATCAGAGAACAAAATTTTGTTCTTGCTGACTTGAAAAAGATCCCTGGAGTAAATGCTTCTATAACATACATAAATCATGTTCTCCATCAAGTAACCTAATGATGTTTTGGGGGTGGCATCATTATCTTTCCACACAATATTTTGCTTGACAAGGGATGAAAACTCTGTTCTAATTATCCAGGAACTGAATAACAGGGACAAATAAACAATATTGAATTAGAATTTTTATTCCCTTTTAAGGAAAAAACAAGCAAAATAACAAACAGAACCTTTCTGGGGTCTGATTTTTACTAAAATCGCAGTCTCAAGGGGTATGCTCTTGTTTTCAGTAGAACTAGAACTAGATTTTATTTTGATTTCATTTTTTGCTTGCTGTTCTTATTGTTTGTTCTTACTAGTAGGGTGGATAAAATACTTGTGGTGTTGTCATTGTGGGTAGATTACTGATTTGTCTTCATGCTTCTTGAAAAACTGTTCGGGATTTTGATCAAAATCTAACTAATTTTGTGTTTACTGCATCTGCAATATTGTTTCCCTAAAACCACTTCTTGTCTCTTGTCTAGTGGGTATGCATTGTCTTACCTTCAAGAAATCTAAGAAGACACATTGTTTCCATATTTTACTTCATTAAATCAAAGCACATATCTTAAATGATTTTAAAACAACTAGAATCTGTATAAAATGTATTAATCACATTTATAGTAACCAACTGATATATAAATACTACTATGAGAGAACATAAACTAAATTTTAGATGTCATAGAATATGGTACTGCAATTTGTGTCACAGAATTATGGTTGCCAGTCTTGTCATTTCTGCTCTAGCAAGAGGGAACAATTAAATGTCCGTTGATCACTTTAAGCTGCCCCATTGCATTGGGGAGGGAATATTTCCTTGTAGGAAAGATGATGACAGTGACTTCTGTATCCTTCAAGACTGATTTCGATAGAATCTACCTGCAACTGGAATCCAATGTCCTCTGAAAACAATGACCGAAATACCCATCTTAAGAAAGAAAAAATATGAACAAGTTCATGTCACTGTTTTTCTGACATGACTTTGTATAGGCAGACTGATTCCCCGTCATGGAGAAGGTGAGGTTCAGGAAAGATGGAAAGTTTGGACTAATGATAGGAATTTCGTGTCTGAATTATTCATCTCTAAAGTTAATGAATTAGTTTGTCATTTATAGTCTTCCAAGTTGACCCTAACTTTTCCATTGCTGAAGCATATTTCTGCTTAACTCTTAGTACCAGTGTGAATTTTTGACTCATCTTTTTAATGCCTTGAAGTGCACACCATGCTTCCCTTTTAGGGTTTGCACAAACTGAGCATTCTTATTTTCTAAAGTGGATTTTGGATTAAAGTCCTGCTAAAAGCACATGAGGCACTTGCATTGTCATGATAAATCTTAGTGTCCTATCCATAAACCACAGAGTTCAGGCAACAGAGTCAATAATCACAATATCATGAATCATTTTCTGCAGTGGGCCTGACTGGCATGATTTGAGGATGTTGGTAACTTGTACACACACATTGCTGTGTTTCTGCATTTACCTCAACACCAACCAGTTTTACAGAATTTTACAGAATCAGAACCACCGTAACACTCTATTAGCCCCTAATGACAGCCATTCATGCTTTGTTACCCTCTGGTCTGCTCAGCTCTCAATCTTCTGTTATAAAATTAATGAAATTGCTGACATTTAAATGTCTTCTCATCCATACTCCAGAAAATTACCTGTATATATACATATATAAATATATATATATATATATATACATATACTTTAATGGTTTCCCCACACACTTCATGCAATTAAAGACATAAGCAATTTGTCTTTCTTCTAAAACGTTTTGAGGAAGCATACATCTTAGGGCTATTTGTGTCAAAATATTATTGTCCCCTCTAATTTGGAAAGATTCCTAATATATTTAAAATATCTGGGACTAATGTAGCTATTTAACAAACCCAAATGGCTTAAATTTGCCTAAGTTTTCTTTTGAATGCTGATTTTCCATGAAGCTGCTCATCTGTATCAACATAGTGCATATCTTTTCAAGCCTAGAAGGAAAATTTTTGATTCTTGTTGAGAGAAAGTAATTTGATGGCTTTTTAGATGCCTCACCTAGATTCTAGTATTAAATAGAAAGTGTTTAGATATTTTGAGGACTGGAACTTCAGCTATGAGTGACTGTTCTGCCAGAAGGCAGACATCTTCATACATTTCTTGTTTGTGGCTCTCTGAGCCTTCTGGACTGACAAACTACCTTGTTATCATTTTATAATTTTCTCCATTGAATATCCAGGTTTTATTCATTGCATAGCTTATCCTATTTGTGCTTTTTGTCTTGGTTGTTAACATGGCCTCCTCTCCTGCCAGGCAAGAGTGGCCATGCTGAAGCAATTCTCATCATAGATGACCACATGGTTAAACTATGCCCAAAGTTAGGATAAAGTTTAAGTCCGTGTGGTGCTGTTTGTCCTTAATGCTGGATAGAGCAGAGGCTGTTTTACTGTAGTACTTGGTAATATAATCTTTGTAATAACACTATTTGTTTTTCATTTCTTCTAGAGAGATGAAAGATGCAGTATCTAAGAGCCAATAAATCAGAGATTCATTTATTTCATAGCATTTCTTCTTTTAATGGACCATTGTGACTAGGCAGGAAGCCAAGTAGATCACTTTTTTTTTTGCTTTCATTACAGAATCATTATTTTTCTACAGCTTAAGATTAATGGTTGATAATCACAATAGTTAGATTTTTTTTCTGGTGAATGCTGTGCGGTAAATTTTGTTCTACTACTGCAAATAGAAGCTAGGAGTTCTTATTTTACAATTTCTGTTGCATTTTCAAGTCTTATAAATCTAACTATTGCACATGGTTATACTTTTTTTTTTAAATTTCAAGTTTAAATTTCTTTAAACCTGTGTCAATTCTATTAAAATTCAGAACAGGAATAGTGGTAACCAGATTGTGATATTTAGTAGGGAGAGCTGTCTGTTTTCCATCATAAGTCAATAGCTAACACATTCGTTTCATACAGTCCATCAAGGAGCCCCTGCACGATTGTAATGTTTTTCCCTATGAATTTTAAGCAGTGAACTGAACATTTTACATTCAAAATACCTTTGCCAGTCCCAGCTTCCTTAAACAAAACAAGTTTTAGTGTCATCCTGTGTTTTGTTACCTATGTTTGAGTGTCAGCTGAAAAACTTCTGAACCTGGTCAGTTTTCTCAATCCTTCAGGTGGAAAAGGAAATGTTGAAGGGATTTACTGATTTTCAGATATTGGCAGATATCACAGCAAAATCCCCCCCTTCCCGTTCACATTTGGTTGGCTCATGCAGTGAATTCTGCTAATGCTTCTAACGTACTTTGGAGTTATAAAATGTTCTCCAAGTGTGTTCAAGCAGGTGTCAAACAACAGCTGTTTTATACCAAGGGGCTGCTTCGTACCAGGACAGACTGAAGGATGGGCCAAGGTCAGCTCTATCAAGTTCAAGAAAGCCAAGTGCCAGGTCCTGCACCTGAGTCACAACAACCCCATGGGTTGGTCTCTTCTCCCAGATTTCTACACCAAAAGGGTTGTCAAGCATTGGAGCAGGCTGCCCAGGGAAGTGCTGGAGTCACCATCCTGAAAGAAGTTTGAAAGAGGTGCAGCTGTGGCACTGAGGGACATGGTTTGGTGGTGAACAGAGCAGTGCTGGGATAACGACTGGCCTCAGTGATCTTAAGATTTTCTGACCTAAATAATCTTGTGTTTCTGTGATAGTCTGAGTGAGTATCACACCCTAGAAAACAACACAGCTTTCACTCAGTGAACAGCAAAGTCAACATTACAGGATTCCACATCAAAATTGTTCCATTAATTTGGGAACCAGCAGACCCATGTAACGCTGTGCAGCTGGAGCTGCAGCATTTCCTAGCCTGGAGATGTAATGAGCCATTAGCATACTACACTGAATGGAAATTTTCTTTATACTTCAAAAGGGAAATGGAGATCAAAAAGCACAGAGATGAAACACAAATTTTTCCCATTCCTCAGTTGTTGAAAATACAAAAGGTCACAATTGAAAGCTAAACTTAGGTTGATTCCTGGCGAAGAAAGGCTGTTTCATCTCTTCTGTCTTAGAGAAGCTTAGATATTTAGGAAAACATTCTGGCACCATCTGCAGCACCAAGTGGATGAGTGGCAAGCTGTTAAGAAGAGATGTGGATTTCTGTTTTGATGTATGTACATCACTGTTGAAGTTCAGAGAGCCATGCCAAAAGTATTTTGATATAAACATGATGGATTTTTTTAAACATTAAATCCTCACATATTTCAAAACAAATTTCATGCCATTTGTATAATAAGGTTTATTTCTGAGTTTCAATCTAAATCTTTAAATGGAGGGTTACTCTGTTTCCTGTTGCTTTACAGGTTTTAGAAGTGTTTGCTGTCCTATATGAGCACTTTGTGTCAGAAATTTCTGTGGACACATCACTCTGAGGTAACTTTTTATTCTATCAATGTAGATGTCAGTTAGGTGTAACTAGGAGACTGCATCAAAGGTCAGAGGCAGAAATCCTCACTTTTCCAGATTAAATCAATCTGGCATTTCAGGCTTTTTTCTGTTCTGTATCATTGCAGTTTTTGGAGACCCATGATAAGAAAATTTAAGTGCATGTTCTAAAGACATCTGGTTATTTATTGAGATTTAAATATTTAATTTTGTCTTTATGTTGCTTAATTGTTGTATATGGCTCTGACTTGGGTATTTCATGGATATGCAGATGAGGATTTCTGAAACAACATGTGATAAGAACCTACCCTTGGAAACAGATGTATCTGCAATTAAATGGAATTTTTCAATGGTCTCATTATCCTAAGAATTTTTCTTTACATAGGGCTGTGGTAATATGCACTGTAGCAAATGTAAATGAAGACACTTATTTTTCATAACCCTATGGCTGCATAATAAATGCAAAATGTCACTGTCCCCTTAGAACAGAAAATCTGGTTTACCTCTCCATAGATTGCAGGAAACCATTTCACATTTTGGAAGTGAAATGTTAAGACGAGTTTTTCTACAACACCTGATCCTTTGCATACTGCTTCTCTGAGGTTTTGACATCCACAGTGTGTAAGTTCTTAGGCTTAACTGCAAAACATTGTCCTTAGATCAGTCTTGGGTGCAGTTAGGGGCAAAAGGTTGTAATGATGAATTTCAGGTCACCAGAGCTTCTGATTTTAGGGAGGATTCACTCCCCCCTCACAGCAGTCAGTAATGCTTTAGACACATCTTCTGTAGCCCCCAAGTTCACAGTGATGATCATAAATGTGTTTATATAACAGTTTATTCTTTGATGAGTATATGGAGCATAGCAAAGCCTGGCCCTTCACCTCTAGACTGTTAGCAAAACCCACCACTCTTACAAAACAAGCTAAAATACCAGAAGGGTGACATTTAGGAACTGTGTAATTAACTGGTTCTTGCTCATCCTGCTAAAGCAATGTATGAGTTTGCACAAAAATTCTTTCCTTTTATCATGTTCTTCTCAGAATTACTTCTAGTGTTGGCCTGAGTTACAAAATTTTCTCATTCAGGGAACAGTGAGGTGAGATGAGCTTAGGTGAAATCTGCTGGAAAGATCCTAAAGTCTTCAGCAGGCTTACAAGTGTAGAGTCTTGCAGGACTGACACTTTATCATCTGTAAAGCACATAAGATTCAACATGAAACCTGCTCCAGGTGACCCTGCTTGAGGAGGGGGTTCTTCCAACCTCAACCATTCTCCCATTCGGTGTCCTCTTGCTGTATTGAGCTTTCTTTTCTTCCGATTTTTTAAAATAATAATTCTGTGTAGCTAGTGAGAACAGGCAGTACCAGACTTGGTTAGCTACATTTCTTTCATTACATTTCTTCTGAATTCTGCCTGGGTTCTGAGGATACCTTTCCTAAACCATGTCCAGCCACAGCATCGGCTTAAGTCCTTAGAAGTGACAAATGCTAGAGGAAAAGTTGCTGCTTTCATTCTATGTTCTTTGTACTATGCGGAAAAGCCTGATTTCCTACAGGGATACTTTAGCTGTGCTGTTGGGAAATGTCTGGCTGCAGAGCCTCATATGATCCCTTGGAAAGTGATGGATTAACAGTGTGCTGGAGAGGGGTTAAAGAGCTCTGAAATGGGAAATGCTGTCATTTTACAGACCCTGTCCTTCAACAACAGTAGGCCATGTGAGAGACGGCAAAAAGCTTCCTTAAAACTGTCTAAACTCATTGAGGCCTGAGGAAGCTGTGATCCACCTCTTAGCAGTAAAGTAGAAAATCCCAGAGTATCCCAAACAAAGCATTTAAAGGCAAATTAAGAGCCTGCAGAATTCAAGTATAAGTGCATGATGCCATAAATGCTAATGGCAGTGCTATCACTTAACTCAGCTAATAGGTCTAATTAACTTGATGTAGACTACTTGGTAATAATAAGTTAATGTTATATTCCTTGGAACTGGAACATGACAACTTTACACCCCTGTTGATAAAAATGACAGAATTATGTTCAATTACCTGTGGGGAGATACAGTTGTTATTAAATGCTGCTATCTATGAAATGTGAACTCACATGTGTCCCTGGAAATAAATTGCTTCATCAATAACAGCTTCACCCCCCTATAACAGCAAGGCTACTGTGTGTGCTGATGAGTTGGATCTTTGCCTTACTTTTTTTTAACATAACAGATGTGCTGCTTCATTTTATTGTATGCTGAGCAAATCCAGAAACCACTTGATTTTCCTACTGATATCTAATTTCCACTCTCCTCCAATTTCAAGTGGACTGCTGAAAAGTCATCCCAAATACCTTTTTCTAAACTAGACAAGATCAAGTTCATAGCATGTATTTTAAAAATGAGAATTCTTTGAAAATGTTGTGTTCAGACCATGGATTTGGTTGTGTTGGATGCAGTGACACAGGCAGAATTAGTCTGCCTGCCACTAATAAAGTTACAAAATAATTTTGGCAAAATGCAAAGATTTAGCGGCAAAGGGTCTTCCAATTTGTGAGCCTGTATGTAGTTTACCATCTCAGTGATAACAGGTTTCTTGTACACAGCAGAAACTGCTATGGAAATCACATCCCATAAAATTATTGCCAACGGGAAACTGAGACCTAAATTTGGAAATCCATTCAGTTTTTCCTGTTAA
Organism: Callaeas wilsoni; assembly: GCA_013398955.1. Classification (NCBI taxonomy): domain Eukaryota; kingdom Metazoa; phylum Chordata; class Aves; order Passeriformes; family Callaeidae; genus Callaeas; species Callaeas wilsoni. The sequence continues at coordinate 196,918 of VWPU01014780.1, read as the reverse complement.
TCAACCGTGCTTCATAAAATGGACAGTAGTAAATTAAAATTACATATTAGTGAAGTTGCAGTTATCTATTGCTGTATAAAGATACCACTGGTAAAAATCAATTTTTTGCCATCTTTAGGTAGCTTATTTCTAAAGAAATCAATTCTAGTAATAAAATATTTCTTACAGGAAAAAACAAAAACCCAAGTTAAAACAACAAACCAAAAAATAACTGCATGAGGTGGATTTTAAGAAGTTATGATTTAAAATACAATCATATTGCTCCCATCTTTTCTATTTTTCCAGTTAGTTTAGAAATGTCAGAAGGCCATCAGAGCTGAATTTTTATATTAAAAAAAAGATGCAAATTGATTTTCATGGTATCCTTTATCTTTCTCTCTAAATTCTTGCTCAGTTAGAGTTTTATTGGCTAGCTGGACTTAATCTTTCAGGCTTTCAATGTAGGGTTGTTTTTTTTTTTTTAAATTGGGAGGATTTCATACCAGCTCTTACAAAAACAGACTCTGATCAGCTGATCTGAATTATACCCACGTATGCATGTAGAACTCCAATAATGTTAATGGAATTGCTCAGAGAGGGGCTGCTCATAGGGCAACTGGGAACACCAGCCTATGTTTTGTGGGGAGATTAAAAATATGACTTTGTTAGTATTGCTTAATATGTAAAACATGTTATGCAAACCCCAGTGCTCAGGGGAAGAGCATACATTTTGCTTTTATATTCCCATTATGCCAGGAGTTTTGCCAACTCTTAAGCAAAAATACTATTTTCTATGTCCTTAGAATATAAAACAGGCAGTAGACTTGAAAAAAATCATCTCTAGAGTTGTGTGACCTATTAGGTTGAGTGCTTCATTAATGAAAGAATTTGTGAAAGGCAAAAGAATCCTCCATTCCTGTTAAGGCTGGGGGTCTTTATTAAGACCTGGCATGTCTGAGATTTCTTTTGCATTCAGAACTGGTGATTCAGTTAGTTTCCCCTACCCAGTCCAGATCTGTGATGCTGTATTCAGAAATAAAATCTCATTGGTGAAAAATAAGGTGATATTTTCACAGTCAGATCACTGGGAACTGATTAGCACAAGAGAGAAAATTAAGGGGAAAAAATCCAGAAAGTAGCATTTCCCACCTCTTTCATCTTCTGAATGTATAAAAATACAGATAAAAAAGATGCATATCTATGGAAATACATATAAAGAAGTTTATTATCCATAAAAATACTCAAGCCTGATTTACAGTTTGTTGAAACTGATAAGAATTTTTTTTCAATTACCTGTAGATCACTGTTAAGAGATTTATTGTTCCGAATCCAGATTTATGGACTTTAGCTTTTCTATCACCATTTTAAAACATTCTTTAGATAAAGATATGAAAATTAAGGTTCTCATTGTTTAATACTAATAAATTGCCTTTTACATGGATCTCATTTTCTTTCAACCTTAAATCTTGTGGCATCGCATGAAGAATCCTCAGTGGATTATGAAAGATCCAAAGAAACTGCACTTGTTTTATTTCACTTGGGGTTTTGTAACAGTCTGCAAGTGCACAGCTGCACGGTTACATGGCCATGGGTCTAAAACCCCAGTATTCATTGACATGCAATCTAAAGTTTGTTTGCACACCAGAATGAAAATAGCAATTCCTATTTTATGGAACTCTCTTATCACAGAATTTTTAGCAGATTTTTTAGTATTACCATCAGTCTTTCTTTTCTATCTGACCAGTTTCTTTCTGGAGCTTTTTGGGGTGTTTGTTTGTTTGTTTTGTGAGTCTGGGTTTTTGGTTCATTGGGTTGGGTTTTTTGTTTTGGTTTGTTTTTCCCCTCTCAGTTTTTGTGGGTTTGGGTGGGGTTTTTGTTTTCTGTTTGTTTTTAAAGCAATCCAAAAATGCAGTTGTGATTGTGTGAAACCAGTAGTTTCATCTCAGGGTTGTCAGATGTGACAATTAACCAGTGTTTGGATGCTGAGGGACACAGCACTTGTGGAACTGTCACATTATATTTTGGTGTTAAGCTGACTAAATATGATTTGAAGGCAGTTAGTGATCACCTCACTGCAGAAAGTGGCTGTCAGTGCTAGGGCCGTTCCATCAGGAACACAGAGCAGGTTTTGGTGGTATCAACACTTTAAACTCTGGTCTCAACTTAGTAAATCCCTTCCCACACTGGTGTAGTTCTTTTTTGTATCTCTGTAGGTGTTAGTAGGAGTTAGGAACCTATCCCATGAAGTCATGGACAGAGCCATCTGGCCATTACTGAAAAACATCCAACACTAATACCCATATTTTAAAAATGGGCCTCATAATTCCTTTTGCAGTCAGAGATTTTGGGTTTTGCTTTAATGTTTGGGGACGGGCACGTTGTCACTCCTTGTCCTATATTGATTGTAATTTCTTGTAAGTGTGCTATGTCTTAATAAAAAATATTGGGGAATTTCAGCATTGCCCTATATAAAACAAACTGATGTCACTTCTGGAGCTTGGTCTGAGGCAGGGACAGTTGTTGCATGGGACTCCTTTTTCCAGCTTTCAGCAATTTACTGTTTCCAGATCTCTCCCATTTGGAATGGTGGTGCTCTGTTTTTTCGCTCCCTCACTGGCAGAGGCTCCTCATGCTGGACAGAGTGGAGTGCACCCCTCTGCTGCAGCTTTGGTGCTCAGGTTAGAAGATACAGTGCTTGTCCCCAAAGGCAGCGCTACCCTGTAAAACAGACTTTGCTAAGTGGAGCAGGTGGGAATCTCCACCAGGATGTGCCAATGCTGCACGTGTGGCTTTACCTTCCCGGGTTTTAAGTTTAGCTCCTCACTCTATTTTGTCTGAAATTTGCATGGGGGGTTTTTATGACAGTGGCTCATCTTGTGCAAACCCTCGGTTCTGAGTATTCCAAGCACTACCAAATACTTGATGCTTTGTACTTTGGAATATTTATAATGCAAAGATCAAGGTAAAAAGTCCCTGTCTGGAAACAAAGAGGATTCATGCCTTGGAAGCTCAGATCATGAACTGTTGATAGGATTCTTTTATTGTGTTTTATGTCTGTTCACATTGTATCTGACAAAGTACATGTATTAGTTGTTAATATATTTTCCAGTCCTTCTGGTAGTGAATGATGCTATGTGGCAGCACATTCACCCTACCCTCAGTTTAGGGGAAGAAAGAAAATCTAAGCCTAACTCAGATACTACTATGTACCAAATTATATTACTAAATAGTCATCATACTACTGTAATTTATCCTCTGTGCTTCCCAAGGCTAGTAGGCATTTCTCTGCATTACACACTTCTATGCTCATTTTTAAAAGCTGTCTCTGTTCTAATGTACAAAAACACTTCAGTCTCTTTCTTATTGGGATTTGAACAGGATGGCAGGTTCTGAAGCTCTTGCCTGTTTAGATGCTGAAGTCTTAGTGATGCCTTTGCCTTGTAGATATAAGTTGCTACTTTATAGTGTTTCCTTCTCAGCTGCTTTTTTTCCTATGGGTGTTTTTTTCAGTTGCTTCCATTCAACTGTCTTTTAAAACAAAATCACACAATTATCAGAGAACCCAGTCCACCGTGTCAGCTAAAGGATCATGAAACAATGGCGAATTTTCCCTCTACTGCCTCACTGATGATTTCCAATACTGCATTATATAATGTGGTAAATTACAGAAGTTATAACAAAATACTGCATGATCCACTATGGGGAAAAAATCCTTACGTTATAACACTTCTCAAGGAGGGATCCTCAAATACTATTTGCATCTCAGAAGAGTTAAGATGGCTCGGCTGGGACAGAGCTGACCTACCTCAACCAGGAAGAATAATATTCTTTCACTTCTATAGTTTCTAATTATAGATGATATTTGAATCAATTACATGGAAACCTAACTAGGGATGTGACACTGGTTTGAAGATTTCACATTAACTATGTCCAATGTACATTAGGAAAAAAAAAACCTGTAAAAAAGGCTTTACTGAACACAGTTTTACCTAATGCAATAGCCATTGTGAATTTTTTGTGGAAGTGGTGATCAGGAAAGCAAACAGCAAAATCATCTCCACTGCTATAAACAATTAACACTGTGCCCTCATGATGTGCTAAATATACCACACAGCTTTCAGCTGTGGAGAGTCTTTTTATACTAATGAGTTGGTTTGACAGAAAGTTTTGGGGTTTGATTTCAAAGTGAAAGGAGAGAGTTTACAAAATGTTTGATTTCTAAAGTGCTGCTCTTGCAAGAATCTAGTATAGGAGGAAATAGGGAGGAGAGATAGTGTTTAATGTGATATTAGACACTGGTTAGTGTTCAAAAAATACTTGTAAGAGCTGCTGCAACTTTTGCATTTGTTTTCCAAGCCTAAAGTTTTTCAAGTTCTTGTTTGATAATAGAAGTGAGGAATGGTTTCTCTGCTGTCTTGGCTCAGCAAAGACAGTTCAACTGGGGAAAAAAGTGAACTGGAATCTCCTTTAGCCTGTGCACTTTCCAGTGTGAGGTGTAGTTCTAAAGTTCTGGTCAAGTCATTATCTTTGATATGATTTAACCTGGATATTCTTCAGTTTTGTAGGCACTTGTAAAATAATTAGACATGATTACACTGATAACTCATGAGCACAGCCTGCTTGAGGTCAATTTGATCTGTAGGGCACAGATAAGGTCTCTGCTTGCTAAATGAGGAGTACTGCATGTAAAAGAACCTACAGTATTCAACTTTGAATTTTAAATTTGCAAAACCCAGACTTTTTATGAGAGCAGCTAGTTTTAGCTATTTTTTTTATAAGTCATTAGTGAGGTAAAGTCCCATGACTCTTCAACAAAGTGGTAGAAAATATTTTTCTCTATAACTGCATATTTGTAGGAAGTGAGAGACAAAGAGCTTAAAAGATACAGGAAGTGTTTTTCTGTTGGAGTCTGCCTCAAATAGTGAGCAATTAATAATGCCGCATCATTGAGACATAACCTTTCCACATCCTGCCTGGGCATGCTCTCTAATTTTAGAACATATTACTCATTATATGTAGTAGGTCAGAGGATAATGTTACACTCTAAATCAGCTTCTTCTCTAATCTTCCTAAACTTTTAATGCCTTCTTTCACACAAAAATGCGATTGTCAGCCATTTAGTGTGGCAATTTGCAGTAACAGGATGACCAGTACATTCTCACCCTTTTTGCTTGTAATCATGAAAGAAGAAATACCGGTTACCATTATTTTTCCAATCCAAGTGGATTATTATACCCAATGAGAAATGAGGGATGTATGTTGGGACCTCATTAGAATTGCTTGCTACTGCTTCCATCAACTGCACTTTTCTTAGTACCAGCTTCTTAAGGACAGAGTTCCATTAGCAGCTTTCATCTGTGGATCTTTAAGAGGTTTAATTACTTAGTAACAGTTGTGCATTAAATTAATTAATTAACCCCTATTAGATACCTTTGCGAAAAGACTCAAAACATTTTTAATCTTAGATAGGGAGAAATACTGTCACACAGATTAACATTATCTCATAAAGCATGTGTGATAAACTGGGTAGGGGCACTTCAGATGACTAACCTGATTTTCATGGGTGTTGCATATGTGAAGTCTAAATTGGCTGTCTGATTTAATGACTTGTGGAAGGCTGTTCTAAATTATTTGCCCACAGCTGCTTGATGACCCCAATTTAACTCTCAGTCCCCTGCTTTAATGATACAGCATGCTTTGTTCTAATGTGAAAAAAATATGGTTTTCATTGCCATTAAGACATTTCCATCACATAAAAAAGAATCCCATAGTTCTCTTGAAAGAAGAGAATCCAGCAATATTTGGATAGAAAATTCAGTGTACCATGCTTTACCGGTGAAAATTAATGAAAATAGGGAATAAATATAGTAAATTTAAGTACATTTTTAAAATTAGGACTTTTAAACACCGGAAAACACATTGTTGGAAGAGAATGAGCCAAATGAGAGGAAAAGGAACTGCTTTTTCCAGTCTTTCTCAGCTAAAATAGAGGTGAATTTGGCAGAAGTTCTTCCAGTAAAATCTGCTTTAGAATAAAATTACTGCCACTGAAGCTAATGAAAAAACTCTCATATTTTTACCAGAGCTAATGAAAAACCCTTTTACTTAAGCCAGTGTGCTCTCTATTTTATCTGTAGTTTTTGCACAGTGTTTGCTCTACTTCATCTGTGGTTTTCCCACTTTATTTTTTTTTTTTCTGTAAAAGAAAGGGTTGACAAATGGCTGCACCTATAAGATCTTGAGTATGTAGATGACACAGAGAAGCATGGCTGATACTAGTGGTAATATCAACCCAGGGCAGCTCACTTTGTTAATTACTGGGCCTGGCTTACAGGAGAAAATCTCTTACCATATCTTGTGAGAGGCCTTTTCAGTAATAGATAATGAATTAACTAGAGGGAGGTTAACAAAACAGTATACATCAGCACATAAACATCTTCCATCAGGCATTAACTGCATGAATTGCCCCCCTCTCTTTTTCCTTTAGAGATAAGAATAGATTCATTAAAGTAGTTCTAAATATTTTATCACCTTTAATGTACTTGTACAGACAAGACTTTGCAATACAGCCTCAGACATAATTCCTAAATGAGCTTTCTCCTTCATAAAAACTCTCATTAATCTGTCTAATAGATGTGTGTCTGTCTGCTCAATACAACCACTGTCAAACTTGTGATGTGTTGGTTTATGTGTAATAAAATAAAGCAGCCTAAACTCTATAGATAAAAACATTAATGACAGGATTATAATTCCTGAAGCTAATAGAACACTTGCCTTGTTTTCTGTGGAGAAATAAAATTCTTGGGGTTTGGAAGCAATGAGTGCCTCTCATAATTAAGATGTGTGGTCATGGAGTGCACTCATTGTCCTTCTGAAATACAGGGAGATTCTCCTCCCAAGTTGTGGAAAACTGGACCTTATTAAAACCATTCTGAATTTGCTTCTGACTCTAAGGATGTAACTGATAAGCCATTCTCTTTGGAGTGCCTAATGACTATTTAGATTACAGGTGATACCTTGATAACTGAAAATGATCTTCACTTTGACAGGACTCGCCACATTGTGACATCTTGTGGAACAAATCATTCCTGGTACAGTTGGTTGCATCTTCTACCCAACAAATGGCTTCTGTTTTGTGATAGACACGAGGATGCCACACAGAGAGACCTTCTTCAAAAGGTCCTAATTATTCACTTTTGGACAGTACTATGGTGTCAAGACTTGTCTTTGTGGCATAACAGAACACTTTGCAAAAATCCAAGACATTTCAGGCAGAATGGAGAACATTCCCAAAGTGCAATACAGCAGCCAAATGAAAAAGCAGCTTGTAGTTCTGGAGAAGGGGTAGGCATGTGAAGAAAATTATGTGGACAGATGGAAGTGCACTAGGTAGAAATAGTGATTTTAATGAAAAAAAAAAAAAAAAATTGTCTTGGAAGAACAGTGGAAGTAGAGAATGTGACCCTGGGACTAAAATGTTCGTCTTTGTCAGGTGCCTGTACATGGAAACATAGCATCTCCAGGTTGTTGTGGATAAAGAGGTAAACATTTAAAAGCTGCTATGGGGTGCCGTACCTTTATAGACTCTCTGTTCACACTCCCTTTAGTGGCGCATTATAAATCTTTGTGAGAAGGGTAGTGAATGAAGGAAAGATTTTCCTGATTTATCATAGAATCTCCAAGTATTTAATGTCTCAAGGATGGATCTTATCCTCTCTTGGTGTAAAGATTTTGTCCTGAGAGGCAGAAAAACTGATACTAGCAAAGTTCCAATGGCTTAGGAAGAACCAAAGCAATGAAATAATTAAGCTGGATTTCCTGTTGGCACTCCATGCATGGCCAGCTTTAGATAGACTTGAAGGAGAAAACGTAGGTTACTGCTGCAATATATAAGATTTGGTGTATGGCACTGAAAGAACTGTGATCTTTGGAATATTCCCATGGGTAGATGCATACAGTTAGTGAGCAGTTCCAAGAAGAAGGAGGATGCGTAATCATCATTTGAAAAAAACGGGTTTGTTGGTGTTTTACTCCAAGTTTATAACTTTTCATAATTCCCTTCTCATGAATAATTCTAAGGCAAAGAGATGAGTGTATTATTGCACAGAACATGCATTTTATTTCCCTGTGTTGTTGGATAAGGGCTCAAGCTGGTGCTTTTGTACAGAACCAAGCTCTGTTTCATAAAGTCTTTTACTCTGGACTTACTGAGCTTGCACAAGGTTTGCAAATAAATAAAAAGTGTAGCATACCTGAATGCAATGGTGATGGAGCACTGTAAATATAAGTGTATGTATATCAGTGCCTGATGCTCCCTGAATAATAGTCAAAGAATCTAAATGGTTTTTGAAAGGGTAAGTATAGATATTTTTAGAATATCTAGTTTATACATAAATATTGATAAGTTCCACTAAACAAACCATTAAAAATGCTTTAAATGCATTAAGCTATTGTATTGAAAAGCCATTCCCATTATTAATATCTTTGTCCTTGTTATGCTTTTGTATTAAGTCAAACAAGGAACACTGTGAGGCAGACAGATTTGTCACTCAGAAGATTGTGGAGTGTGATGCTTGAAACATGAAGGATTTTAAGTGATTTCTGAAACAGAGGAAAATGAGGGAAAAATCAGTGTAATAACAGCGTTGTGTGGAACAGACAAACATTTTACTTGTTGCACTTTGCTTTGACATTCACATAGTGATACCTCCAGAATATTTAAGAATCACTGGAAAGAACTAATAGTAACTTTGTCCACATGAAACTTATCAGGCTGGTTCCATGACTTGGTCTAAGTGAAAGCATCTCCAGGGATTCCATACCTGGGAATTTTTGCAGGACATCTGAATTCAGCCAGAGTTTAGCCTCCAGAGAATGGGATATTCTTAAGGGTACACCCAGGTTTCCCATAAGAAATCTAGAAATCATCCCAGTATGGCAGGGGACAACTGCACATCTGGTGTGGCCATGTCTGTACAGGACACCTTAAACTGACACTTCATGGCACCAACACCACAGTGGCAAGAGTTCCTCACTGAGGCAGGTAGGAAATGCATCACAGCTATTTCTGTGAGGCTCAAATTAAACTGAAATCCTCAATTAAAAGCAGGGGTTTATTCTTAGAAATGTGTTTCAAGAAAAAAATAACATCTGAAAATAGGAAAAGGGCCTGGAAACCTTAGGTTATTCTATGTTAAAACATGTTACAAACAGAATAACTTTTTTTAGAACAAGCTTCAATTTTTTTTATTTTTAGCTTATAATACCAATGTTATATATTTCCTATATATTATATATATAGTATAATATTATATAGGTTATATTTTGTGTTATAATACCAAATATAAAGTTAAAAATCATCTGCTTGGAACAAAACAAATTGTCTTCAGCTAAATGTATTTTCTTTATGGAGTTTATAAGGTTTTCTTTTAGAAACAGAACAAAACCATATTTTAAATTCTCAGAATCTTAGTCAAGTGGAATTCTTGTTCTGCAAACAGCTCTGAGGAAAAATCTGCAAATATTAATAGCATATGGAGAGGAAGATGGGATACAACTCTTAAGGTAATTGTGAGAAAGACAAAGGTGTTTCTCCAGAAAAAAAAAAAATGTTTTCTGCTGCCAGCAATTGAAAACTCCTAACCAAAGGCTGAGGCTTTTTTAAAATCTTTATATTGATTTGGGACTTTTATATTTTTTTGGTTTGTCTCTGAATGTCATTCAAAAAATAATTGTTGCAAATGTTTAGCAAAAGTGGCTGTTTCAGTGGTGCCTTTGAGACTGAGTAATTTCACTGTTTCAGACAAAATGATGTGTACTGAAATGGCTGTTGCATTTAGGAGACAGTGAAAGCTCTTTTCTTCATAAATTATGAGTAAGCTGAGAATGAAGCTATGTGCTAGGAGAATGTCTGCTCCTTAAATACCTTTTTTCCATAGGTTTGTATTGATGAGTTTATAGAGCTGAACGCACAGGTATTTTTGTCCTAGTTGGAGGAAAATGGGAAGAAATGCAAAATAACTTTTTTCATCTTTTCAAACTTTAAATTTAATTTCTTTTAAAAAATAAAACTTAATTTCAGTTATTTATTATATTTTTATAATTATGTGGTTTGAAAAGCTTACAATATTACAAAAAGAAACTTTATTTTGAGCAGATAGTTTAAGTGGTTGTGTTTTAGTTTCCTTCAATTTTACACCTGAACAAGTATGTGGTACCAAATGGAAGCCAATCTGAACTGCTTTGGATTGTTTAATGTAGCAAAAATAGAAAATAAAATAGAAAACAAAAATAACTTGATTAAAACATTCCCTTGCACCTGGAAGCTGTACAGGACAGCAGCACACATTTTCCTTCTTACGATTACTCTTTCCTTCTAAATATTTACATATCTTGTGCAGAAATTAGTAACTCCCAAGAGAAGTAACTTAATTACATCTACAACGTGGGATTGGAGGAGCTGATTTAAATCTGTGGTTTGGTGCAAGGACAGAGTAGATTTGGAGAGGAAAGGCAGCATCAGCTCTGAGGAAGCTTTAATGTGTCAGACTTGTGACTGGAGCCATCAAGAATGTGGAGTTTATGGAGTGATCCCTTTTCCACAGGCTTGGTAAATGGGAACCAGGTGTCACTATCAGCCAAGTAGGCTGAAGTCTATTTTATAATCCTGTAGCAGGCCACAGAGGACATCCTTTTTTAAAAGGATTTCTTGAGGAAGGAGTCCAAAGTGCATGCTTTCTTCCTTGGTTGTGTTTCTTACAGCCACAGCTAGAAGTTACTGCAGCCAGAAGTGTCACTGAAGTGACTTCCAGGGGATATTCCCCCCGCTGCATCCCATAGCAGCTGGCTTCTGCCTCGTTTGCAATAAAAAACCCCGAAATTCTAATGCACTGGGGAATCAAAGCCATCAACTCCTACAAACCAAAGAAACTTTTTGAAGTTACCCTCAAAGATTATCAGTGAACCAAGGAAGAATTTAATGGATCAGTGAGGAGATAAGCAGAGATTTGCACTTCCATCCACAGCCTCCTGAAATGGGAGCCCTAATAGCATCTGTGTTATCAGACCTCCATCTCCCCACCTTAAGACCTCTCAACAGCTCACAGGAAAAATTCAGGTCTCCCTGATGCTGCTTCAGAGCACTGCTTTGCTGTTGCAGCAAATCTTTGCAAGATTTCCTCAAGAATGAGAACAAGATATTTTCCCCCTTGTTCTTGCCAAAGCAATAATGAAATACCTTGAACAGGTTCTCTTACTAGTGAATCTTGAATAGAGAATTCAACTTACCTGATCTCTGCCCCTTACAAAGCTAATTTCCTTCAGGGATGAATAGGTTTGTATAGGAATTCATCATTTTCTCTCTTCACAAAAAAAAAAAAAATCTGAACTCAGAGGAAAATTCAGTCTCTGGGGATTTTTGAAGAATGCAATTCCTACTGCTTGAAGTCTTTATCAGACCATCTCATTTGATGCCTCAATCTACTGCAGAATGATCTTTAACCAGCTGCAGCACAGACTGAGGGAACTCCTTGCAGGATTTCAAACACTTCGCTTAATCATGTCTCGTAATGAGTGCTTAATGATGGAAGAGAGAAGCAGAGAGGCATTCATATTCTATTTCCTCTTTGAAATAGTTTCACCTGACCTTTCCTAAATGACCCTCAGATTAGGTTCCTAATAACTTCTAATTAATACTTTCTACATGCTGCTCTACATAGGAATCTGATGTCTGTCTTCTTTTCAATGCTCAGCAATTATTGTATTCAGTCACAACTGTGACATGATCTTGATGTCAGCAGTGTCTTTGAGGTCACCCCAAATTTATTTTTTTAAGATGTGCAATACAAGTGCAAAATATGACTCCAGAAAAAATGAATTTATAAATTGGTTTTAGATGTGCAAAGTGTATTTAAAATTTTCTTTTCTATGACAGGATAATTTTTAACATGTTTTTGTTGGGGATTATTAAAGGTTATTATGAACGAGTCACACTGCAAAATCTGTAGAGATAAATCTCATGCTGTCTTTCATAATCATTGCATGTTGAGTTTGAAAAAATGCATTTTTTACATTGGCAAAGCCTTTATTATTTATCAGTAGTAATGTTGCTTATTGTGTAATCTTGATTGTAATTTTGTGTGGATTTTACATCTAAAAGTAGGTAACCGGAATAGCAAATTTCTTTTTCAAGATTTAAGGAAGAGATAGTTACATCTGGTTATAAAATAGGCTTTTCCCTAAAATTATTCTATGTGATTGCAAGAGTTCCCTTATTAACAGGCAAATCTATTTCATCTACTCTTTTTCTCATGAATCCTTTATTCTAAAATTCATTGCATATGTAGGCAGTGGAGAACTGAGATGTAGTGATAGATCATTTTCCTGAGGTTCAAGCAGCAATGACATGCAAAAGCCTTCTAAGCACAAACTGTGGCTTTGGACAAAAATAATGCAACTAGACTTTATAAATTTGAATGTGTGAGCTGCAAACAAATGACACTCATAAAATGTGAATGGAGAAGGACTTAGAAGAGGAACTTTTAGCATAGTGAGAGATTTTACGAAAATTTGTTCCTACAATTCAGGCATTAGGAGATTGTAGTGTATGACACAAGAAGCTGGTAAGTTTGATGGCTTTGGGATATTTTGTAATATATGTTACAAAATGGTACCACTACAATTCAGAGACAGTTACAGTAAGGCAATGGTTACTTTTTTTTTGCAATATTTACAGGATGAATTAATTCACCAAAACACTAAAATTTCTCTATGGAATTACCAAGTGACCTACTCTGAGATGATTCTCCATGTGCTAAAAATACTTTCAAATTTATTTTTATATTTATTTTAGAACTGACTTCACAGTTCTTACCTAAATGCAGCACTACTTTGAGAGTTCAGAGACCTCAGCACTCACACCACAAGTAACATTTATAGCTCATTGGAGTATGAATGGCAAACTGCTCAAATACTTCCTTTTCTCTTACAGAATTATCAATATTATAACAGTGCTCCTAAGTGTGTCTGCAAGGAGTATCACAATGGAGTATCACCATTCCAGCAGCAAGCTGGTGTGTTCCTTGCATGGCAGTAATGAACAGATGGCAGACTCTGCAACAAAGTGTTGACTTCAGACTTTGATCAAATAACTCCTTTCACCACTCATCAGTTTTTGGAATTTTTTGAATAGTGATCAAGATGCTTTAAGAGCTGAGTGGAGTCACTTAAACCTTAAGGTAAGGCAAGTGTGAATTACTTTCTTTTTCTATGTTCCGTATAGTGAGGAATTAATCTGTTGGAAATCATGATTGGAGTAGGAGAGAGAGCTGTGCATCCAGGCAAGAAAATATCTCTTTTTATATGTGTATGCAGAAACTCAGTGACTTAAAATACACAACTCACATGAGCTCATGCTGAAGTGATTGTCCAGGACAAGTTTTGAGTGTATTTCAGACTTCCTATTCTAACCCAAACATACAATTTATGTTTTCTCATCCCAGGAGTATTAAAACACAAGTTGTGGGTTTAAGACCATTTGAACAAAATTAAAACTGTCCTGTAGCAGTGACCTGTCCTTCACATTTACCAGTGTCACCAATCTCTATGAAATTTTATGTTGTTGCAACAAACATGTCTCATTTACATTGGATATCTTCTCTGCTTTTTCTGGGATTAGTAATGCTTCATTTTGAAAGAAGTTGTCCAATGTCTCTTGTGCTACCTGTAACAAAGTTTCTATTCCCACAAATTCCCAGAGGATGTCTGGTTCTTCCTGCTTTTATTTCAAATGCAGCACAGATTAAAACCGTGACTATTCTTGCCTTTGTGGCACTATCACTGCATTTATTTTAAGTCTGCACTGCCTTGACTTACTTTATCAAGTACCCACATACAATATGCTAATTTTTCTCTTTTTTCTACCTATAGTGATTTGTTGGATAATTATTAATTGTTTAGCTGGTTTTTAGTTCTACTGCTTCTGGTTATTGTAGGTTCAAGTTTCATGCAGCTTCAGATGGAACTGTTTGAGCAGTGAAAAGCAATTTAATGTCTGTCCAATTAGAAAATCTAAAGAGTTTGCCATTCTGTGTCCAATTCCATTTTCTAGGTAGTGTAAACTAAATTGGTGCTCTCTCCTTGATTCTTGAAGTCTGGGGATTAAAAATCTGTGTAATTCTGCTGGGATACACATGCATAGGCCCATGGGAAGAGGAACAGATATTCTTTCTGGAGGAGGATTCTTTCTCAAATTTCACGACAGATAAGTCACCTTTAAATGTCAAAACACCTATTGAAGTTCTGACAGAACTCAAATGTCTTCAAAGAGATTCTGATAATCTTTTTTAAATATCAGCAAAATCCATTTTTCTCTACCTGTGTTTTGGGAATGGTTCATTAAATGCCTATGTTAACAGGATCTACCAGAAATACTGTTGTGGAAATATTCGCAAAATCTACTTCCTAGGCAAAAACTTTAATAGTGGAAATGCCTTTAGGTTTGACTAGACTGGTCACTATAAACAAATTCAGTTCCAAATAATCATGAAAATTTCCAAATTTTCAGTTAAAGCTATTTATCATTTGTTGCTAAAGTAGGTCATTAGCAAAATCAAATCCCAAGCATCATGTTAGAAAAAAAAAAGATATTTCTGAGTCTGACTCACAGACAGAAAATCCATGACCTTTGAAGTCTTCAATTACTTCCTAGAACCTGAATTTTCACGTCCAAATTTCTTTAGTGAGCTTACTAAAGAATTTAGAGCAATCCCTCAGCTAAAGGTCATGGTGTTGTGTGGTGTTACCTGGGGTTTTATTATTTCCTCATAAACTATGACATTTATAAAATGTCAGCAGCTGAAGAAATCAGAGCTATATGAACATGGAGGAAGAGTTTAAAAAAAAAACTTGTTTACTTTGGCAATTCCATCAGTGGTGGTTCAGAGTTATGAATGTAATCAAAACAAATAAGATTGTTTACAGATATTATTAATTACTGTCCTGGCTTGCCAGATGTTCATGTTGATACACTTAGGAATAAAAATGAGGTCATATCATACTTTATTTAATAGAGTGCTTGTGCCATTTTCAGTGACCACAGAAAGCTCTCTCCTGTCAGAACTAACAGTACATTCCACTTTCTAATCCAGCCAGGGGTGATCCACACTCAGGTAACTTATTAGGAGAAAAGTAGATCTTTCTCATATTGAGATAACACAGAGATTACTTTGGGGTAAAAGAGTGATAGTCACAGAGACAGATATAAATGATAGCAGGAGGCAATATGTGAGATGATAAAAAAGGGACAGCAGAGGAGCAAGAGTGAGCAATACCCCTGACTGCAGCGAGCTGCTTTCTCTTCTTCCTGCTGTCATCAGTTCCTCTGGTGCTCTCACCCTGCTGCCTCTTCAGCTTGATTGCCCATTGACCCTCCATCCCAAATGCCAATTTATGTTTCTGTGAGGTGAAACAAAACCCTCGTGTTTGCTAATCTCTATGCACAGGCATGAAGCGATCACTCACTGTGATACCAGTGAGGCACGGCATGCTTGAGACCAAATCCACCAGTATAAAGCAATGGAAATCCTCTGTCTTCAGTTGTATTTATTTATTGTTTGTTTGTTTTGATTTACAGCAAGATTGGGATCAGCTAAGGTGACCAGCCTGTAACTGATTTTCCTACTTCAACCTGGTTAATTTACACTAATGCTTGATTGCCCATCCTCTAACCCCTGATAAATACCTACAGAAGTCAGAGGGATAGAGGAAAAAAAAAAATCTCTATTTTAAAAAAAAATTTATAATCAGTGTCTAGTCACTGCAGCAAGTCAGGGAAAGGAACATCAGCCTTACATCCATACTCCTTATTTCTGGATTCTAGATAGATGAACTGTCTGCATGCCTGGAGCAAGGCAAGAGGAGAAAAGATTTTGGTTAGAACCAGGTAGAGACCTAGGCACAGCTGAGGGGAAGCTCCTGACAGAAAGATTTACATCTCCTTGAAACTATTGATTTCCATGTTTTTCCATTGGAGTTACAAGTGAAATCCAGCAGCTCCCCTGTGAGAGCAGGTACACACTTTCCCTCAGGTATGTTTCAAGTAAGGCAGGAGGAGACACAGTCCTGGGGCATCTGATTTAAATTTTGGAAAGAGATTTGTAATCTGATTGAGAATCAAGAGTTTCTAGTGGCCTTTACCAGAGGCAGAAGCTGATTAGAAATTAGGAGAAAGAGTGGATAAAAAGGTGGAAAAGGGGCAAAAAGGTAGCTGATAGTAGGGATGGGGAAGTAAATTGAAAAGTAGAGAAGTGAAAATATGGGGTTGCAGGTATCCTACAAGGGCATATGTGGCAACTGTCTGATAATGATTCAGCTGGTAGAGATGGTAGTCAAACAAACAACCAGGATTAGGCTTGCTGGAGCATCTGGAGTCCCATTGGCACAGGGGATTTTGGTGGACTGGGGAATATCACCCATTGTTACTGGGCCCTAGTTCTCACAAAATGACAGATAGTTAATCAGGGTTATAGCTGAAAATCCCAAGGAGTTGTGATACATTTTCAAAGAAAAGTTTTGTTTAATACATAGGATTCTTTTGTCACCTACAGTTCAAGTAATAACTAATAATAACTAATAATAACTAGAAAAAAATCAGACTTTAGGCTTATCCTCCTGTAAGGTTTTTGATTACTGGCTTGTTACTTGAATTCCAAAGAATTCTTCTGATCACATATGTTTATTATGCAAAATATATGTGCAGGTTCCTTCTAGTCTCTCCCTCCCCCCACAAATTATCATATTGATAAACAAAACAAAGCCCCTCTAATAACTTACCTATTTTCAGTTAAAATCAGACCTGTGCCTTACACACAGCAATGTGACTGATACTTCAGATATATTAATGCAAATTAACATCTCTGTGGACATTCTTGTTTATTTATGGATATTGCTATGTTATATGTAATTAAAGTGTTATCTGACATTAAATAAAAGGTGGAAAATATATTTTAAAATTTTAGGGCATTTATCAGTTTATACCTAACTGCAGACTTTCTGTTACAGTACAAATTAATAATTGTTAATTATGTGATCACAATGGAAAAGAATGCTGACCATAGCAAGAGGAAGGAGCATGAATAAGTCATCAGTGAAAATAGGGCTGGGAAGGGATGGGATCTATTAAAAAAAATATCATAGATACATTTGTTCACATCTAGACTTGTTCTCTTGACTCCTCTTATTGTGAGTGGCAAGAAACATGGCAGAGATTTACTGTTTTTTTCTGAAATTGGTATCTAAACTAGGATGCTCTTTTTCTTTTTAAAATGTGTTCATTATTCTATTTGCCAGCTAAAATTGATAACTTGCATTGAGAAGCTGATCCAGGTGTGTGGTTCCTGAAAAGACACATGAACCAGAATAAAACAGACTCAGTTAACTGTTGACAGTGAAAGGCAGCTAAACATATTCCAGGAAACATGGGCTTCATTTTCTTCACACTTTGCTAATTCTACAGATTTGTGGCTAGAATTTGGTGCCCCTTAAATTGCATTTGATGACTTTCACCACTTTGGAATTTTTTTTTAATTTTTTTTTTTTTTAGGAAGTGAGATTCTGATCTCATTATCAGTATAAAATCCTTGGAGTTAGAGTTGCACAAGTAAGGAAATGGGGGTGTGAGCAGTGACTATTGGCTTTGAACAGTTGGGTTGATTATGGAGTTATGCTCTCTCTGCTGCGATGTCATTGATGAGGTATTGAGACAAGCATGGATTTTGCTAAGATACTGATGAGGATGGAGTAGTTTTTCACCTTTTCCCAAATTTTTTTTTTTTTTCCTTGTTAAATGCAGTGGACTGACTGGTATTTTTGACCAGTCTTCCACGGTTTCTGCTAAGTGCACTAGTTCTTTTACTCATTACAGCATTCTCATTTGTTATCCTTGAACTGGTAGGGTAACTTCACCTGTAGAGGAAGCAGGTGCTGTAGAGAAAATGTGGCTTTTGAAAGGAGAGTTGATTGTCAGCCATTTCTTTACATAAATAGATGTTTATAGAAGAGGAAATAACTCATCATTTTCAATACAACAGCAAAGTTCAGAAGTGTTTGAAATAGACAAAGTATGACCATTAAACATAGTGGAAATATTTCAGTATTTATTACTAATATCTGATCACACTCAACCTTTTTTATTAATCTGGTTGCACTATTCTTGAATTTGCAGTTTACAGATCCTCTTTCCTGAGGGTCCAAAGTCACATATAAGCTATAGGATCAAGTGCTGATTTTGTGTTGTGTAATTGATAGCATTCATCATATACTGCTGGTTTTGCTTGCTGCTTCAGAACTTTTAAAACTGGAAAATAATATAATATTCAGCAATTCATGATACTTTGAAGATATGATTTTTATCACCAGGTTTAAAGATTCATGACTTGATTCCATAAATCACACTAAAAAGATTGGTTCACCGAGTCAGCCCTTGTCAAATGTTCTCTGAACTGAGAATAAAGGGTTAGAAAAATAAAACCTTCATGTCCTCACAAAGAAAAAAATGAATTAATATCAGTTCTATGCCTCCAGCAATACTGTCCCTTTGTACCTAGGAAGTTGTACAGCTGCCTCTGTCAGCACTTTTCCATCTTCTTGCTCATGCTGCTTCACCTGCGAGCTGAATACTCAGGAGCACAGTGTTAACAGGACTATTCTGCTGCAAAGGCAGAAACTTTTTGAAATCTGTTTGTCCAGCTTCTTTAAAAAATGCATATATTTATTAGATTTTTTGAAACTTTGTCAGGTTTCACTGAAATAATTCGCTCTTTCTTTGATTCATCTCAATGCTGCTGGAATTTGCTAAGATAGAGAAAATCATCCTAGATGAATGCAATGTCACAGAATAACCAGGAAATGACAAAAAAAAAAATTAGATTGAAGTCAAAGATTCTGGAGCATAAACTATGTTGTGGGCACAGCCCTTTTCTCAAGACAAGAAACACATCCTATAAAGTATGAAAAATATGGAAGTCAATATAATAACATAATCATCTTCCCATGAAAAAAGAATCAAATACCACTTGACTTGAATCCAAAAGAGGATGGATGCAACTGAGAAGATGAAGCAGAGTTTGTATAAGCTAAATCTCCATAGAGCTAGAAGATCTAGCTAAGATGTAGCTTTATAATGAAAGTGGGACTTTGGAAAGGGAAGTAATGGTAGGCAGCCTCTGAACACTTTCAGTCAGACTCACTTTCTCCCACAACATCATAAGCCTGGTATGATTAAAAAAAAGGACAGCTGAAGTTTGGCTTTCAACAATGTGCAAAAAGAGGACATGTATGAAAAGGTTTCTGAATTAATTCTTACTGTGCTGTTTTAAACCTTTTACACAGCCTTGGACTTCCTCTACAAAGTTTCTCAACTTTCTCAATATTTTTAATTTGATTTTCATTCATGAAAGACACAACTCTTCATATACCTGCTTGCCTCTCTTCCAACATGGTACTTGAATCATGCTGTCTGCCTTGCAGCTACAAAATACTGTTACCACAGGCTCAGAAAAGATGCTGAGGAGATCAGCCCAGGTCAAGGAAGTCATGGACTTGAATTCTCTTTCTCTCCCCTCTCCTGCCTCATCACTCCTTGTAGCTTACCCCAAACCTGTGTTGCTGTTCTTTGGGCACAGCCTATGTGACGACAGCCTTGGATATAAAAAACTGTTTTCAGCCTCTTTTTGGCTGCTGCAACAGTTATTAATTATTATATTATTCATATTAGGTCGATGCTGTTACACCAATCATTGATACTATTGTATAAATTATTTCAAACATGCTTTTTTTTTCTTTTCCAAACTTGAGCAATTGAGACAAATCTAGTGCTTCTTTAAGACAGAGGAGTCCTTCTTGACATCATTCCTTATCTGTAACCCCCTGCTGACCTCCAGCACACTTAAGCCTGTAAAGAACAAATAACAGCATAACACTGACCATTGCCCCCACAGCAAGGGAAGAATAAACAGTGGCAGCAAAACCTCACACCCAGCAACCTATTGTAAATTCAAGTGAAATTGTTTTAGAACTTATGATGCCTCTGTCCTTAGGTGTTCAGAGAGGGATGCCTTTGATATATAGCACTGATAACAGGCTTATTCCATTAAGCTGTAGTGATTCTCACTTTCATGCATCATTTGACAGAGAAAATGAGAATTTGCAGAAATAATAGCTAATGTAAAGTATATCATGTTGCACTGCAGTTAGGTAAGAAATACAGTTTATGTATTATTTTATAGAGTGGTTTGCACATTTTATTGTAGGTGCACAGAAGAGATCCTTTGGGGTTGTTTTTTTTTCCATACCAAATCTAAAACTGCTAAGAACATTGGGTTTGGACCAGGATGTATCCTCTTAACAGAGGGTAGGGCTTCAGTTTCACATAAATATTCTTACACAAGTCATAAAGGTTAAATTAAAACTGGATGAAGAAAAGGAAAGCTGGAAACAGAAGCACCAGGAAAATAAAATGGTAGTTGACTTCAATAACAGCTTCATAGTTCCACAGCCTACCTTACATCTTCAGACACACGCAGGCACCACCTTAACGCTGAAGTAATGCTTCTGTGACATTTTTTCGGGGCTATTCCAAAAGCTTCTCAAACTAGTTCTCACCCTGCTTGCTGAAGTTCACACTGAAGAGGGATTTCTTCTCCATGCATTTCTACTTATGGGAGAATGGCATTGTAAATATCATGAAAGTGCATTTTAATTAATGCTTTTGATTCCCAAGAACAGATTGGCAATGGTTAAATCATTTGTTGCACAGCAAGTTGTGAAAGTCACTTGCAGTGGCAAAATATATCACAGCCTACTAAAATTTCCAAGATTTTTGGACACATCATAAGCTCTAAGGTGATAGATACTTTATTCCTGCTGCACTTTAGTGCATCCATAACTTGTTGGCCCTTGTGAGCAATAATCTGAATTGTCTAGTAGAACCATTTACTATTATTTACAAAAAAGGGAATAAATAACTTAGGATGTAACTGTTCCTATAAGGAAATAAAGTGACTATGGCAGCTTCTGTAACAAAGGAAATCATAAGCACTATTTTAAATTGTGGTATTTGCATAGTTGTGCATAAGAAGTTACGGAGTGGTGTTAGGAATTTGATTATTTCCCACACTTCAGAAACCAGATATGAAAGAAAGGAGGGACAAAAGCTGCATTCCTTCACACCATGCTCTTAGAGGAAGGAAATTTAGCTTCACAGGATTTCACGAACACGCCTCAAGTATTTTTACTAGTGCTGACAGTTTCCTGGAAATTTCTCTTGTACTCAGAATGTTTCAACAATAAACAATCAAAACCTTTTAAATGTATTTGAAAATTACAGCCCTTAAATAGAAGACATAAAGGAGAAAAAGTAGGAGTGTGTATGTATTGGCTCAGTAAGTGAAGCAGTATCCTGGGATGTGTGAAACCCAGGTTCATTTCACTGGTCAGTTTGGTTTGAAGGGAAAAGTTCTTTTCTAAGACCATGGAGATAGCACCAAAACAGGCAAATTAAGGGACTCTCCTACATGCACAGGCAAAGTGAACAGCCAGCTTGTAAAAAGGACATGCTTTTTTCATCAAAATTTAGTTAGAAGCTTCCAATTGATTCTTATTTTTGCCATCGATAAAACAATAGAATACTTTATTACTTCCGTAAGATTTTCTTTACCTCAATCCTAATCATAAAGAATAAGCAAGTTTATATTAAAATATTGTCAGATTTTCCAAAGGTCTTGCTCCTTTGTTTATAATGACCTGCTTATCTCTAAATGTAGCACACTTTAGTGTTGTTTCAGCTCTCAGTTATCTGTTCCCCTTCCTATTACCACACTATGTTGTATTTCAGCTAGTCATGCAAAGGCTGAAAATATCTCATTGCTTTCACACTAAGGAAGAAATTTTTAAGTGGTCATGGAGTTCTAGAGTTGGAACCTTTGCTTTTTAGATTACTTGATCCTCTGAGGACAGGAGAGAGCAGTTGCTCTTTCTTCCTTTGGAAACTTTTGATTATGAGAGAAATACCCAACAAAGTGCTATTCTGAGAACTGGGATGTGCAGCATCGCTAATTTTGCTTTCCACTGCTTTCACTGCTGAGTGTAGCTTCCCTTTTTCTGCAACTTCCGTGTTATGACAAATAACTCCTACATTTCAAAACCATGATTCTTGTTATATATGACAGTGATCTGCAGTACAAAACTGATTCATAGACCATGTAAACAAAATACAGAAGCTCAAGGTGTGGTAGAAAATGGAAGAACATTAGAACTCCGTGAAAAAAACATTGTGCATGTCTAAATACGTCCTTCTGTACTTGCCTTGAGGCAATTTTTAGCTACATTTTTTTTCAGCTACTACATTATTTGGTGTAGCAGAAACCACTAGGAGAAATAGAGAGAGAATTGAAGAAGAAGAATGCAAGTCATGAAAAAAGTCATAGGTTTTTACCACTTCGTATACTCATGTTAGAACATTGCAGACATCATTGCTTTCCTAGGTCAGCCATATGCATCAAATATGCTGTAATAAATTTTTCATAACTTCCAATTCTGTTGCTCACAGAATTTCTTAGTAGCCATCATAATCTTGTCTTTAAAACATAACAGCGTGATCCAGAACTGTGGTGAAAAGGTTCTGAGTCTTTATCAAGGAAGTAACAGCTTAACTTCATGTTTGAAACCTAAATATTTTTAGTGCCTGATCTGATATTTTGCTTTTCTATTTATTGTCTTCGGGGAAAAAGGTTTTGGTTTTTTGGTTTTTTTGTTTTGTTTTTGTTGCTATTTATCTTGATTTCACATGTTTTTTCTATATTATGTGGCACTGAAATATATCTGTTTTTCAGGACTGTGATTACTTGATATTTGGTTCGCTTCAAAAGCACAGACCCCAAGGTATTTACAGCGTATAGGAATAACACATATCATTCCAAAGGCATTGAATCTGCCTTCTAGATACAAAGAGAGTGACTTTTACAGTTAATGTTTTGTGTTTGAGAAAACTGTAGATTAAACCCTCTCCATTGTTCACAAATCATATGAACTAACTACGCTTGTATAAACTAGTTCACATAATTCCTGCAATGTAAATTCCAATTTAGTCAAGAGGATCCCACAAAACAGTGTGCTAGGAACCTACTCCATTGCAAATACCATGACATAAGGAAAAAGGTATCTTATCCTCCATTTCAGAATCCAGTCTGACAGGTGATCAAAGAACTGAAAAATACCTCATTATGTTAAGTACAATGTACTGAGTACAGTGTCTTGATAAAGGTTCCGTCTATTGCTGTGCTCTCCTTAATGACTAGAAAAGTACATTTTCTTTAAGCTTTGTAAAAGTGATTTTGAAAATTCAGTTTTCTAACTCAGAAACTTTGTCCACAGGAAACGAAACTTCTTTTGAATCAAAAATAACCATTAAATCATTTCAATGCAGTCAGCTCAGTCATCATAACCCATCGTTTAATATAGAAGACATGGGCATTTTCTTGGCACAGTTTATGCATAAATTCATTCTGAACTGATGAAGTTTATTGGTAAATACTCCAAATTTACTTTCTTGTTCTGCTTTTGATGTTTAAAGCACTACAAAAGTATGTACTGAAAGTACTGCATGATACATTCTAAGAATTTATAGCCACAAAGCTACTTTTTTAAAGACTCCTGACATAAAAGTAATGGTTGTTTAGGTACCAGACTAAAATGACTTTTTTTTTTTTTTTTTCTACAGGAACATAAAAAATCTCTTATTTTATTACAGTGGAGTATTTTCAGAGCAATCTGTTCTAGGAAATAATGATTTAGCTGTCGTGGACAATAAGAAGGCAAACTCAGATGCTGTAAACCAGACAGTTTTCCAATAAAACCTGAACTGGTAATACCAGCTAGTTTTATGGAGACTGGTAACATGGATTATATGACTACTCTGTAACATGAGCTGGGTATTGGCCAGTGACAAAAGTGAATATCCTCATATTCAGCTACTATTATCAGTGGTGTTACACCACCATCTACAGGCCCAGCTAAGACTAAGCCACAATAAAGGAATACCAGTTACACCCACAGAATAATTATTAGTTTGTCTTCGAACTAATACATACAAATACTTTAAACTAGTTATGTATAACCACAGTACAGCTTGTGGAGCATTTCATACCAGTGAAAATTGTCCTCTCTACAGTGTAACCTGAATATTTGCATGAGTGCCAGAAAAGCGAGTCCTGTTTATACTCATCCTACAATCCATTATGATTAATATGATCATTTCAGTGCATGCTTATTTTTAGCCTAATGGAGGATTTAAGACATAGTACAAAAACTTATTTCCCCTTGTAATCTAAAGTCAATATACGAGAAAAATCTTCCTTCCCAGAATTTCTTAAACAAATCAGCTCAGAAGGTATTTTGGTTTTAAGAATACTTGTAAGAAGTTCCTGTTTTGAAGTACCTTTTGCATACCAAAATTCTGCCCTTTTATGGCCCATTTCGCTGAGAGCTGTCCAAACGAGACAGTGCAACTGTCTGACAGTGCCAAATATATGACAGCTTGTTAAATTTCTCCTAAATTAATCCTGTTTGATTGTCAAGACTGAGAGTAAATCCCTGGGGGTCTAGCAGAAAGGCAAAGGGTTTGTCAGGAAGGGGACATTATTTTAGAAATGAAACAGGATGATGTGTTTTTGAAACATTTATATAAGAGGACCAAACACCTTCGCATCTGGATTTGCAGATGACTTTGGCCAAGTTAGATGATGAGAGTTAAGTAGATTACTATGCTGCTGTTTCTTTGGAATCATCTAAAAATGAGAATTTAATCTGTGTGCAATTCATGGCATAGTTTCCTCAGTAAGATATAATTCTTTATACAAGCAAATTTTTCTTTACAAGCCCCAAATGAAGATGATTTCCTCCCTCACTTATGGCAGCTTATCTTTAAAGGTTTAGAAAAGAACCACAAACATAAAAATATAGATGATAAAACCTGTGCCTGCTGGATCAGGTAGCTCTCAACAACCCTGGGAGCTCCAGTGGTCAGCATCACCTTGGGTCTCCTTGAGATACAGTGTAGCTTTAGATAGTGAAATTATTTACCAGATGCAACAGCCCGTGGACTGGAATTCAGATGTATACAGTCAAAACTGAAAGTCTCAACTAAGCTCCAACCTATCCCCACAGCACCCAAAAATCCACTGGTGCCTGTTTTCACTGGGGGGATTTCTCAGGGTCTCTGTGTAGTGCCTCTGCACATGCTCACAGCAGCAACTGTGTGGGAAAGAAGCTGCCAGCTTCTCCCCATCTCCCCCTAAACTCACCTCTGAGTCAGAACAGTCAAACGAGGTGACATTTTGATTTCATCTTCTGGAGATCTGAGGAGCATTCATTGCTCATTCCTGATGTGTAAGAGTGACATTAAAATATGTGGCAGCAACCACAGGGAGATGAAGGTAGCACTCTATCCAGGAGAGGAGAGAGCTGGTCAGTGTCTTTCCCAGTTGGAGAGGGTTCTGGTTTTCCTCTCCTGTGTTTTGACTTCCTAGGGCGAGTCCGTGCACGGAAGAACACGAGACCCACACAGTTCTACTGGTGAAGGAACATTCCTGGTCCCTGCACTGAACAAGCCCCTTGAATTATTGCTAGTTAGCAGATGAACAGAAATGCTGAAGGCTTTCCATGTGCATATCCCCCTGTGGAGACAGAACTAGGAGCTCATGTTCTGGCAAATAATGAAGCTTTATAAATGTCATTTTTAGCTGAATTAAATGACACAAGTTCATGATTAACCAAGAGATGAGTCAGGAAAGACTTCAGCATCCTGCAGCTTTTACAGGACTACACATAAGGCATTAGGAGACACTAATCCTGCAGACTAGTTGTTTATGAACTGCCCACACATAAACATCCATAATTAAATTTATGTTAATTTTTGTTGTAACTTGTCTAAGTAACATTTATTGTCAGAATTTTTAATTATAAAATATAAATTAGCCAAACATCTCTAATGCAAATAGCTATTCTAATTTACTCAAATTCCAATAAAAATCTAGCCAAGTACTATAGTTAATAAAGAAAAGTGATGCAGTTCTGGTTCTTGTGCCCATGATAAATTTAGTTAAGAATCCAGACACAGCTACAGTCAACAAGCAAATATTGAATCTCGTGTTTCCAGCCTCTCTCTGTCTAAGCTACCTTTTTTTTGTTTGTTTTAAAATATAAACTCTCTCTTTGCTGATTCCAGATCTTAAACTGAATTTTTCACACTGCCCTATCTACATGTTAATTATAGTTAATTATAGTAAAATGCAGATAGTTAAGGTGGCTGTGTGTAGTGAAGTAGTATCCTTGCAAAGACCCACTTTTTCTGTTAAAATGGTATGTTTAAATTCCTAAATAAATCTGGATAGAAGGCTCTGTATGAGGTATAATTTTCAAACAAAATTCTAGAGCCAGTTCCATATATGCAGCAACCCCCAAGTTTGTGGGGTTTTTAATACTCATAAACTATGGGAAGTTGTGTTTGGCACCTTCTGTTTAGATTATCTGTTGAAGAACCACCTGATGAAAACCTAACCGTGGGGAACCAGTTTGGGTCAAACAAAGAAATGGGACAAAGGCTGGTATCTGATGCCATCAGTTTGGTGTTGACATTGTGTGTTCACTCACTGCCTGAGTAGCTAAAATGAAATATTGCTCTATTTGTACACGGTGTCATTTTGGCCGTGATCACAAGATGGCATCGCAACAAAACGCTTCCCATCAAAAACCCCGCACTTCTATATGTAGGAAAATTTTATCTGTTTTGCCTTTGCTTAGATGTAGAAGAGACTTTATACCTTAGAATACAAGCACCTCTTTCTGTCTTTAGATTATTACATGCAAATAATTTAACTATTAAACTATTACATTGCTATTTAAATGATGCACTTCTGAATGTTTAAAGAGGCAAATATCTTCAGTGACATAGTATATAGATAAGAAATATTCAACAGGGTGGTCAGAGCTCTGTCTGCAGTGATAATGGCTGACACAGTGATCACACAGCTTTCTAAAGCCAAACTCAGGAAAGGGGCTAAAGTGATTTTAATGGAAGGTACAACAGTTCCATATTCTATGTAAAAGCAGTGTAAACTCACTGAAGAGACTTACTGCTTTGCCAGAAATAAGGGCATCAACATAACTGTGCTCACATTTTTGGACAAGTAGCCAAGGATCTGATGACAGGGTGCTTGTCACAGTGGGGCACAAGCTAAGGAGCTACAGTGCAGATGAAACTGCCATGAGGAGATTGTAAAAATGTCTGAAAGCCAGAGTCAGAGACAGCCTGGCAGTGGTTTCTTATGAACATGGAATTCTATACTGACCAGGGTTTCCCAAGGGGCTTGGAATCATGCACTTAAGAAATGAGTTTGTGAATGGGCAGGGAAAATGGAAATTGCCTGAGACAATGAGAAACAAAGGTAGCCTGTTGGCTAAGCTGACCAGTCACGTGAAAGTGTGTCTCAGCATTGAGCAGGTCATGAGCTCTACCTGTTACTGACGCAGCAGATCATGTGGATCAACAATCTAACAGTTACCAAAAAAAAAGTTCTCTCAAAGTGTACAAACAGGGAGAAAGCCTGGAGGACACATAAAGTAATCCCTCTATTCTCCTTCTATTCTCCTCCAGGGAAAGACTTCACCTGAGGCTTTCAGGGAGATAAGAATCCACTGGAGAGAACTGAGGAGGAGGAATGAGAGTGGTTGGAAGTTCAGCAAACATGTCACGTGAACTCTGAGAAGTGACGAGGCAAAAGTTACCACAGTGAAAACTGTGCTTCAAGAGGTAATGAATTCAAGCAGCATGGAATATCAGTTTGGATTAAGGAAATAGAGTAATGAGGCATTACATTAAATAGATGCTTTGGAAGGTTACAGGGCTTAAATTATTTAAATACAGATTAGAAAGATACATGCAGACATTTGTCAGAAATGACGTGGTTAAAACTGATATGTTTTTGGGGTGACTTGTAGTCTAAAAGCCATGCTAAGGTCTCTATTTAGTTCTCTATAGACATCTGTAGGCTAACAATTCAACAAACTCTCATTCTCAACCCCACACTTTGTTTATCTAGATGAATAATTGTATTCTGTTTGCATCTGCCAAAGAACCTAAAACTGTGGAGGATGTCTTCCCTCAGAATTACTGCTCCACAATGCTCAGCATCTTTGCTGGTAAAAAATAGTGTCGTTCTAGTGCCACTGGAATGGCATTTTCTAAGGGAGACTGGTCAGCTGGCACCTTTCATAAATTCCCACAGGAACCCTGTAGATACAAATCAAAACAAACACAAACCCAGCCATGAGATAGCAAATTACTGTAGCATTATTAGATTATTCTCTGTACTATGCTCCCAAGCACACCCTTGCTTATAGTTCTCATAGATACTGTGTGATCAGGTCAATTAACAGGATAGGGGCTGGAGCTTCGTTCTTGCTTTTTAAGCTGGAACAGCAAATTGTGTAGTGAATTAGTTCCTGTTACTTGATTACTTTGGCTTTCCACAACCATGTGGCCCAACACCTGCTAGTTATTTGTCTTTATTTCTGCAGTAAATAGCTATTCTATGTTGAGTACCTGTTTATGGCCCTGAAATCAAAGTTCGGAGTAATACAGGGGAATGTAGATATGGGATGATAACCAAGGAAAAGTGTGACCAATAGCTAATTATTTATTATTATGAGAACGCACTGTTGGCAGCTGGATAAAGCTGGATTCAGTCACAGTCATTTAGTCAAAGAACACAAGGAGTTGAACCCAAAGTCAACACAGCACTTGTAATAAAATCAGGTTTCACATGCAGCTGAGAACCAAGAAAGAAAGAGGAAAGTGTTGTCTTGCATAACACATGGAAATTAGCACTACTGGGGTCTTGGGTAGCAAAGACACTGCCATGAACATCACGATGCTCCTTCTGGTAGACTGTGGGGCACTGCAATTTGCCAATAACTCCTCTCCTTGTCCATCTCCTTCTTGAGAAAAGCTGGTGCTACTGACTCATAGAATCCCACCAGAGGAGCATTAAACAAAGTGAGTGTGACATCAGAGAAGAGAGGGGGATACCAGGGATTGTGTGTAGAACTATTTTCCCCCATCTTCTTCACTCCTCCTTTTGCTAATAACAATTAAATTAAACTAGTAGCTATTTTCTTTTGGAAAATAAGGACACTTTTGCTAGACTAAAAAGAAATTCTTGGCTCCTCACAGATGGTGTGCTGCCCTTTTGTCCCATGACAAATTTCATTGCACTTCACTTGTGTAAAAACAGGGAGGCAATTGTGCTGCTTATATGTGATTAATTATTTGGCAGCCATATTTCTGTACGTACTTAAAGAAAAAAATATATAGCAGCTAACTAGAGACAAGCAAATTCTAGGATAGCTGTTGCTGTTCACTTCTCTTTGGAGACTATTTTTAAATCCAAAGTGCACGTATGTAAAGAAAAAAAGAAGCTAAAATTCTTCTTCAGTTTTTCCCATATTTCTGTTTGGGTTTTTTTTAATTATAAATATTCCAGTGGGAAAAAAAAGTACCACTCCTGTGTAGAATTAGCATTTTGATGAGATTAGCTCAGTCTAGGCATAATTTAAATCAGAAAAGGACATATACAAAGATTTTACACTACACTAGCATATAAATACTTTATACATTTCTTAAATTAATTCCATATGGTCCTTAAATATGTGAAATTGTTATTAATATACTTCTTCAGTGCTTTATCAAAGTGCTTGATTCTCTTCACAGTTAATTAAGCCATTTGCTGCTCAAATTGCTGTAATCATTGTAACAGTGGTTTTAAGGATCACATACCACATCTTTTACTCATAAAAAAAACTTATTTCAAATTTTGAAAAACTGAATGTAGATCTTTCCAACAATACATATCAAGATAATTTTATTTCCTCACTCTCTTCTCTCCAACACCGATCCATGTCACAACTCAGCAGTACATGTTTAGATGAATTTCTACGTGCAAACCACAGAAGGGTTGCCTAGGTTCTCCGGGAAGGGAAATGGTGCAGGTAAGAGGGAGTACGAGCAGCTCTCTGCTCCTTGTGTGGTTTTAAGACAGCTTCTTTACACCTGTAACCCAATAACAAACTAGTAGAGACAGAAACTGCAATATCTCTGCTTCTCTTTATAACCACTGAGAGCATGTGTCACTGAGATGCCCAAGTTAATCCTCCAAATACTGTGGCATGTGGGTTTGAAGCTCAATAGAGGTTTCGAAATAGAGGGGTTGAACACTTCATCTTACTGACTCCAGAGCCATCCCTGGGAGCTCCTACAGAGCCAGCAGGAGGTGGGGCCAGGACTTTGCACAGCCTACTCTTCCCAAGGGATTGGTGAGTGTATGCTGAGCCAGAAGGGCTGCAGGACACAGCAGTGCCCTGACAGAGATTCTCGCCAGGAAACACTGCCTTTAGTTTAGGTGGGTGCATCTCCTGCTCTTTCCTCGCTTCCCAGCTCATGCTTTTATGGACATTTAATCAATCTGCCTAAAGGCTGGCTTAACTAAGCCAGGGCTAAGTAGTCGAGATGCTGCGATCTGCGCCAGATTTCAAACTGGCCGTTTGAAATTAAATCAGCCCTATCTCGTGCTTTCTAGCAGCCTTTCACCTACACCTTCAAACACACCTAGCATTTCTTCAAAAGATTACTTGGAAATTTGCCATTTGTGGGAGCACCTTGAACAGCCTGCATGTCGAAACTCATTGCTTCAAGAAGCTGGGAAAATATCAAAGCATTGCTATGATGTGAGGGATTGGTTTTCTTAGTTTTATACCCTTCCAAAACCTGTGATGGGATAGGGTAGAATTAGAGCACGGTGAGGTAGATTTTAACTCATGAGCTCTCAAATCTGTCTTTTTCTAATAAATAAGGAAAAGATAACATAAACAGGAGTGTAGAGAAACGGTACCATATTATTTTTTTTTTTCTAATTCCTTTCCTGCTTTTCTCTACTCCTTTTCAGTCATCTTCTTCCTTTTTATTATTTTAATAAGGCCTAATTATGGGGGGTTTTTAGCACATATGAAGTAATTTTAAAATCTGAATGTAGTTAAACATGTGTGCATCTGAATAATCAGTGTATCCCAAGACAATCTAATATACACTCCATTTTGCTACACAGTTGGTTTTAGAAAAATAATTTTCATAATTACAATTGTTTTGGTTTAATGGTATGGGTAATTATTGTGGGTAAGCATTTATTTCTAAAGTATTTTTCTTTTTTCTGTGAAAAATTTTAATAGAAAAGGAGTATTGTGTTTTGAGAGCTTCTTGGCATTTTAAAAAGTCATAAGCAAGATATATAATTATATATTATATATATAATAATTAATCTTATAATATATATAAGATATAATTATTTTTGAAGACATAGGTACTGTTTGCTCTTTAGCAGCATGAATTGTCTACTATCTTGTAATAACTCAATCAGATTGAAACAATAAATATTCTAGCTGCCTCTTAGAAAAGTCTTCTTAGAAGTTTCTCTTCTTTCCACAATGGATCCAGGATTTCATCTAATGGAATTGCACTGTCAAAACAGAAGTCAAAGATTTTGAAAAAATATTTTTAGCTTAATCAAGAAAACTGCAGTGCAGAAGTACACTTAGAACATTGAAAATTACCTTCTGCTCTTTTATTTTCATGTGCTGAAATTCTTATATTTCAAATAACAGTAAAGCAATTACTGAAATGCAGGGTACAGAAATGCCTCTCGACTTCTGATGTCATAGTGACCATGTTCTTTCTTATGTCACTTTGTTTTTTGGATCCTGGATGTTTAATATGTTATGATGCCAAAATACAGTTTCCAAAGAGCTAAAAACATAAGGAAGATTGCCAGAGCTAAGGTATTACTTGCTGTGTTCTTAATGTTTTATAGATGTGTGGTACATGTGAGCTGCATTAAACTACTGACCACTTTATCACAGAATATCCTTATGCCCTTTTTCTCTCAACCTACAGAAGCTGGACATTCCCTGAAGGTACTGTGGCCCTTGGAGAGCTCTCACTGGAGCAGATTTGTTTGAGCAGGAGGAGAACTAGGGAGGGATCTTAATCCCCAACCCACTGCTGCTGCTGAAGGGGCAGAAAAAGACGTTGAGTTGAGCCCAGGAAAAGATGGGGAGGAGGTATTGGGTTTTATTTTTGTCTCTGTTTCTCACTATCCAAACGTATTTTAAATAGCAATACATTTAAATTCATCTTGGCCAGCTTTGTTCTGTCCTAGATGGTATCCAGTAAGTGACCTTCCTGTCCATGAGTTTGACCCATGAACTCTTTCATCCTATTTTCTCCTCTTGTCCTCCTGAGGAGATGAGACGTGGAGTGAGCGTGTGAGTGAGTATTTGGATGCTGGCCAAGGGTTATCCACCACACATTTACATTCAGATTATACAATATCTATTTTATCCAGATTAAATTATAGTTGAGCATAAATTAATTTCTTACTTTGCATTTCTATTGCATATTCTAAAATTATTAAATCCAATCTCTTTTTATAGACTGTTTCTTCATTCTACGAGTGACAGAGTATTTTTACCTTACCAAATGGAAAGGTGAATGTCCTGCTGCATTTTCCTTTGTGTTAATACACAATCCCTCTGGGAAAGACTTAGAACAGAAAGTCAAGGACCTGTGAGCTTGTCCTCAGATTCTCCGTGGGAAAAGAGGTAGGATTCTTGATTATTTCAGTCCTCCTAAATCTGGCATTTCTTTGTGGAGCAGCAAGAAAGTATTAAAGAATCTACCAAAAAATACCATGGTTGTATGACTGGGATGAATCTACACTTTCAACGATGATGGTAAGAAGTGTTTAATTCTGCTGTTTGATTGTGAGCTACACATGGCATCTGCTAAATAGTGTTTTGGCACAACAAATCTGAAAAAAACCTGATTTACTATACTTTTGCATTTCTCTTTCAAATACATGTAGAGAATCCTTCAAAAAACAGGAAAGGATTTTAACACAGTTAACTTGCCCTTTTCTCCAGGTGGCATTCTTGGGTGTTACCAGTTCATGGTGTGAGGGATATATGTGATTATCTTCTCCCTGCAAACTGTGGAGTATCTCCAAGGCTTAGATAAATTTCTGTATTGTTTCACTGAAGGAAGCTAAAATTTGAAACTGGCTA
The DNA here is from genome assembly GCA_013398955.1 of Callaeas wilsoni. NCBI lineage: Eukaryota > Metazoa > Chordata > Aves > Passeriformes > Callaeidae > Callaeas > Callaeas wilsoni. The sequence goes on along the minus strand of VWPU01014780.1, from coordinate 163,717 downwards.
TTATGAAAATAATAAAGAACTACCCAAAGCTACAGTATTTGCACAGTTCCAGTATTTATAGTTTATGTGTCCTTGCAGTCTGGGAGGATGGGATTCTTCAGCTGAAGCCATTTGAAATGTATAGATCTAGAGTAAGACAGTTGTTTCAAGCATTCTTTACAGAGGTATTTGCTGGCAGGGGGCACTTCATCTCAATGTCTGTCTGCATTAATTGTTTCATAGAGCCTAGACAATCACTTTCAGCCATACACCAAATTTTTGATTTATCATGATAGCCTGCAATGCTGTGAATCCATAATCAATTATAATATTTAATTAACTTTAGATGACTCAATTATGTAATGGCTTTTTGTAAAGCCTACAGGACATTAAGCTGTCTTTATATTTTACATAAATTTCAATATTTAAATATAGATCTGAATAATTTCTGTTCTATCTGATGAAATTATTACTTTTAATAGTGTATTTATTTAGTTTCACTTATTTCTTACTTTTTTAGGAAGAAAAGTCTGAAAATTTAATAATGAAATTTTTAACATTTTTTTTTTTTTTTTTATGAACATTTTTACAATTTATTCTAAAATGAAATAACAGGATAACTTTAACAATAACAAAATGAAAGGAATGCAGAAGAATTGGAAGCCTGAAGGCGGCTTTTATCTTCCTGTGTCACAGAGGAAAACAATTTCAAATTAGCTGCTCTTCTGACAAAATATCTGTGCTTTTTGTGCATCCTCTCACAGCTGCCAAAATGAGCTACTGTAGTGGATTCTTCTCTCCTACAGAATGCACCAAGAGAAGTCTTTTTCTGGTTTTCACCATTTCTTTTACAACAATATATTTGATTTCCTATTTTTATACTTCTAATCACCTTGCTGCTCTATCTAAAAGTGATGATCTTCACATGGAAAGTGATAAGAGTTTACTTAAAAAAGTGTTCACAAATTTCAAACAAATCTCAGGGAAAGAAAACAGACAACTACCACCTGAAAATGAGAAATCTGGGAATAAAGCCACACCCACTCCAACACAGTCATTTACATTCATTATTAATGAAGAAGAGAAGTGCAAAGATAAAACACCTTTCTTGGTATTGCTGATATCAACAACAGCAGCTGAACTTCTGCACAGAAATGCCATCCGAAAGACCTGGGCAAACAAAGGTGTGGTTCCCGGCATTGACATTGTTCGGCTGTTCATGCTTGGCATTGAGACCAAGGGTGCAAATGAGGATGTACTGCTGAGAGAAAGCGAGCAATATCATGATATTATCCAACAGGACTTCCTGGACACTTACAACAACTTAACTCTTAAAACTCTGATGGGTATGAGGTGGGTGGCCTCTTACTGCAGTGGCACGAGGTTTGCTATGAAGACAGACAGTGATGTTTTTGTCAACACAATATACCTGATTGAAAAGCTCCTCAGGCCTGTCCCGCCTCCTACACAGAATTATTTCACAGGCCATTTAATGAAAGGGCACAGCCCTATTCGGAATAAAGACAGCAAATGGTTCATATCAGAAGAAGAATTCCCAGGTTATGGATACCACCCTTTTTGTTCAGGAACTGGCTATGTCTTTTCTGGAGACCTGGCTGCAAAAATCGTCAACGCTTCTTTAATGATTAAATATATACATTTGGAAGATGTTTACGTAGGGTTTTGTCTTAATGCAAAGGGAGTAAAAATAGTGCCTCCACCTCGTCATTCACTGTTTAACATACACAAGGTCCCATTTTCTCCTTGTGTGTACAATAAAATAATCACATCTCATCATATTCAGCCACATGAGCACATACTCTATTGGGAAACACTGCAAGAGAAGAAACACACTTGTTAAAAGGGAAAGGTCCATTCCTGGAGCATCCTAGGAACTTTCTTTGACAATGGACAAAGCAGCATATGTTTTCTTATAGGAACAGAACATCTGTGTAATGATAACTTTCAAGGTCCAAGGACATCTCGAATAAGGTACCTAGGTTTTGTATTAGGTTGAATTCAAAGGATTTTTCCTCTATAAAGAAGCCTTTCTCTGTTGCATGAATACTGATTGGTACCTTATTTAGTTTTGGATGAAGCATCAATTTTTACAGCATTTTAAAATATGGCAAGAGACCATATCAACCTTACTGAAGAAAAAGCAAAGAAGATGCAATGAAATTTATTCTTTCCTTAACAACTAATAAGTTAATGTGTTAATTTTATACTGTTCAAAGGTAATTTGCCTATGTACCATTAAACATACTCGTGTGGTATTCCAGTGTGACTGAAGAAGAAAGCATATCCTGTGCTGGGGAATTAGTGCCAGAAATGTGGGCAGAAACTGCTTCTTCAGAAAATCTAACATTAGCATTTCCCAGATCTCAGTTAGTGCCCACAGTGGCTACTGCTCTGGGGTCACATATACAAAGAACACCTCACACACAAGCTACCACTTATTTGTTATCATGCAGATATAATTACAAGAGGAAAATTAAATGCTGATAGACTGTCCTGTCAGTGATATATTAAATTACATTTAAGGGCATTCAGCTGTGTACAAAATATCCTCATAGTTAAGTGAAAAATAAGATGATGCTTACTAACCTTAGAAGATAAAAGTTTCAGTCCAAATCCCTATCAGATGCACAGGGGAATCAAGATGTCAATCACATAAATACCAAATACTTCATCTGGAGGTGAAGCGAGAAAGTGAGTATACATTATACGCATCCCTGATGACACTTTATAAACATACATTATGGTGTTTGATAAAGAAACCCCTGAATCCTGCAGTGCAATCTTTCTGTGCTCTGTGCAGCTCCATTCCACCCAGGACTGACAGATGGTGGGAACCTGTGGTGCAGCCACTGAACGCAATGCATTTCCCCCTCATGGGAATTTGGTCTTAAACCTTTTGATTAAGGAATAGTATACAATAATAATAATAATATCTAATACATACACAGGACACTTTTTCTATCTCAAATCAGTACCTATTCATCTGGACTTTCAAGACCTTTTTGCATTTACCTTGGGAAAGATACAGCTAACAAGGACAACGCTCCCTCAGGGCTTTTCCTGGGTCCTCCGATATTTTCTAAAATTTTAGAAGTTTTACAGGATGTTGTGTTTAAAAAATGGGTCTTTTTTGGACATAATATGTTGGTCACCTGATAGTAGCCATGACATCTTGTATAGCTGACACCTTTACCTTACATTAAACAACATATTGAGCTCAGCTCTGAAGTCTGTTCCCTTTACCTGGGTGGGGAACACCATGCCATGGTTGTGCAGTAACAACCCATGAAGGTGAGCAAAATCAAACAAACTCAACCCTCACATGTTCTCCTATTACCTGAATGGTAATAAAGTTCTCCAGGTTATTCAGTAATCACTGAAGATGGGGGCCCAGCAGAAAAGGACCTGGGAGTGCTGGCTGACAGCAGCTAACCAAGAGCCAGTGTGTGCCCAGGTGGCTAAGAAGACCAAGGGCATCCTGGTTTTTATCAGGGATAGTGTGGCAGCAGGACCAGGGAAGGGTTTTTCCCTCTGTACCCAGCACTGGTGAGGCCTTACCTCAAATCCTGTGTCCAGTTCTGAGCTCCCCAGTCCAAGAAAGACTTTGAGATGCTGAAGTGAGTCGAGAGAAAGACAACTGAGCTGGTGAAGGGCCTGGAGCACAGGTCTGATGAGGAGCCTGGAGGAAAGGAGGCTCAGAGGAGACCTTATCACTCTCTACAACTGCCTGAAAGGAGGTTATAGAAAGGTGGTTGGTTTCTTCTCTCAGGCAGCCAGAGACAGAATGAGAGGAAATGGCCTCAAGCTGCACCAGGGGAGGTTCAGGTTGGCCATCAGGAAGAATTTCTGCATGGAAAGAGTTGTCAAGCATTTTAACAGGCTGTCCAGGGGAGTGGTGGGGTCAGAATTGCTGGAGGTGTCCAAGAAATGACTGGACATGGCACTCCGTGCTATGGTTTGGTTGGCATGGAGGTGCTTGGTGAAAGGTTCAACTAAATGATCTTGGAGGCATTTTTCAACCCTAATGATTCCATGACTGTGTAAGATAAAGTAATAGAGGCTTCACCACAGCCTGAAACTGAGTGCACAAGCAGCACAATCGGTTGCATTAACAGACACTTGCCAGCTGTCCAAATGAAAGGCTATAAAGATACAAATTCCTGTTGTTGTTTGGAGTCTGTGGAGTCTGCCACACCACTGTACAGTTATGGAAGCAGTGAGAGTTAATAACTCTTAGCAGGAATAAATACCAAAGCTAAAACTATTAAAACCTATAGACTTGCCACTGAAATGAACCAGTTCATCAGCCAGCCCATACTGGTAAAAGGATAAAAGAAATAGGAAATTATCTAGGTAAGTTTTCCTATGATCAGTAATTGGTAGTGTGGGTGTTAGTGATCAGTCAAATCACTAATATTGTACCTGTGTGCTTTAAAGGTACCAGAGCCCTATGCAGAACCCCATTCAGGGTGCCCAAATTTGTCTGAGATACTTTATGCACATGAAGTAGTATTTGCTCTTTCACTTCCATACTTTGCCTCCCAGTCTCTCTCCTGGTTGGCATGGGCCAGTTAAAAACCATAACAGTTTAAAGTCTAGATTTTGCAGAAAATTTAGTTCACAGGAATTTCAAGTGCTTGTTTTTAACTTAATGAAGCAGAAATATTTGCTTTTTTAAGCTTCTCAGGAGTTTATGGTTGTGCTGAATTACCAACATCCTTGCTTTGGCAGTGGAGGCAATAATTAAGTACATTATCATTAATATTTTCACTTAACTTTGGAAGATGAAAAGAAGCAAAGTCTGGTTCATTGCTCATAAATCAATATGAATTAGTAACTCTTTTCCTATATCCCTGCAGTGTATATTCTGTACCAAGCACAAGGATCAGTGGCTGAAATTTTGAAGTGCTGCTCTTTAGACCTTTGCTCATTGTACATCCGTTTCAAGGTGGGTAGGGTTGCTTCTAATAAAATACCACGAATATGCAACCGTATTTTATGCATATTGCTTTGTTTTATAAACTGTACATTTATAGCACTGCCTCGAAGAAGTATTTTTATAACCTTGATGTACAAACTGATGTACCTGCATAGAGCTGCTTCATGTTATTAATTTCCAGATTTCAGTGACTGGTTTCCATTGGACATCAAGCAGAATTCAGTGCTGCAAAATCTTGTGTCAGTGTCCCAAAATTACAGAATGGTTGCTCTCAGCCCTAACTCTCTAGAAACTACAGAACTGTGTGTTAGTTCTGCTGCGTTTGATGTCATTTCAGCTTTCCTCCACTGCTGAAGCCTAAAATTTATTTGTTCTTTAGCTTTTTTTGGTGCATTGGTAAATAAGGATGTGTAATATTCAGTAATATGTATTTGTATACTTAGAAGTTGTTATTAGAAGTTGTTAAAGTGTAGTTGTACTACATAGTTGTTTGTGAGAGAGAAAATATCTATGCTGGGAAATAACTGTTCTTTTAATTTCTGAGACAAAATGTCACAACTTCACTAATTCATTCCACTGCAAGTTTTAGAAACTCAAGAACTTTATGCTTTTTACTCTGCATGTGAATTCATGTGTGTTGTGGAATTGGAGTGAAACAGTTAAGGAAATACACTGCATGCCACTGAAACAGTTCTTGTGACTTTTTTATTGCAGACTAGATAACACATTTTCATAGGAAGGTCTGGCTTTGCTGGACAATTCCCTTGATAATGAAGCAATTATTATCAGCTAGCACTTCCCCCTCTGGGTCTATGGCTCTGGGTACCAAACTGCTTGGGCTGTGCTAAGGCATTGTTGGGGAAGAGGGGCATCTTCAAGTTAGTGAGCCAAGAGGAAAAATACATACAGTTAAGCACAGACAGAAATAATGTTCTTTTTCACAGCTCCACATTTCTCTCTCTACTGAGTGAACTGTTGCCTTCTCAAACTCCTCTGTTCAACAGTCATTTGACCCTGCTTGTTCTAGAACTTCAACATCCCTTCTCCAGCACTGAGCCTTGAGATTCCTGTTCCTCAGTCTGATCTCCAGTCCAGTTAGGCTTGTGTTACATTTCTGATAAGCACGATGAGAAAAAAGTGTGTGAACATAAGATTGCCTGTAGGATGACCATTAAAGAATCACCTCCCTGGCCACTGAGGGATGGTGCATACTGTCTCATTCAGGGTTAATGTAGTGGTGCTTAGGCTGGTCTTGTAAGATCGAAATCCCAATAGAATGCAGTCTGTCTGTGAAGATATTCCAGAGGAAGCAAACCTGTTCTGCTTTTAACATGAAAGACAGTATTATTCTGAATAGGTGAACTTTGTGGTATATTATTCACGGGTTATTAGAACTTCTGCTTCATGAGAAGCTGTTGTTAGTTTTTATTACCTTGCTTGTCTTCCAGCAGATTTTGAAGAGAACTAAGTGTTTTGTTCACAAAGATTTCCTTGCATTCATTTTAGGGACTCCAAGAGTCTCCAACTGTCTTTGTGTTTGCTTTAGCAAATCTTCTGAGGCTAATGAGCAGTTAGAAATTTATTAAGCCTGGAGAAATACCAGGTGACATTAGATGCTGCTATTAGAATCTAGCTGAGCAGCAATTCTGTTAAGTGGGCAAATGGACACACCTGACTGCTTGTTTCTGCTGCTTTATGGGCTGTTAAATGTGAGGACTCAAGCCCTTGCTATAGATCCTTTTGGCAGAGAGTCCTTAAATCAGTGGTGTGTACTATACACAGACACAGGGAATTCCTGTGAACTGACTCACGCTAAAATCAGAGTATCCAGCTTGCCTGCTAAAGGATAGCCATGGTTTTGGAATCCTCTCTGCCTCCTTGAGACCCCATTAGAAAAGCCTTCGGTATGAAACAACAGAGCCTCCTATTATTTTGGAATGAACATTTTTAAGAAACTTGTATTTTTTAAAAAAATATTCAACTGCAATAGAGTCTTCTCCCTGAAGGTATTAAAAATAGAAAAGTTATTCACACTGCACATGCAAACTCTTCTGGGTAACTTCTACGACAGGTCTCAGACAAGATCCTTTACTGTATACTGTTTCTTAAAAAATGCAGACTTCAGTCTGTGCAGCTGTTTCAATTGTTTCTTTGTTTCCCATAGTGCCCATTTGAAGTACTTTACCAGTGAATAAATCCCCGAATGACTAAAGTGTGGAAAAGCACTGAACAATAATGGCCTATAAGCAGAACCATTGAACTGTTAAACCTTGGAATCATTAACTTTGGAAGGCAGGAAGTAAGCGTGGATTTGCTGTCATTCCTAATATAAACGTGACTTGATTTCAATATCCTTACAATGCTGATAAACTGATGCTCACATCCAGGAGTTGCTCACTGGGCAACTTGGTTGTGGTTTCTGTTTCAGAAATAGAATGTACTTCTACCAATTAATATAGAAGAGAATATAAACAGTTTTGACTGATATTTTTTTGTACAAATAGGACAGTAGGGGAGTTCAGAGAATAATCAATTTTTCCATATTAGACTACCTGCCAAATTACTTGTTCTAGTTCTATGTGGATACTTGTGACAAAAGGGAGCTTAAAACCTTGAGTATGTTCTTCCCCATTTGTGGCAGTGATCTTGGAAGATCATGGACAGACATGCTTAGTTCTGTAGAAAGCTTGACCAATTGTGATTGCTTCTTACACAAGCAGATGCTTTCTTGTGTACATCATGCCAAAGCAGAGGTTTTAGATCCATTCTTTTTCACAGTATGTGGAATTACATTCATTTTGTGGAACGGGTTATAAATTTCTCTAATTTTCAATGAGACACATAATTTAATGTGAAAGTCTTCACTTCTGTGTAATCTGGATAATTAGGCATTAAATGCTTTGGACAACTGTAGCTCTGGCCTATTCATGAAAATGTTAAGGGCTTGTTGTAGGAATCATTCCCTAGAGGGATGCTCTCACTTTTGTGTTATAATCTACTCAGGCTTCTATAAACTCTCCAAGGTTCAAAGGACTGTGTTTCACCTGACCTACCACTGTATGCAGCTTCACACAGTAACTTCCCAGTTTTTTGCCAGTGGGGGGGGGCTGTCTGTGTGAGATAAGAGGGACTTTCCTGCAGCTGGGCTCCTCTTTCATTGATGTGTCTCAATCTCAGCCTCTGCAGTGTGACCAGGTTGTGTCACTCAACCTGATCTGTGTAAACCCAAGCAACAAAAATTCAGGTCCTGGAGGCTAAAATGGGACTGAAACTAATCTGTACTAATACAAATGGGCGACCGGCTGAGACTGAAAATTATTTCAAAGACTGAATTCTTGACACGCAAAGCCTTGTTGGCAGTTTCAGGTGTTAACATATTTGCTACTACAAATTAGGCATTGTCTCTCTATGGGTATCAGATAATCTGATGTAGGTCAGAAGCTCAGTCACTCACATGCTGCCACCTGTATAAATACGCTTAGGAGCATCTAAGCAAAACGTGGTGGAATCTGACATTTGTTCATATCGGTTAAATACCAACAGGTGTCATCATTCTGTTAGGATGACAAAGTTCAACTCCCATACTGAACAGGCCACAAACCTGACAATCCCTGAAATCAGAGTTTCTAGGCACCACATTTCTGCATTTGGTCACTTACCCATTGTCATTTTGTTTCCAAAATCTGAATAAAATGTACTGCTCGGTTTGCAAAATGGTTAGTGGAAACAACATGTGTATAAAATCGTCTCTGAATTTTGTGGTAAGTTACATATCAAAGTTGTGTCTCCTCCCTGGTGTCTTGTCCCACTGTATTGCAGAAGCTGTCCTTTCGGCTGGGTCCAGCATTTGGAACATAAGTCAATGGATCAGGTCGGATCAAGTACCTACGAAAAGAAATTACAGCTGTTACTAAAAGAAGGCAGCGCAAGCAAGGGCAAGTGCATAGAGCTCTAATGCTGAAAAGACCTGAGGAAGACTTAGAGACTTATTTTGAAGGTGCTTAATTGAGTTCCTGTGGTAGCATTGGTTAGATTTCTTTCAATTTAAAATATAGAGTAAGAGGAGGATGACAGGTTTATTACAAATATATGTATTATATATTTATATGTGTATTTTAAGTATATACATATATAGTATAATTAGATGTCTCTTTAAATAGAAGTCTCTTTTTTTTTTGCAGGTCGTGACTATTTTTTATGTGTGTACTTTAACTTACACTATATCATTCAGCTCTAATCTTGTATCTGGAGAAGGGTTGATCAGGATGTAAGAAAGGGTGTTCTGGTGATCATTCATTTCATCTAGAGGACAGGGGAAAAAGTACCAAATACATTACATTTACAAATGAATTGTGAGAAGAATTATTTATGACATTATTTTGATGAAAGTTCATAGAGCTGTAAAAAGGTGTCTGGTGTCAGAGTGATTTCAAATAAGTTTAGCAATTTCTTTTCAACTGTATTCATGTTGAAACTACCTGACGTTATTATCTTGTGAGTTGTCAGCTCTAAAAGCATCCTGTTTTCTAATGTTTTAAAAATCTTCTGGTTTTTTTCAGTCATAGAAATTTTGAATGTAACCCAGTTTCAGTGTGATTTACCAATCTGTTCTACAGTTTATGTAAGTTTGTGGTGAGCAGGGACTCCTGTGCTTGGCTGGCATCAAGTTCAAATAATGACCAAGGTTAAATGCAGGTGTGTGGTATTCTCATTCATTTCCAGATTTGGTCAACATAAACCTTTTTTTTCCCATTTTCTATTTATCTAGGAAGCATTTTCCTTTTATCACCTGTGCCAAGGGCTTGAAATGTGAAGGCTGTATAAATGGAAATTGGTATGTCTCTTGCATTTTTAACTGTTCTCCCAATGATGTGCTGAAATGAAGGCTGATAATTTTTATTTTTAAGGTTTCAGCTACACTTTTGTAGCAGCCATTGCAATATCTTTTGTATCATTTTTCTCTTGGCACACCTCTTGGGCTGCTGCAGTGAGACTGGTTTTAATCTGATCAGACTAAAGAGGAGAGGCAAGAGGAGAGGCAGTGCTTTTGTGTTTAATCTTCTTTAGCATTTTAGGATAATTTATAACTCAGAATCAGATAAATGTCATCAGGTAAAGCATTTAACTATCAAGATTTCGTTTCTTTGTAGATGTTATCTAATAGTCCTAAATTTGAGTAATGAAATTAATATTTCTTTTTGGCTTTTAACTAGGGTTTCAAAAGAAAAGCAGGAATACAACGAAGTTTTCTTGTTACTAGTATAAATATGAATTAAATTTACAAAACATTTTTGTGTTTGATCAAATGTTATTGTGGCCTGTAAAACCCCTGGAAAATATTTAGCCCTGAATCTTTCTGCAGAGAGTTGTATAGAAACATCAAAGAAAGAAGGCATAGAAATTATCCAGATCGGGTGTGGAATAAAGAGCCTGTATCTACATATCTAGAAATTCCTGGTGTTTCTAGGAAATTAGAACCCATAGTCCTGGAGTTTCCAACCAACATGCTACAGAGCCAAGGCCAGAGAAAGGCAACCCAGCCAGCTGTGGTGCATGTGTTAAAAAGTGTTACAGAGCTCTTGTCCATAGCTTAAAAAACCCCAAAACAATCCTACAAACTAAAAAGCAACCCAACATCAGCCTGCTGGAGAATGATTTGATGGATAAAAATGGCATCTAAAGACCTAGTAAAACATGCTTTCTAAAAATGACTTTCATATGATAATTTGGCAATATTTTTGAAAATTGTGGGGAAAAGACAATATCCTTCACATATAAACAACTCCTCGCCTTGACGTATGAGTGAACTTCACAACAGCCCTGTCTTCATCTTTATTTCAAGAGGTTTGTGGAAACACGGTGGAGCTATTCAATGACCAGGGAATGTTTAAGTATTCAGCATACACATATCGTCTACTAAATATAGATGTGACTGGCATGCTGCCTTCTGAGCCTTCCATCTCAGCACAGGAATGGGTGATAAAAGAATGCATTAGAAACACTCCAAGTTACTCTTGGTAAATGAAAAAAAAACAACCCAAACCTAAACCAACAAAAGTATTACCATAAACTTAATATTTTGTTTATGGCTCCATCATTTCTTACAAGTAAGTTCACCTTGCACCATGCTAATGTTGCTATTGAAGTACTGTAATAGTGGTACCGTATCCTGCTGGAGAAAGGCCCAAGTGCTTCATTCTGTTCTTCACAAGTTCCGCGAGTTCCTGCCTTTCTGACCTCCTGTAGAGGTTCATTCTCTGCTGGTTGATCTTCTCAGCAGTTTTAGCAGAGTGCCTGGGGGCCCTCCTGCTCAGACGCCGTGCCCACTGCATGCTCTTCCTCCGCAGCAGTGGGTGGTCAGACTGGTCACTGGATGTTGAATTCCGGTGATTACCGCGGCAACTGAACTGATCTTTGGTGTCTTTGGTGTCCTCCCATTCCTCCACGCTGATGGAGATTTGAGACTTGAAAGGAAAATGACAAGAGAGATGAAGGGCTTTATTAAATGAAAGCAGATGAAGATGTTCTCTCCACTTTCCAGCAGTGCAGTTGGACATGGGGTTTGGCTGCAATGGAGCTCAGGAGATTCAGCTCTTTGTGCTTAGCAGGTGTTCCTGAACTGGGCACCCTTTACTAGACTTTGACTTTTCATGTAAAAAGCTCATTTATAATATAAATACTTTTATCAAGTCCAAAAGCAGGTAAGTGTTATTTTGTGCCCAACTGCACTGTAATTCTGAGAAGAGCAAATTTAGCCTTCTGATACTGGCCTTCCTGAATCAAGGAATCAGCTCTGGATGACTTCTCTGCTTTCTTTCCAGTCTGCATATTTTCAGAAATTTAAGTTGTGTAACTGCTTTTTAGATGTGTGCTGTTGATTCATTAAGTAATGGTTCAACTTCAGCTGCACTGTTTTCAGTACTCTCTTAAGACCACAGGTAGAACATGCCTGTTAACTGTGTCTCAAATTCCCAGGTCTTCTTGACCTTCTAGCACACATGAAATTAGGATGCAGTAACCTTCGGTGTGATTCAGGGCACCCCTTGTGAAAGAGGTAATTGATTGCTACCTTAAAGAATAATGATGTTGCTGTTTCACTCAGTGAGAACCTCCCTCCCATAATTAAGAGCCAAAATCTGTCCCTCTGTTGCTGTGTTTTCCTAATGCCCAAATAAGACTAATGGTATGTGCATGTACAAGTACTGAAATAACACAGGTGGATGGGCTACACGTGCATTTCTAACATACAAAAGTTCCTAGGGAACATAAGAGAAAACATTTCAAAAGATAACTTTTGTTAAGATAAATTGTTTCAATGTGTATTTTATATTTAATGAGTAGTTGTAGTTTCTAGTTTTAAAACCACTTCCTTAACAATCCTGAGTTCCTCTTGTGCTATTTGAATGTCTTTTATTGACATTGAAATAGCGAAGTCCTTGCTGGTGTCAGTACAAGCACATTACCAAGTTACTGGTCACAGATTTCAATGTGATGAGTGTTTAAAATAAATACATGAAGTATAAAACAAAGATGATGTAAATAAACAGGCTGAGTTCGTGTGAATCCCCTTGAACAGAATATGCTGGTAGTGATCAGCAAATAAAGCAAATTTAACCAAGGAGACTGAATGGCCTTTTCCCACTAACAGATCTGAAAGCAAGATTCTGTTGACCGCATCAGTGCTGAATACAACCTTTCTCTAAGAGGCTCACCACAGAATCTGTGAGGTTTCTGGAGTCCATAAAATAGTATTTGATATGAGTAAGGTGGCTACAGTGTGAAAGATACTTGTATTTTTCACTTTTGCACAAACTAGCTTTATCTGTGTAAAAGAAAAAAGCAACAAACAAACCCAATGAAACAGCAAAACTATCAGACCCCATAATTAAAAAGAACATTACAGATGTTTCTGTTGTAGCACTTCAAGTAAAATCACATTTTTAATATTCTAGACTAGGATCTTGCAATAAGCCTCAAGTAAAGACCAGCTAATTTATTGAGGCTTTTCAGCTTAGTCTGCAATAGAAAAGGGATTTCTTCTTCTTTTTTTTTTTAAAGACCTCATTTTTTTGTTACTGACTTTGCTGATGTTAGGGCAGAAGAGAGAACCTGGATCCCTTTAAACATGGATGCAATTTGATTTTGTTGTTTGTTAGACTGTCATTTTGGGTTTGTGTGCATTTTACAGCAAGGACTAAGATAGGCAAACTACATTCCACAGGATAAGGTGCTACTTAGGGATAGGAAGGAGGTATTTGGTATGAAAAAATCTGATACAAAGTGAGTGTAGAGGATGGTCTTGCTTTGCCTTTCTTCCTGCTTGCATTGGCAGCTTTCCTTGTCAAGCTCTTGACAAAACAAATAACCAGACTTGCTGATAGCAGTAGTGTAAAGGCAGAATCCAATCATCCACACTACAGGAGAGTAGTTACTTTTTGAGCCATTAAATGGGAGAGGCCAAGTAAAAGAACAAGTTTTTTGTTTCTGTGAATCTGTAAATCCTTAGCTTGAACTTTTGAAACACTGGTATAGGTGAGTTGAAAGCATAAAGGAAGGTGATAAAGCTAAATATTTACTTCAGCAACTATGAAGTTTTTATCGTGCCTGTTGAGAAAGCTGAGCAGAATGGCTCTTTGCTGTATGCAAGAAGAAAAAATTCAACTTTAAAGACAAAGCAAAATCAAAGCCCAAACTCTCTTTCAAAAGCAGCACAAAAAGTATGTCTGCCAGTGGCAGCTGTTAAGCACACAGAAGATAAAACTCCAGTGCAAAGTACTTCTGTGTGCCCCCCTCTGTTTTAACCAGTCTGGAACTTCATTTAAGAATACTTTTGTAACTATCATTACTTTGAGGTTTGATTGTTTTCATTGAATTTCATTTCCTTGTTCCATAGCACGTAAATCTTTTGCATGAGAAGCACGACTGATGACATGGTGTCACTCCTGTGCCACACAGTGAAGAAACATTTACCTTTAAACACCTGGTTTTGTTTGCTTTTTGTTTTTTAAAGGCATATTCCTGTCTCACGTATCCCACTGTGTGCCCTAAAGAGTGTGATTGCTCATTTGTGCTGCCAGACATCTGTGACCCACTCAGGTGTGTGTTCTAATAGGATGTTTCATGCCCTAAAATCTAAACATTAGGCTGATCAACACATGGCGGGAATGGGAATGTAGTCATGGACACATCAGTGTGCATATTTCAGATGATAAGGATGTCTGTGGTGATAACACCAAACATCGATTAACTTTAGATTTTTGCTCCCTTGCCTTGCTGCTCCCTGGGAGCTGTGTGTAAAATATGAAATAGTTTGAAGGTGTAGTTTCATCTGCTCCATTCGGAAGCAGTGCCTTCTTTTTACCTTAGTGCAAGTTCTATACTAACTAAACTTTACTGTTCTGCCTACCAAGAATGCTTAATTGCATCCGGGGTTCTAGAAATGCTTTTCTGCTCCAAAAGCTGTCTAAACCATTGCTAAGTACAGCAACATTTTCCTTTTGTGATAAACTTGGGGATTTTGCTCCACTAGCATTTAATGTGTTTAAGCTTAAGGCTTTCACCAGATGATCTTTTCACTATAAAGATGATTTGTTATCTTCAGAGTTCAACAGGAGCAGGCCCAAAAGGAACCAGAATTCCATTGGGTTTCTTTGAAAGTCCCAGTCTGTCAGCTTTCAGATTTTTAGTAAGCTGTTTGTGTCCAGAACATTGTTGCTTTAAGATCCATTTACTCAAGGATAATCCATTGCATAGTTCCATTTTCTGTGAGGATTTTACTCCCACAGTTTAACCTACAGTTTCTGGCTGGGACTGAGTTACATTTCTTCATAGCAGCCTGTATGCAACTATGTTTTGGATTTGTGATGGTAACAGTGTTGATAATGGGGATGTTTTCATTACTGCTGAGTGGTGCTTACACACAGCCAAGACTTTTTCTGCTTCTCACCCCAGCAGCAAGTGGGCTGGGGGCAAGCACAAGAAGTTGGGAGGGGACACAGCCAGGACACCTGATCCCAACTGACCAAAGTGATATCCCTTATCCATGGTGCTGTGCTCTGCAGGAACAGCTGCAGGAAGATGAAGATTCCTCTGCAGGAATGGGAGGACTTACAGCATTTGTCTTCCCAGCTGTGCCTGATGGAGCCCTGCTTTCCTGGAGATGGCCAAACACCCCCTGCCCGTCAGAAGTGTAAGCAAATTCTTTGCTTTGCTTTGCTTTCACACACAGCTTTTGCTTAACTTATCAAACTGCCTTTACCTGAACCCACGAGATTTCTCCCTTTCAGCCTTTCAGTTTTCTCCCCATCCCACCTTGGGGGTAGTGAGCAAGACAGCAGCTGTGTGGGGCTTCCTTCAACCAGGACACCCAGAAAAAGGCAGACAATAAGCAAATACTTACTTGTGAAGCCATTTCTCGTGACTGACAAAGGAAGAGGAAAAAGAAAACAAAAGACAATTTAAACAGAAGTGAATCTAAAGAAACAAATACAGACTGTTAAACAGGAGCCACAGAAAAGCAGCCACACAGGTAATGAAAAATATTTCATATCTCTTTGTTATATTTTTTGAATGTAATGGAAATGGTTTGGGTCATAGGTATGACAGTCATTGAGAGGCAGGCTAGATTCACTTGTTATTTAGTTACTGGGTTGCTGAAAACTTGCTTCATTTTTAAAGAAATTATGAAGATCTGTCAGTGAAGTGAGGGCTTCTCATTTGCATAGTGAAACACGGAGTGCCAAAGGATAAACTGTACATATTAAATATTAACATTGGCATATTTTGTCCTCATGACTCATGTTACCCATGTTATTACCTGATAGCATCAAGGTATGTGCAGTACAAATTTAGTTTCTTACGTCTGTTTAAACTCAAATTGATAATCATGTTGAAGGTTCTCTGAGTTATAAACCTTCAAATTTATGGTTAGAAGTTCATAGTTCCTGAGTAAAAAGAGTGAACTACTTTTCTCTTATTTCCATTTTAAAGAACTTACCCAACGACATTTTTCTGGCTTAATGTATTGAAAAGCTAAAATCATAACCCAGGCTAATATTTCATTCATGAAATAAATAAAAAATTCCTTTAACTTTAAAATTAACACTTTGCAGAAAGATTAGGGCTTTCAGTATCTCTGCATTTGTAGGTCTCTATCCATAAAGGCCACAGATGCAGAGCTAGATGTTGCTCTTTCATATTCTGGGGAAGAGGTAGGTGAGGGGAGATTTCCCTGCCCCTCTCTAGAGGGAAAAGGTTGTACAAATTCTCACTCACTAAACAAGAAATTGCACAAATATTTGTGTGAAAATACCACTGAGGGTCTGCATTCAGAGCCTTTGGTTTAAAAAGACGAACAACTGCTTTTTCTTCACTTAATAAACGAGGAGTGCCATTCTTCCACATTTGTCCAACACCTGAAAATTTGAAAATTTAACTAGGAGGTTTCTCCAACCTCCCTTCCTTAATCCTCTACCTGACTTAACTCAAATTCTTTGTGAGATTACCTGTGAAAGTTGGTAGGAAGTAATAGCAGAACTCCTCATTCTCTTTTTTTGAACCTGAAGTTAAATAGCCAGCCCTAAATGTGAGAATAAAGCATTGCCATGAATTTTATCTTATCCTTATTTAATGAATTCTTAAAATCTGGTATGTCCTCTGTTTTGTGGAAAGCTGTGACAGACCTGTTTTTCATATTAGCAGTGAGGCTGACTACATTCTTCTCCAAAGAATGATTTTGATGGATTATGTTAAGGCTGCTGTAATTCAAAAGACATTATTGCAGTGACAGAATTCACTGGTTAAGCGGTAAAAGCCACCTGCAGAGACAGAAGCTGTCCACAAAGAGATCCACCCGTGAACTGGGAGGAATCTTGCACAGCTTTTCGTCATCCTTTTTTAAAAATTAACTTCAACTGAATGTACTTCCTCAAGAGCAAATCTTGCTGTTAAGCATTATATGCCCGAATGTTTTCTAATATTTTTCTGAAATATGGAAAAGAAAATATAAATTCCCTATCTTGGAAATTAGTGTAAACTACGTCTGAGTGTTTCAGAAGAAAGGAGACAGTTGTTGCTCACTGTTGCATTTTAAAGCCATGGTTTAATGAGATGGTAGTACTAATGGTCATGTAAACAAATGGATAATACATGACAGAAATCAAAGCTGCCCAACCAAAAATATACGTTAAATAGTCAGGAAAAAGTATTTTCGCCATTTTTTATGGACAGAGAGATGGAGGAATGTATGCATTTATGTGGCAAACACAGAAATACATATATAAAATATTACCACTGGTTGGCAGCTAAACTTAAGAGAGATCCCACAATACTTTGAATAACAATAACTAGAAATGAGCAACAAGAGAATGAATTAGAAGGTCATGTGAGCAGTGATATGCCACCTGTTTTGAGACACAGTGCTGGTATTGTTGACACAAGAGGGCCTGGTTATAGGGTTTGTTACAGACACTGCTGTTAGTGACCACAGCAAGGTCAGAGCGGAGCTCACTCCAGAGCCAGTCCTGGCTGTGCCCAGCTGCCCCTTGTTTCCCATCCATCCATTTCCTGCAGGCGAGCACAGGAATCAAAGGCCATGTGTGCACTGGCTCTGGGCACTCCCGGAGCCTGCAGCTCAGCCTGGGTTAGTGCGACCATCCACGTGTCAGCAGAGGTCTCGTGCACTCTGCAGTCAAACCCACAGAAAAGCACTGTGAACTGACCCACCTCAGATGTTGTGAGCTTCTGGGATTCTGTCCTGTAGACTCCAATTGGAATGTCTCCTGTAGAGGAACAAAGCTTCTGATACAGTCTGGCATATGTCCTAATCCACAGATCCTCTTCTGTGATTTTTATCTGAATAAATAATAATAGAAGGGACGACTTTTAATTCTTGTGGGCTTATCACTTGTTAAGTGTTACTTATGAAAAAAAATCAAAACTGAACACTAGCTGGTAATTATCCCATTGTAGTGTTGCACCTTTACTCCACAACAAATCTGCAACTTCTTTTGAGTTTGTAAGGCTGTTTCTTTTGTTTTTTCCCTGTTTAGAAGACATTGTCGTAGAAGCAGTTGAGCATTGTGAACTTCTGGTCTTCGTTTAAGATGACTTAAACTTACATGGCAGCATTCAGCCAGTGTCTATATTTGACAAAAATATAAATGAATAAACTAAATATTGTCAGCAGTAAGAAACTGGTGTGGACAGATTGGAGTGCATGAGTATTTTGAATATGAATTTTGTCCACCAGACTGCAGGCTGAATATGTGGGGACAAGGGAGTGGGGAGGAAGTAATACACTACACGTAAGTGGCATAAGGAAGTCTTACATGAAGCTCACTTATTTCATTACTAGCTTTATTTCGAGATATGAGTTCCTTTTCAGAGATTCAATTATACTTTCAAGTGTTCTTACGTTCACTGTAATGAAGCTTAATGATTGACCAAGAAATATATAATTTTTATTGAAATAACTTTCTTAAACCATCATTGATACCTTCCTACTGTTCTTTATCTCCACAAAACAACTTGTAAATAACTCAATTTGTATTGATCTGTTTACTACCCAGAATATGATGGATGTGGAAGAAAATAGAAAGGTGGAGTTTATTTTAGTAAAAATTATTTCAGTTGTTTAATTTTTTATGTGTGTATATACAGATTTAAATTCCATTGGAGAATATTGACATATATAACAACAAGATGACTTTTTAACTCCAACTCATAGTCATTTAATACATCTGATCTTTATGTAAAAACTACTTGTGCCCTTTGTTACAGGAATGGAGACTGGGAGATAGTCCTGGCCAGGCTGTACAATACAGGTAGCACTTCCTGGTTTTTATATACTTAATTTTTAAACTGGTCGCTGAACTGCCACTGCTATTTCATATAAAATGCTCTATTCTGGTGTTTTCCTGACTTTCCAATTTTGTGCTGAATAGAATGCATTGTGTTTTCTTGGGGAAATGGTTTTTGCTATGGAACTAAAAATGGGTTTTCTGTTTAATTTCCTTGTCTTCTCCCCGATGAAAAAGGAAACAGATGGCCTTTCTTGGACTTTCACAAAAGGAAATGCCATACAAAGAAAGATGAAGTATTTTGCAGACAGTTCAGAATCTTCTCTGGTACTCTGTAATTATTTTTTTAATTTTTTTTTTTTTAATAACTTACAGAACAAAGAAACCCAGATCCTGGTGTGGTGTCAAGTCCCAGCAGAAGTCTTGTGATAGAAATCATATAATCTTTCACAAATGACTGCAAGATTTTTTAACAAGAGAGACAGAAAAGAAAGAAAAAGGCTTTAATGAACACATGAGTAGGTAACCATTAGAACCATGTGTGAATTTCAAAGAAATCAGACATCTGTGTTTACAATCCATCTCTTTAAGTATCTTAATCACTGTAGAAATACCTATCCCTTTCTTTTTGCTGAATTTACTTATATAAAGTAAGTTTTTTTAAATTGGCTCTGCATGTGCATGCAATGTACATACAAGATTCACGAGACTAAGGCATAACAAGGCAGGATAAAAGCAAAGATGAATGTGTCAGTGGAAGTGAAGTGTTAGCCCTGCGAGGTGTGAAATTATAATGAACTCTTCTGTGCAAAAGAAACACTGGCATATGTTAGATGGGTCTATATCCTCAGTGGGTCCCCCTGAGGTGAAACTGCTATTATTTTAATTCAAATGAGTAATCTGAATGGTTTTTAAGGGCTAATATGACTTGTTGCTCTGCTAAATAGTGTGTTGCTATTGATTAAAAGGTAGAAATTAAGTTTAATGTAGAAGTGTAAACTAAAGCCAGGAACAGACATTAGATCAGCTAAAATCACAAATGTTTCTCCTCCTAGGTTGGGCTGCTGGAATGAGAGGGCCATGTGGGTGCTCTTCTAGCTATGGCTGAGCTGTTGATTGCCACCTGTACTCAGGCGTAGCAGGGCAGCATTGCAGTCCTTGGAACGCAGCACACACGTAACTCTGCTGGCTTCATGCAAATGCATGGCTAACAAAGAGGTTTTCGTAAAGAAATACCTCACAAAGGTATTACAGAAATCCTTTAGAGCTATAGAGTCTGGGTTTGTTCAAACTCAGAAGCTAGATGGATTGCATTTGATACATAGTGATTCAACTATTCTAATTTTTGTACTGGTAGTCTCCCAGTTGTGATGGGCTAAATGCCAAGGAGCATCTCCAAGATAATTTGTTTGCAAATTAAACTTATTTGTTATCTTGGCTGCATCATTTCTGCCATGGAATTTTCATTAGATTAACAACTTTATTCACCAGGATTTGCAACACCAAGTTTTCATTTTTCAGTCACTGTCCTAAAGATAATTCAAAGGCTTTTCTTTCAGCCTATAATGGGAAGCACCAGTTGAACCCTAATGTTCCCCATGTCATTTGCTCTCTTTCTTGCAGAAGAAAAAGATAGAAGATGGGACCATGAAAAAGAACAAAGAGCTGCTGTTATAGAACTTCTAACTTGGAGTAAGAAAGATAATTCTAGAAAAATGACAGTTCACCTATGGGCAGCAGCAGGTCAAAGGAAGGACAGGTGGAATTTAAGTGAGAATGAGCATGTGAGGCTTTTTGTTTTAAACACTTTCTGGTGAATGGTGTTACTCTGTCAAGTCATAGCATGATTATTCATGTCTAGGAGCAAATATAAAATACTGAAGTTACCTATGTGCTGGCAGGAGCTGTTGATGATTGACAGATCTGTTTCTATGTATGTATCTTCAGTATTTTTACTTCCTTTTAATATTGTGGTATGTGATGCTGATATTCTGGGGCATGATTATGAAGATGTTTTATATGCAAATATATTTATTTCTAGAACCTTAAAATATATATATCTATATACATGACTGTTTTATGTATTAATGACTTCTTGAGAAAAGTTTAGCTCCAGGAATTTTTCTATTTATGTTGGATTTGCCTTCAGGGAATTTATTTGGAAATAGAATTGTGATGAAAGAACACCTTTCATGCACCAAATTACAAAGTAAATTAATTTCCCTGCAAGGATATTTTCTGCCTGAGTACAAGAGCATCCACAGACTATCCCTAGATACAGGCAAAGCAGAAGGCTGCTCAGGTGAGCGGATGATATTGGCCATGGTGGTGTTCCTGCTTATGCTGTGTGCCTTGATTCTTGAAGGGTGGCACTGGGGGCTGCTGCTTGGGCATCCTGGTGTGTCAGAGCATGCAGAAATGTGGGCACTGCGGAAGAGTGAGCAATATTGTCCTATTTTCCACCCTGAAACTAGCAACTACTGCCTCCGTGTGGATGCTGGAATGCTGTTAGCAGGGAAATTTTCTCTTCTTGCATTCATTCTGTGAGAACTTTTCCTTTGCTGTGTAAGCTATGTAAACAATAGATAGGGTTTTTGTAAATAGCATTTATATCTGGTATCTTCTGACCTTGTGTACATTATATTAGGAAAAAACATTTCTAAGTGGGTGTCCGAGACTTTGACCAATCACCCTAGGAGAAGTGTGAATACTGTTCAATTGCTTTATGGAACTAGAATATATAAATGGTATTGTAAATTTAATAAATAATTCATTCCTCGCTCTGGGCTCCTGCCTCGCTGCATCTCTGAACCCCTGCTTGGAAGCCCACACCTCTGTTTGCCCTGACTGTATGTTCTCAGATTTTTTTTTCAACTCTCTGAAGCTGTGCCCTTCCCTTATTCTCACTGATTGTCATCACTGCTTCCTGGATTCTGGGCAACAAGGTTGAATTGCTGCCTTTTCTTCCGCCACTGTCTCTTTGTAACCATTGAAAGCATTCCTTGCAAGGGCAAGAATGGCTTACTTTACAATGTAATGATTGGGCCTCTGCAGGTCTAGTCAACATGAGTAAGAGAACAGGACACTATAAAGTAATCGAGGCCTTTATAAGCAAATGCAGGAGACTAATAAGTTACACATTGAAGTAATTCTGTTCCTTTCTATTAGGGACACGACGCTGTAGGAATGGGCACTGCCTTTTTTGTTGCCGAGTACAAGCATTATTATCCTGTATAATCTGTAATTTATGTAGGCCTTATCAAAGCTATTTGACTGTGGAGAGGTACATAAACAGTATTGCATCATGTAACATCAGACTCTGTGCAGTCACAGGGTGATACTGAGATTGATAACTGAACTAATACCATCACGTGGAGCATGATCTTTTGCCATTGATTGTTCCCAGAACAGACACACTTTAATGGATCTTATATTGGGAAATAGGGTCATCTAGCAATTAAGCACAATAAAATGGGTGGCAATATTTGCATTAAGTCAGACTACTGTTCATAGTACCTGATAAAGCAGTGTGTCCAACATGCTGATGCTGAAAACCCTGCCAGCAGCAAAAGGCAGTCGAAACATAAATGCCAGATTAGATCCCTTCTCCCGCTCTTTCTGTTAAGGCATTAAAAAATAGAAAACATTTTTAATGCTGGTTTTGGAAGGACTGTAACAAAAACATGAAATAGATATCTTGAAAGAAATCAAAAGTGTAAAATCCCTTTGCTCTCAACATAGTTTCTTCCTACAAGTATGCAGCATCTTTGTTCAGTAGGTACAGTTTTTCAGGTTGAAAGACATTGATCAATGTATATGTTGTTTCAATCATCATATCTCAAACTGCATGGGCATATTCCACCAGATCAATTTTAAAAAGATGGAAGGATATCAACTGTGCTTAGCTCCTGTTAACCTGCTCAGATTCCTTGGTGCTGACAGTGGACTGTCATCCTGGTCCGGGAAGTCTCCTAGGAACAGGAATATGAAACATGAACAGAATCTGGTACAAAAGGGAAGAAAATGGCACAGGGGTCAATCAGTGCCCTGGCGCTACTGGCCACACTCTTTCTGGTACAGACCAGAATGCCATTTGCCTTGTGGCCACCTGGGCACACGCTGGCTCAGGCTGTCAACCAGCACCTCCAGGTCCTCGAGCAGCTTTTCAGCCACTCTGCCCCATCCTGTAGTGCTGCAGGAGGTGGTTATGACCCAAGGGCAGGACCCAGCCCTTGGCCTTGCTGACCCTCATATGATTGGACCAGGCCTGTTTAGTTTCCTTCCATCTCTTCTACAGCCTTGCTTTTCCTTCATTCTTACTTCAAAGAGATTAGTGAGAAATAGAATCCTACTTTCTTGGCAAGAACAGATTCATTTTCTGATGTTGATCTAGAACAACTTCCTAAAAACCTTCCAGTTTAACAGCCAAATTTGTGTGCTAATTGCTTGTACAGTTTTAGAATTATGTAAATTGTTAGAGATCTATGTAAAATAAGACATCAATAATAGGAGGTACCAACCTCTTTTTATAACTCATATGTCATTATTGTTTTTTATTACTTAACATTAATTCAAATCTTCTTAACACTTGAATTATATTAAAGAAAAAAAATGGAG
The DNA here is from genome assembly GCA_013398955.1 of Callaeas wilsoni. Taxonomy (NCBI): domain Eukaryota; kingdom Metazoa; phylum Chordata; class Aves; order Passeriformes; family Callaeidae; genus Callaeas; species Callaeas wilsoni. The sequence goes on along the minus strand of VWPU01014780.1, from coordinate 140,362 downwards.
ACAGGAAATAGGAGGACCCATCCCGAAGGTTAAAAATGCAGCCTGGCTGTGTGTAAATCACTGCAAATATACTGGGCCATCCCAGATAGATTTCTGCTCACCTAACATCTGTGTGCTTATCCCTGTGGAAGATACAAAATCACAGGATTGGGTTTGATTAAAAGATATAGGATCTTGTACTTATTTCAAAATGATCACTCAGAGCTTTAGAATTTTTATCGTTAACATCTGCAATACTTACTTGGAAAACAAACCATAACAAACTAAAGTGTGAATCTTATCCAAAACATTACAAACCCTTTCTTTCAAGAAAGAGGGAGTGGTTACCTCATTTTTTTTCTTATGCAAGACAAATGGAGAACATAGACTTTAAGTTTAGAGTGTGGATGCTTTTTTTTCCTTTTCTCTGTTGTACAAAGGCCACTGCTTTTTCCTATGTCAGTGCTTAGTTTACTGTCAGATTTATTTATCTCTAAAATGAGAAAAGTTGCAGCTGCAACAGCAGACAGACATCTGATTTGTGTATCTGTCTTCTGCAGCCCATTAGGTTGAAAAGACAATTTTGCAAGTGTGTTTCACTGCTACCTCAAGGCAACTTGCCTGACATTCTCAGTCCTTCCAAAAATGAGGTGCTTAATGCAGAAATAACAAGCAACTGTATGTTTGACTGCTTTAGGTAATTTTTACTGGAGTTTTTAATTGCCTTTCATTTTGCATGAGGGAGTTCTGAAACATCAAATGAACTATGGCACCACCTGTGAAGTTCTCCAAGTAATAAGATGAATAAATAATAAGATGAAGTGACTGGGAAATATCAACAGCAGGCAACTGCAACAGCAATGAAGAAAATGTTCTTTCTTTAAGATAATTTATCTACCTCCATTTCAGCAGAGCATAGTTTGGATAGGAAGTTCATTAAATGTTCAGCTTCCAACCTATCTTCACAACTTTTGCACAATAAATTAATAAAGATAGTCAAGAAGTTTAAATATTTTTAAGTATTTCCAGAATATTTGCTTGAAAAATTAAGGAGCTTATGTAAAGAAAGAAAGAATTGAGATAAAAATCCTGGTTTCACTGCACTGAAGTAGACAGCCCACAGAGAATTCCAGAATCCAACTGGAACTGGATTAAGGGAATATGTTAACAAATAATTTTAAAAACCCTGTCAGTCATAGGACACCAAGACGTTAAGTTAGGTTCAAACACAGTGTTGAAGGCCTCAGCCAACTGTTGGCCCTTGCTGCTCTGAAAGAACTGTCAATGCAGATTCCAGCCAGTTTCAGTTTATCCTTTGGGGATTTACCACGGAGGAAGGAAGTGCTGCAATGGAGGAGCCACAGGTGAAAACCAAAAAGGGTAGTGGGGGTGGCATAATGCCAACAAAGCTGAGCCTCCTGCTGCAAACAGCTCCTCTCTTTGTGCAACAACTTTTGACTGGCTTCCTCACAGCTCTGCAGTTTATGTCTCTCTCAGAACACCACCTATACACCAGATCAAGCCTTCATGGTACTACAGGCAAAGATATCAAGTCACTAAAGGCCACCTAGATATTTGCATCTTGTTGTTGACATGTAAGTGTGATATTCAGCCGAGTAAAAGATTTACTTCTCATCCTTATCCCATCTCATCCACACAGGCTGAATTTTTGCAGCATTCAATTCCTCTGTAAGAAACTGGACTGGAAAGATAAGTTTCTATGGAAAGGCTCTTTTCCTTTAAGTATATATTAAAATTACCTATGTGAATATTATACAGTAATATATATGTGTAAATAGCGAACTCTCTGAAATCCCCAAAATCTAGGAAATTTATGGTACAACTAGGAAACGGAAATTGTACGTTAAATCCGCGTAACGGTAAGAATTTTGGCATGAATTCAAATTTGCCAAGATATGTAAGATATCTGAGGTGCGCAGATTGGGAGGCTACATAAGAAAACCCAGCAATCATACTGATTGATAGACAGATTGACAGGGGAGAAAGAAAAGACTGTAGTGAAGGATTTCTGCCCTTAAAAACTGTCACAGTGATATTACAGTCTCTCACAAACTCAGAATATGGCCTGAAAAATCATGAAACTAATACTAATACTGTAAGATTTGAGGAGTGCAGGGCTGGGTAGGTCAGATCACCAGTGAAGATCTGTGAGAAGGAGGGCTGTCCTTGAGTTTAGAGTTGAATAGATGTACAGTATTACTTCCTATGCTTCACCTATTTAAGTAACAGTATTTTGAACAAGAAAATTAATCTCCATACAGCCACAGTTCCACAGTTTGAAAATGCCAAATATGCATGCTAATGTATAAAATATGAAGGTTTTATCTAACATTTAAGTAGTGTCACTGTCCCTCTCATCACTCTGACAGAGAATAATTGCTGTTCCCAACCACCCCAGTAATTCCAGTATCTCCCACGGATACACAGAAATGTACAAAGAAGGCATGATTATAGTGCCTTTAAAATGAAGTGGAATTTAAAAATACAGTCTAATAAAAGCTGTATGTTTCAAGCGTTTAGCCAGTTAAAAGATTTTCCATGTTAATTGCCTGTCCTCTTGGACAACTACATTAGCTCTAAATACTTAATTATCCAAAAATATTTAATTTTCCTTGAGCAAATTCCACCAGAGTTGGTTGATTAATATTATACTGTAAAGTGACAAAATCAAATCAAACTTTATTCTTAACTGAGAGTAGAATTTTGAAAAAAAATTATCTTTTATAGTAGCTCTACAGCCATAAATCATTTCAATGTTTCCACGTGTTTTGAAATCATTGTTACAAAATTAGAAAAAGTAATAAAAATATAACATTTAAATTGAGGGTGAAGGGAGGCAAATCTCCTTACCTTTTCCAATTTGGACAGAGCAAGAGAATAGCAGTCTTTGGCTCTGAACTGCATGAACCTCATGTTGGCTGGGTGAGTTAGTTCTGTGATAATGCTTAAGCTGGAGAACAACCTGCATTTTAAAAGAATGTAGTGGTTATACTTCTAATTATAACAATTGACAAATGTAAGGCTCTACATAAAGCTACAGCTTGTGCTCATGTCCATGTTTTTAATGAAGTCCCTGAAACCCGTGGTGGGTCTGGGTCCAGTGAAATGCTGGTCCAACAGCAGAGGAAACTACAACACATTCTCTCTAGAATTCACCAAGAAGCACACACTGAGCTCACAAAATACTTAAATGCTAGAAAGAAACCATCTAATTTCATTATCAGAGAACTTATTAATTATTATTATTTATTATTATTTCTTTATAAACAATTATTATTTTATTTAATGATTGGTACAATATCACAAATCTGTAGGAAACAACAAAAAATGCAAAAGTATAAAGCTTGTACTTAGTACCTGGTTGCATGTAAACTACTACTGATTTATGTACCCTTTCTAGTTGATTTTTCTTTCCTGAGGTCTGTTTGTAGGCTGTTACTACAGTCTGAGCAATATAAATGAAAAGTGACACTTTTGGGAGTTGCTGAGAAAATGTCTGTTTATGTATACTTATGTTCTCACTTTGAAATATTTACATATACAAAATATTTATAACTTAACACCAATTCAGGCTTCCAGTAACTAAAAGCAGTGAAGAAAGCTCAACTGTGAGCTGGCTGAATTACACAGATTTTCAAGCAGCAGACCTCCTCAGCACTCGAGGCTCCAAGAAACAGAAAGAAAATCATAGTTTACACTATTTAAATACTAAAAAACTTGGAATAGAATTCATATTATTATTTGAGCATTTCATCTACAGATCCGTGTCAGAAAATGAGATGTACATTTGTAGCCTATTTCGCTGATCCTGAGGCTACTTATCTACACTTGGCAATAGATAACTGTACTACTAATTACATCATTGATGTGACTTCTGTCTCAGTTTTCATGGAAGCAGAATTTGGTAAATTAGTGACAAATGGAATTCAATGCACCTTTTTGCAAGTCTTGTCCCTCACTTTTGCAGGGAGAAACATCACTGAAATGGCAATTCAAGCAGAGCCTAAACGTGGGGAAATGTATATCCAGACTATCTGCCAATTTGTGTTAATCCCAGATTGTATTTGAAAACTAACACTCCAGAATTCAGAATCAGGAGTAATAGGAAATAAAAGTCGATCTCTTGATAAAATATACACAGCTACAGGAAAAAAATGCAGGCTGTTAGACTTCTGTTAGAGATAGTTTAGTTTATCACCAAGATATGAAAACTGATTTATATTAGGAAATCAGTTTCAAAATTGGTATTGGTAAAATATTTTACTTATGAATGCCTTTTATCCGAATTAGGGGAAATTACTCTCCAGGTAGTCAGGGACAGATTGCCTCTTGCCCTGAGTGTAAGGCACACTGCCTACCAGCTTTCAGCACTGGAGCAGGCTCCTTTTGGGCACAGATCCCTCTCTTCTACCCCACTCTAGTAAGAAAGGACTGGATGGGGAAGAGAAAGCCCTCAGCAGTCTAATGGAAGGCATGCCTTGCTGTTGAACCCGTATTTGGAAATCAGACAAGCAAGAGAGACACTTAGTTCTTTCCCAAACCACAATGATAAACCCAGAAAATAATGCAATGCCATCATAGTACCTCTCTTGGTTTATCTCTAAATTGGTGCTGACAGCTAGATACCAGCCAAAATGCTGACCTGTTACGTGTACTGCTGGCAATAGGCTTCCTGCAGGATTTGAAACATAGCCTTTAAGAGGTTAACTAATAAAACTTTCTAGCAGTACATACCTACTGCCTGACGAAATGCACTGTTTTTCTGAGGTGGACTCACCTGTCTACAGGGACTCAGTGGTTGGCCACCTATTTCATTTTAAAAAGTGAAAAGCATCTTAAGGGTATAGTCCAAGGCTATTAATTTCTCCTTTTATTTTTAAGCTGTGATAACTTGTTCTTTCTTAGTCAGTGTGTCCATTTGAGTCACACTTCTGTACTCCTTCTATGTCAGATAAGTCAGTGCTGTGTCACAGTTTTAACTGGGATGGCACAGCCTTTAGCCCTAAGGGTGCTAATGACCCTGTCCTTATAAATAATGCATCTGCTTCCAGGGTGGGGAGCACACTCTCCTGGCAAAGCAGAATTGCTAATTTATGTAAATGGAGGAATAATGACAGAACAGGTGTATGAGAACTGCCAGCCTAGGCTGAAAACTACTGCAGCACTCTCACATGGCTTTTTCGGGCCTGAGTAACTCCCATCAGAGATGTTTACATCAGCCTGTGTCCTCTGAATGGTTTCACCTGGTGAGACTAAAGTAGAATCTTTTTCAAGGCTGTGATAGCATTGAAAACAGCGTATTAAATCCAGTGGTTTAAAATTTCTCTTTAACACTACAGTTGGTGTCAAGTGCTGTTGCTCTCTACCATGTCCAGTCTTTTCTTCATTACTTTCTGATACTATTAGCTATTCATAAGTAACAAAAAAGCTTTCAATACATTTTTAAAGGTCATTTACAAAACTATTTACCTTGGTGCAATGAATGTAGTTTGCTCTGTAGAACAGGTAAATGCCACTACCTTATGCCTCTTCCCAAAGCTTATTTATTTCTACAACTTTCATATAATATAAAAATGCAGTGAAATTATTGTATGTATTCTAGGGGAAAAAAATAGAAAACAAATTTATACAATACACTATTTGTGAAAATTTACAAAGTTTTATGAAAAAGTGTTGTTGAGTCTTAAACCCAGGTATTTATTTCAATTTACTTTGATTGTAAATATGCAGTGTTAAAACAATACTGAACAAGACACAGAGTTTGTACACGAGTTAAAGCTGCCATCTAGTTGCAAACAATGTGCAAGACAACTGAAGGAGAGTACAGTAACATCTATATGCATACCTATGCTATGTAATTTCTCTTTTACAAAGTAGAACACAACTAGGGGAAAAACCAATCGGGACTCGGCAAGTTTTATTTTTGATACAACTTCTTTTTCCATCTGGGAGTAAACTGTATTTCTGAAAAACTGATATATGTAAAAAACCTTGGCAAGACGCCTTAGTGCTGGATGGTTAGGAGTAGATCTGCCTGATGCACAGATAAAGTTCAATTATAGTTTCAACCCAAATTTCATAGGTGTGAGTATGAAACACACACCTGTGCAAGTATTTGGTACCAATTCAGACACTGAAATGTTAGAAAAAGACAGAACAAATGTTTCTTGGGCAATGCAGATTTTGCTTCCTTTGAGCAACATGCAGAAATGCAAAGAGCATTTAACTGCATTCTCACAGAGCTGCATTTACAAAAAAAAGCTCCATTGAAATACTTGTATTTTAATAAGCTCAGCTTTCTAAACCACTGAAGGATTCAAAAGACTTTTACTATGCATCTCTCTCCGATCTTTTGTGGAAGGCTTGACACAGAAAACAGGTAATTGCAATAAAAGCAACATTGAATGATACTCAACTTTCTTCCAGGTCTTATTAGAATGAACACCAGGACATGCTAGGCTTAAGCCGCAAATCAGGTAGGCATTTCGTAGCTGACTGTGTAGTGTGTTTTGTTTTGTGCGAGATTTTTTTTTTTATTATGCAAATAATATTTTTCTCAGTTCAAAGTGACACATTTTTTCATACTTATTGAACCAAGATATTGAACACAAAGGCTTTAATGAGGAGAGTTCTCAAAAGGAATAGCAAATCTCAGTGTTTTGCTTTTCATCACAGCCTCCTCAGCCTCTTTACTAGACTGATCATTTTATACTCTCATGACCCTTACCATGTTGCTGTCATGTGTGATGTTGTACATATGTGCCTAAAACCCTAACTTTTGTGCAAAACTAGATATTCAAAATGGGAACACTTACTACTAACTTCATAGTGATGCACTCCTTACCTTTCAGCATTAGAAGGATCCGTTTTTCATACGGGCTTTAGCATTATTGTGAATTCTCTTTTCTCAACTATCTTTTGTCCTAAGTCTTCAAGAGTAACTTTATGTTCCTTCCTGTAAACCTGACAGCTAGCTTTTAAAATTATCATCCACTTTGGGATACAAAGCATTTCAGCTGAGCTTTCAGAAGAATACCTCAGGATTCTAAGTGAATTGCTAAGCAGGGTGGGAAAAAGTTTGCCCATGTACAACACAAATTCATGCAAGGGAAAACTGAAGTAGAATAAAAAAAGAATAATTTTCTAGCACAAAAAGCATGAAGTATTTCACAATTAATGAGGATGTGTAGATAGATTGTAAAAATGCCTTACCTGAAGAGGGTTTGAACATTCACAATAGTCTTGGCATCTGCCATGTAGTCTTCCTCGGCACTCATCGTGCTTTCTTTGTCCACCACCACCATATTAGCTGCAAAGGTGATCCCACACCTTAATAAGTCATCTAGGCTTTTGTGAAGAGAAAGACGGAGAAAGAAACAAGCAACTTAAATATGGAACATCTGAAAGATGAGCCATGGTTGGCATCTGCAGATCAGCTACATAATAACTTCTAATATAATCAAGGATAACATCTCAATTAATTGGTAGAATAGAATATAGAATCTACTTCAGTAGGTTGTTACAGTCCTTCTCTTTTGTTAATGATAAATTTCTTTTTTTTTTTTTTTTTTTTTAAATAAGCCTTTAAAAGTTACTTGGGAGATTTTGGCCTTATCCACTGCAACAACTTGCTCCATTGCAGTTACTTCTGACAATAAAAAAAAGCAAATAAATGCTCTGGGTTGCTCTTTCCCACAGTTTTATTTTGGTTTCAAAATGTTAATAAATGAGTTGGAGTGTTCTCGGGATGCTTTTAGGAGCAGCTGCAGAGCAGCAGAACTTTGTGCACAGCTGGAAAATGTTTGTGTGAAGCCCAACCACAGAAAACACAGACAGCTGAGTTACAGTTCTCATCAGGCCTTGTAGCTTTGTCTCCAAAATGAAGCATGTTTCAGCTGCTTTAACAACAAAATTTTCCACAGACCCCAAGCACTTTTTGACAAGTGTAGTGGGTTTTTTTAACAACTTATTTTGGAAAAAGATATATCATTATTTTTGAAACTGTGCAATATCACTGATGGTTGACTGCAACAAAAGAAAAACTGCTTCTATGTGATCTATGCCAACAACTGCAGTGCACAAGTAGAAGTCCAAACTTTTTTCTGGGTAATTTGTATTTCTGCTTTTTCAGACTTTCAGTTGATCCCTGAAAATGGCAGAATATTCTGAAATATCCAGATTTTCTGCATTTCAATGATTCATAAGCTCAACAGCTATTCTTATTTTAGCAGTTAAATTCCTCCAGCTTGTGGAGAATTTGAAAAATGCTAATGTGGAAGTATTATAATTCTAGTTCTCAGGTACCTCTAGTTAAAGGTTTCTAAGATTGACTAGATTTCTACACAACTGTGAAATCTGTTCAGTTACAGATCTCAAATCCTACCTAAGGACTGTGGGACAGGTACTTACTACTTGACATATTTTGATGAAGTGCATCTCTGCTATGAATTATGGTAAAGCTGGTTTTCTGTGAGCCATCTACTTCTAACAAAAAAAGAATGGTAAATGAAAGTCATTCCTTCGGTGGTTTTCTCTCTGAGATGATGATATTTCATTGCTGGTGACCAAATGATAAATATTTTAGATACTTATAGATAGTAGGTGGTACTTTGGGAACGTATTTTATACCCCTTAAATAAGAAAGAAAATTTGCCTATTTTACGATGTATTTCTTATCTACAAATTATCAGATCTATTAGTTGTACATGATTTAAAAACATGTTGAGGAAAACACAGGGAATATGTATGAACTATATTTTTAAAAGTATTCTTACTGATGATAACAGATGTCAAAAAAACCCTCTAAAAACTACAGTTGCTTATTGTACTGGGAATTAAAGTGATTTTAGTGTCAGAAAAGATGCAGAAGTTCATGCTGATATTACTGTGAACGACGGAATTCTGAATAATCACTTATTCCAAAGACTACATGCTTCATTTTTTAAAAAATGCATTTAATTCTGAAAGGACAACAAAACACCATTAGGGAGGGATTTGGCAATTTCCATTTTGAAATAAACTCAGTAAACTTAAACAAAGTTTAATTTTCTACATTAGTAAATCATGTTAACATCTGAGTTATTAATTACTTTGAATAATTTGAGTATTCCTTCTTGAGTATACATTTAATTATTCTGCCATTATGCGTTCTTTTATAACTATTACGTAATTAGGAGTTAAGAAAGTAGTAGATATTAATAACCTGCGACCCTTTCTTGTTTTAGAGGAAAAAATGTAAAGTAAACAACCTTTCTGTGGGCTCTTTGTAAACCTCACAATGACTTGGTATCACCAAGGTAAATCTATAACTGTATCGCTATTAGAAGCAGGCAATAGGGTTTTTGTTTTCTGCAGGGGGAATTAGTATTATGGGTTTGCAGCCCCAATTCAGTATTCACTATGTAGTGAAGCAAACAGTTTTCTTTAAATTTACACTCTACACAGAGGAGCTTACTAAAATACTCATGAGTCCTTGCTCTTCTCCGGTTTCTGCCTGATTTTCACATTAAATTTCTGTTGCTAAACCTATATCAATAAACATATATTAGCAGAGGTGAAGACAGAAATGTAGGAGTAAGTGATAATTTAAGTAGTGGAAGATGAAGACTGTTGGACACATTCAAGACTGTTTACATTCTGTAGCTATCTTTACAAAACCTGAGTCAATGAATTCCAACAAGTTGTAACTCAGTACAGACTGACACTAGAATCAGGGCTATAATCTGTTCATTTGTAGAAACATGTGAACTCACCTACATAAGTGTTTATCTTTTGTTTTTTAAGATATTAACCTGTGCTCCCTGTCATGCTTTTCACTAATGAGCTCCTTTATAAATCAGAAATTTGAAATCCCAAATTACAGCACACAGACACAGACTATGCATGCAAAAAGCTCATCTCCAACTACAACACACACACATACAAAAACATGCAATGACGATACACACAACAAACCACTGAGACTACAAAGGTAAGTTTTCTAACAGTTATTTCACCTACTTGTCGATAGAGCCCACCATGTAGTAAACCATTGGAAACCAACAGATTGCATCCAGAAAATGCATATCTGGCCTAAGCAGCAGATGGAATTACAAAATGAAACACAGTATCACAACAGCAGCATCTCTTTCAAAATATTTCAATCAAATGGTAGTTTGGGGTTTTTGTTAAAAAAAAACTTTTTAAAACTTTGGCATTATAATGTCAGTTTAAGCAGGAAATAGGTTTCCAGAAAGCTGTGAATCAATAGTTTTCTGTGATCATAAAGAATGATCAGAATTAACATGCTTATAATTAATAAATGCATCTCTAAAATCAGAAATGTTATGGCACAGGACAATTCCAAATATAAGAACGAATGAGTGATGTCAAAGACACCCTACCAAGTTATACTCCAATGTATGTCTTAGGAGGATCTAAAATAAACATCAACAATTCTTAATTAAAATGTAAAGTGGAAATCAAATCATCATTTGGGTTTTGTGACACCTACTGCTTTCAAGCCCACTCCCCTTCAGAGGAGTCACTGCGAACACTGCATAGAGAGAGACAACACTAAGGGTGTTGGTTTAATTAGCAAGCAGAGCTTTTACTTCACATTCATCAATCAAAAGTGGGTTTAGCCATAAAGTGTCACAACAGCATTAAAAGTGTGTGAATTTGGGCACTGTGCTGGTAAAAGGAGCTGGCACTAGAGGGCCTCCTGTGGTCACGGCTTTGCTCTCACACCGCTACTGGCAGTGATTTAGCCTCATTTAGGCTTCACAATTTGTGTAATTCACCGTTATGCCATAGTACCTACATGAAACCTTCTGTTTTGCAAACACAGGTGACTAAGGAGATGCCTGAGGGAAAGTGGGACACTTCACAGCAGGTCTTTGTAGAAAAAAATCACTTAAACTGGAACAGATCTACGCAGAGAAGTGTCAGCCCTGGAAGCACAACCTACGAAACATTTTTGCTTTCCTAGCTTGTTCTACTTTTCTGTGTACAGCTAACCTCCATTTCTGTGTCTTTCAAACTGTGATTTTAAGTAGATGAGCTATACCAAAGAGTTGCAAAAAAACCTCAAAAAACTAATTTATTATCAGATTATAAATTAACCAGTTTTGATATAGGCAAATTTGTCTGAAATACTAAAAGCAAGGAATGTGAAAAATTCCAGCAATTCACCAGAGAGATATAAAAGTAACAACAACACTGCAGGTTTTAATTTTCATCCATGGCTTTAAATAATTTTAGATAAAGTGTGTCTGTGGGTGTCCTTTCGGCTTAAAGAACTGTTTATCTTTAAGTGTAGAGTTATTAAAAATATACCTAACTGGTCCAGGCCAGTAAGTGCATTGTGTGAAGTAGGTTAGGGCTGTCATGTAACTGTGAAACTGTTACACAGTTTGCTTTTGACAGTGTTTATTAAGTTATTTAATTTTAGCAGTAACATTCACATTTTTGTGGGCCATTTTAAGAAAAACTTAGCTGAAACATTGGCCATGAAGAATAAGAACATTTAAGTTTACTATGGCCATTAACAGTCAATAAAAGGTCAATTTTGCATATGACAGTGAACATGGAGTATGATTTTTGTCACTAACTTTTCTCAAAGATAAGTGTGCCATAATGTTTTTGATTTTCAGCTGGCCATGTGAAAAGTGGTCATCTATTGAAGTAATGGTAAAATGAGTTTAAAACTTATCAGAAGAGGAATAAAAGTCTCCTTACGGGTTATCCAGCAGTAATACAATGGGGTTTAGTTCTTTCTTTGGTCGGTAATAAGCTCTGAGTGGGACAATAAAGTTATATAAGCCATTTCCAGCAGTTTCTGCTGCAACTATAATCAATTTATTTTTGAATCCATAGGCTTTGGCATCTTCATAGTAGTTATGCTGGCATCCCTAAAATCAAAGTAAGAAACAAGTTCAGTGGATGTGAATATTCTATCAGATGACCCAATAGAGACATGGTTAGACATAAACACTTGGTGATGAAAAGGAGGAGAAAATATAATATTATAGCAAATGCTGCACAAACTTCATCTCTAAGGAGAAATTGGAATTTAGGTCTGCTCAGATGCAAGAGACAAATGAGAATGTAAGGTTATCCAGCAGCAGAAACCCCCTTTACCTTATCTAGTCTTAGACAACAGAAGGGTACTTTTTCATGCAGAAGATGACAAAAGGTGGGAGAACTTCCAATATAAGGAGAGTAAGGAGGATAGCCTTTGGCATACCTAAAATAGAAAAAACTATTTTTCAGTATAGCAAATTACCAAAACACAGCTGACTACACAAGTGTTTTATGGGATGTTTATACATATGTCCAAGTTTTAGAGTCAAGTACACAAAATGAACTATGTTTAATAGAGGTCAAAAGAATGTATTTTGCAGCCAATTCAATAGAACTCGGTGAAAACTGCCATGCTTTTGGGGACTGAAGGAATTTTGCTTCGGTTTTTGAAAAGAGCTTCCTATCATAATGAGCTGTCATAGTGTTCTGAACTGGAAACTTCTAAGTTAAAAAAGGAAGGAAAGAAAACAGAAATAATTGTACTTCTGCTCTTCCTTCTCCAATTTTTTTTCAAACATTTACCAATGAGTGAAGTCACTACCTTTTTGCTTTAATAATGTAGTTTCAAAGTAGCTGAAATAAATTCTAAATGGTGAATCCTCTTCCCGAGGAGGTGAAATTTCTAATTTGCATTAGTGGTTTTTTTACAAGAGGCCTTTTAAATCCTGGTGTTTCAGTCTGCACATTTAAGATGACTTTTCCCATTATTTTTTTCCCTGAAGCTTGATAATCTTCCCTGGGGCTTCTCACGCTTGCCACTGGTGGAGATGGGAAACTCTGCTGTTTGAGGCATTGGCTTAATTGTGTATTTCAGTTTTAACACATCTATCAGCAATCCCAATAAACATAATTTCTCATCTGCACAGCAGTTACAGGATTGAATCTTCTGGGTTTATCTGAGTAATGCATCATTACTTTCAGTAACACACTAACAAGCATTTTGAATTAGATGTGATAATTTTGTTCCATAATGCTTTTTTGTCATTCCTGCATTTTGAAGTCACACACCTAGCCCCAGCATTCAAAAGCTTGTAGGATGATCTGATTATCACTGCATTCTTAAGACAGGAATACTTATCTGTTTACAAATTTCTTGAGTGCTCACTTAGTAATTACAGAAAGTAAAAAAAAATAAAAAAGGCCCTAAAATATGCTATGAATGCATTGCAATACATGACTACAGCTTTTATAACTGCAAAGAGAAAATCTCCAGCAAATGGAAGAGTTAATCTGTTGGGTGCTTAAGGCATTCTGCTAGCCTTTCCTCGAAGGGAATAATTCCATAATTGGGCTTCATGGGACTTGTTTCCTACAAGTCCTCAGATAGATCTGCATTTCAAAAAAGATTATCGATGCTTTTTATATTGTATTAACTTTTCATGTTATTTTACATTTAATATACGTACTCTAAGCCTGCAGAAACTTCATCATCCGATGGGGCGGTTTCATCCTCTGACTGGTCACTGAGCAGGTCACACGTGTGAAGGGAGGAGGAGTCTGCAACCTCCAGCACCGGAGCTATGCTGGGCCTCCTGCCCTCCTTGCCCCCCTCGGCAGGGAGGGCCAGGGTGGCCCCGCTGGGCCCGCGGCACCCAGTGTCCTGTAAATCGATGGCCACGGTCCCTAAGGAGCAGGGAAAACATTTCCTCAGTGTGCTTCTCAGAACATTTGAATGAGATTCCCATAGTTAGTGGGGACTGCCTGGCTGCATGGCAAAGGACTGACAGTAACACTACGTTGATTGTGTTTATTCCATTAAAATGAAACAAATATTTAAACTGTAATTGAGGAAAGTAGCACTTTTCCTGGCAATTAGCTTATGTCTTCTTGTTAACTACCTCTTTAAAATCATACCTTTATATAATCAGTCCATATTTGTATGCATCAACAACCTGCAGATTTTACTAATGGTGTTTTTTAAATTAAAGAAGCTCATGAAAATGTCTTACAAACAATCAGGCATGAATGACAAAGAACACTCATATGATTTACCCACTTGTTTTGCTTTGCATACACTTCGTTATTACTTTTTTATACCACAGTCTTAAGTACTTTAATTCCACATTGTCAAGTAAAAGTAAAAGAGCCATTTGTTTGAGTTTTCTGTTGTTGGTTTGTCTTTGTTTCTTTTGAAATATGAGAGCAAATATTTGAAGTTTTTATACTAATTCTTTCTATACATGATTATAGTTTCTTAAAATTTTAGGAAGATGCTATCAAATTTACTACTCATTCAATAAGAATATGTTGTGATATAATCTTTTTTTTTTTTTACTTACCCATGCTGGCTATTATACTGTGTACTGGTAACCTAGAAGCTCCATGATATGACAATTTTGATTCATGGTTTTTTCGATGCTTTTCTTGCTTCTTAAAAGCAGAATTCTCTTCTTTGGTGATATTTATATAAAAGCACATATCAGTAGAACTCATGATATATCGAGGACCTGGATTCAGCAAAATGTTTTTGTTATCTTCCTTTCTAACACCAATCAGACAGACTCCAAACCTTAATTAGAAAAGGAAAGGCATGGTTCATTTTGCATAGTCCTGCAAACACCATAAATTCCATTGTCAAAAATGAACCTCAGGTATATTTTTATTCTTTGCACATTATGAACATTTGCAGCTTTCTGGATGACAAAGATGTTTGAAAAATATTTTCTGCTAAATAGGCTACTTCAAATCAAGCAGATTTTATGAGCTCATTAATTCCTAGGCAGCTGAGTGTTTTTTGTAATGCCCATATTATTCTCCTAATGTTGTTCTAGTTGATTTTTTCTGTCAGATTGAAAGTCCTTTTTGAGAAAATATTGGTGGAAAAAATGCATACCTAATGTGAAAAAGTATTAATCAAGTTAAATTGTTCCATTATTTATAAGTAATGGAAACAATTTTCATAATTCATTTTTTCAATTCCCTCTTAAAAATGTATTTGATTAGTGATAGAAAATAAGGAATTACAGCAAAAAAACCCCTTTCTCTCCTTGATTAAATATGAGAAGAAACGCAGCATTTAGGGTTTGATAAATGCTTATTTTATCAAATATATACAAACATACATGATTTGTGTTTATTTTGTATGTTCGTCTCACAGAGCAGCACTGGAAAAGTGATGCATCATCTGGACCTTAAAGTAAGTATGTTATCATCTAACAGAAAAGAGAGCTTTATGTTTGAAGAATGACCAGAATGTACCATATGACACCTTTAAATTGAACATTTTCCATAATATGAACATGCCACAAAGGAAGCCAGATTTCCAGCTGAGTCCTGAATAAATAAAAAAAACACACCCTCCCACCCATTCTTTTCTAGATTGTTTTGGACTTTGAAAAGGATTGGTGTTCTTGAAAGACCTCTGAAAGGTGCCTTTTTTTTCTAGTTGTCCAGCTTATCCTTTATATCCTTCATATTTTGTTCTCATAGACTGAGATGGGCTGTACACAATGAACACAAGCTTTTGCCTGACCAGCTCTAACTCACAGAAATATATCCATATTAGTGGCCAGATACGTAAACCCAGCAACAGATTAATGTGTACTACTGTGCCTGTAGTGCAGAGCTACACTGCAGACAAAACAAGTAATTATTTCTTTGAACTTTTGATGGTTGATAAGAAAAATAAACATACTTTTTATGTGCATGGAAAGAAGCATATGTGAAGCTCTTCCCCTCATACTCAGCAAAAAAAGTACTTTCTTCCAGGTTAATGTGATACACTTCGTTACCAGAGCATCTGCCATACATTTTCTGCCATTGTTCTGGTGATTGCTGACTCTCCCTGAAACATAAAGAGAAGAATTTAACACTTACTGTAAAATTCTTATTAATCAGAATGGCATTTCATGTCAATAGAAACTAGAAATGTCTACTGAAAAGGTCCCATAGGCTAATCTGGAAGAAATATTTGAGGTCAAATCTTGGTAATGTTGTAAGTATAGAGATGATTTTAATGTATTAAAGAGCATTTTCTGCTAAGGAATAGACATATAAAAGTATGTACTTTAATATCAGGAGAGAGGTGGCTCAATTACTTTAAATTTACACTATAATAAGTAGATCCATGGCAATTTGAAGATGACAGGTAAAACCAGCAGCATGCTCATTCTATTCACGAAGACAGTTTCTTCACATGATTTGTGGCAGACTCCCTGGTTCCTGTCTGAATATCATTAATAACAACTTATGTAGGAAAGAGTCGTTTGTCTTTGGTCATTTGATCTGTAAGAAAGATTTTTCTGCATTTGCTTATCAGTGATCTTTACCCTCTGGGTATTTTTGGTTCCTGTGTCTTGTAGACTATGACAAGTACATAGCTTCTTTTCCTTAGTGCAAGAAAATAAATTACAAAGCAGATCATCCTTTACTCTATGCAGCTGCTACCCTTAATGCAAACAGTTTAATGGAAATGTTCTAAACTTCAGCAACCCCAAAACTTGTAGCCCTGGACCTCCTGGGAACTTCTTGATTAAGTTTCATGCGGAAACAAGGTTCTGCCTGTAAGAGTTTTACTGGAGGTAACTGATGCATATATACACATATATATGATAGGTCATGAAACTGACAAATGTGTTCTGTGTTTTGCCACTTGGAGTGAAGATCTCAAGATATTGAGACATGCTCCTTTATGCTCATTTATACATTTTCAATACCTTAACAATAATATTGCAATAATAATAACAATTTCAATTTTTCTTCAGTTTACCATGTTTCTCTGCCCTCATCATGAAAACATTTTGTTTTAATATGGAAATAAGTAAACCATTTTTGTTGCAACAGTACAGTGTACTAGATACAGAACAGCAGAACTAGCAATGTAATTTCAGAACATTTTCCCTTATTTCACTTTTCTACTTAAAATAAAATCATCACCTGTTTAATGTCTGCTTGGTTCCAGTGAGTTGTCTGAAAGCTTCCCATGGGGCTGCACTGTAAAGATCACATTAACTTCAAGTCAGAAAGGTTATTTTCTTCCAACATTTTGTATCATCAGACAAACCCTAATAGAGTTGTATTACTAGTTTAGATAATCAGATAACAGTTAAATATAAATGTTAATATTAATAATTAAGATTGATAATGAGATTATAAATAAGCTTCAAGGTAGAATTTTGGTGTCTTACAGACTAGTTTTGAGTTCCATAAACATCTGAGAAGCCAACTGGATTATTTACACCTCCTTAACCGGTATCTCAAACTTGAGTCCCACATAAGGTTTAACGCAGATGTTAATAGCTACCTTGATAAAAAAAGGATAATTAAACAGGAACTAATGTAAAGAAAAGCAGTTCACTATTAACATTGGAAGTCTATTTTTAAAAATATTTTCATTATGTAGATCTAATTTAGTATTTGGTTTGGTTTATAAATACATGTATATAAAATTTTTATTTGTAGTTTAAATAATCTGCTTTCACCTAATCTTTTTACTCAGCCAAACTCAACTGCTCATCTGACTTCATCTTTCTTATGCACGAATAAAGGTAATTTCACCTATTTTAACAATTAGCAGGTAATTCACCTCTTGTTCAACAACAGAAAACATCTAGAAAAGCAAAAAAAAAAACCCCCACTCTGAACTATAAATTGGTCAAATCCAAAGCAGTTTTATGTCTGCTTGGATTGTACAATGACAATGTAGAATGACAAATGCCTGTATTGTGGAGTCTGCCTGAGAATAAATGCTCTGAAGAGTGCTGACTACAGTAGATAAATAATAACTAGACATTTTCACTTTTCAGTCTTTCTGTATAAATACAGAAGAGTATTCTTACAGAAATGTACATTGTACATTCTTATAGAAACACGCATTACTTTAATCCTTCTGGATTCAAAGTAATGCTACAACTATTTGTGCAAAAACTTTTTTTTTTGCTCCTAATATACAATGACCAGACTAGAAAACAGTTACTTAGTTATGTTGGTTACATCTATTAATTCTGATTGCAAAGAAAATCACAAGCACTTTTGAATTCTGTGACAGTTACTTTGCATCTTAGTTGGGAATCTGTAAATGACCAATGTGACTGTGTTAAAAAATGAAATGCTGAAGTTCCTAAGTACAGCAGAAAACATTTCCCTTCTCTGTGTTTGGTTTTGTGCTGATGGAGAATTCTCTGAGAGCTGTTAGGAACACTGCTCTTCTTTTACTTGCATGTAATACAAAATAACTGGAAAAGGCTCTGGATTCTGTGCATGTCACAGAATGAAAGGTAGGCAGATAAAAAAATGTATAAAGAATGTATTTCACCATGGTGCTCAGCAGGTATCAAACCAGTGGTTTATTGTCTTCCTATTAGGAGATTCTAGTGCAGACAGTGCCATTAAAATCTTGACATTTGTTGCTCGCAGTAGTAACAGTTCTAGGAAGAATTTCTGTTTTCCCCATTCTGGGCAAAGGGGAATACTAGAAATGTCATATAGAAGGTTAAATAACTCTACTTATAAATATATATACACTTGGTACTTGGTTCATGGTTACTTGGAAAAAAAAGTTAGTGTTTTTACAAGACATTTTCCCCATTCTGGGCAAAGGGGAATACTAGAAATGTCATATAGAAGGTTAAATAACTCTACTTATAAATATATATACACTTGGTACTTGGTTCATGGTTACTTGAAAAAAAAAGTTAGTGTTTTTACAAGACTTACATGGTGTATATGCAGTTATTCCATTTCTAAAAATGTATTTTGAGATTTATCCTTTAATGCATCTGCACACAACACTTTAATCAAGAATACCTTTTTCTAAGAATACAGCATAACAGAGATACACCAGATGTGGTAAAATTATTTTAGTGAATTCAGAGAAGTTCTACTGTGACTATGCGGTCTGCAGAGACACCATAATTCTGCACCCTTTCCAGCAGTGTGGTCATGTTAAAAATCATATGTTTGTTTACTGTACAGGCACAAAAGAGCAAATACCATATGTCATCAAAAAACATTTTTTGAGTTCAGTGAAACAGACCTTCGAATTAACCTATTAAAATAGGTATTCTTAGGACTTGTTAGTACTTGTAAAGTACAACTTCGTGATAGATCCACGATTCAATCTACTAAACTAGAAATATAATTTTTTTGTATTTTATATTGTGGAAGTGGCACAACAGCATGAAACAAACTGTTAAATACTGGGGAGAGAGGGGTGTTCTCTTCAAAACTATACTTCCTTGAGTAAGGCATTTTGATGCTTTTATTTGTGCAGAAAGTTCCATTTTCTTTTTTAAAATTGTAGTTGTATGGGAATTCAGGGTAAGCTATTTTCCAAAGAATATCAGGTACGACTTTTCCAAGTTGTTTTGGGTTTTTTTAACGGTTGTATATACTTACTGTCCCCTAGATGTATGAACCAGCAGAGTGATTAATGTAGAAGTAGCTGGGCATATACAATTTAGAGCTAGCATTGCATATTTGAATTCCTCTTCACATACAACATGATCTGTAGGGAAAAAGAGAAGGATGCAAATTGTTTTACAAAGATACTTTCAGTTGAACAGAATTATCACTTCCTTGTCTAGGAAAATGGTGAAGACAGATCAATCAAAATTTGGCCCAAGATCTTAATCTTCTGCTTGAACTTTGGAAATCAGCTGTGTATGATCTTCCCTATCTCTGCTATCTAACATGGATGGCTACTGTTCTAAATGCAGATCACAGATAAATGCTCTCCAGTGCTTGCTGACGGCATGAAAAGGAAATAGAAATTATTCTTTAATGTAATTCCCATATACCTGTGACAGTATTAAAATGGCTATTAGAAGGGACAAGCACAAAACTTGTAACTTCTTGTCAGTGTAGAAACATAAAGTCAGAGAGGTTTTGTAAAATCATGAAGGCATTTAATGCTAAGTCATTTTTTTCCCATCTGAATTTAGTGTTTGGTTCTTTCAATGGGAGCAGAATTTGCTTCTAATCAGAAAGAATATTATAAGTCGTACAGCTGATGATCAAAACACAGGCACATGAAAATTGCTGAGTAAAGGTAGGGAAATAAGCTCCCCACCTAGACCTGAACTATGCACATGTGCTTCTGGTTTCACCAACGTGTCACTGAAATCCTTAGAACCACCTTGCCACTCTAAGCTGCTTTCTAGACAGAATTTATAGTATAGCTATAAGCATGACACTTCCTGAAAATAAAAGTCAGGGCATATTTTGTATGCCTTCCCTGTTCCTTTTATTTTGAAATATCCAGAGGCTTTTCACTAACAGAGTCATTTACTACCAAATGGAGAAATTAATTCTCCCATTTTC
The DNA here is from genome assembly GCA_013398955.1 of Callaeas wilsoni. Classification (NCBI taxonomy): domain Eukaryota; kingdom Metazoa; phylum Chordata; class Aves; order Passeriformes; family Callaeidae; genus Callaeas; species Callaeas wilsoni. Next base: position 120,040 of record VWPU01014780.1, on the reverse strand, counting down.
TGAAGGTCAAGGCCTATTTAAACGTCATAGGGAATGAATGAATTTAGTTATATAAAGACACTGTCAAATATAGAACAAAATGAGATTTGTCTTCCTGTAAATATATTTCAGCTATAGCAATTAAGCATTTCCTGCAGAAAATATTTCAGATAGAAATATGTTATTTTAGTTGACCATATGTCATTAATAAATTTACTTGAATTTCAAACCAGGGATCTTGAGAGGGTAAGGCATATTCTACTGCTTGAATGGAATATCTGCAGTCCATTACCATTGGTCATGTGACAAAGATTTATGGAAGTGAATACCAACTTCCTGACACTGAAAGAGAGTTCTCCATTTTTGGTAATTTGTATAGGACTTTGCCAAATAATCTCCCCTTATTTTTTGTTTGGAATGTTGTCATATTATAGCTAAACATTTTGAAAATATGAGAAAGAAAAAATACACAGGCTAATGATTTCATCATCTGTTATTTCAGATTTTGTACTTGAACCCAATTGTACATGCAGGCCTAAATATATATACAAGTGAAAGTTAATAAATCATGGATGGCACAATGCAGATGAAAACTGTAACAAATCCTCCAGATGCACTCTGCTCTCTAACATACATGATGAACTTTCTTGGCAGATGTTTATGTAAAATATTATATTACCAAAGAATATAGCACACAGCAAACAGAGACTGCTGTCCTACAACAGCCCCTTAATCATGTCTGTGTAAGAGATTCACGTGGTGTTGTCAAGTATTTTTACATCAGGAGCCTTGGAAATGGACTTGTAGGACTATTTCTGTACCTGTTGGAGACTTTGACATTCTGCAGGTACCTTCTTGTATTAGACACAGATCAGATCAAAAATATCTCATATCTCAAAAATTGCTCATATCTCCAATTATTTGACAGTTTATAGCTTTCCTGTAATGTTACTGTGTTTTCTCTGTATGCTCAGGACTTGAATTGTGGAGGATTACACAAAACTTTATCTTTTTATTTCTTTCTGAAATGAGTAGGGAGGAAGCTGGATGACAGCTCTCCCACTCCTCAGGTCTGGGACATCAGTCATGTCCCCTGACAGCAGGTACCACAATCAGAAAATTACTCATCCAGTGTGACAGCAAAGCAGCTGAGGAAACTGCAGTTTATTTGAAGCGAATATTAAATATGTCACATCAGCTTCCCAGAAAAAGAAGTATTTTGATTGAGTTTATACTAAAGAAATATTACATTTAGAATTTCCATAAGTTGATGTTTCTGTTGAAAATATATTTTGACAGAAGTTTTGTTGCTAAGTCTGTCTCAAATGGATGTAGTAATGCAGTGGGGTGAGTTATGGTTTCTGTGATACTGATGATAAAACAGACTCAAAATACTGATTTATGCCTGCAGCAGCAGCCATGTGGTAAGAATGACCTAGACCTGGAACAATTATCCTGAGAAACCTTACTTTTGTCAGTTTGATAACTTAACATGACCACTACCAGATCAGATAGAGAAAAATGCCCATCCATTACCTCCAGACTATTTTTATCTGTAATTGGACAAATCAATCATCAGCTGCATTCAATATCCATTTTGGTGAATCTGGACTATGTTTCTTTGAAATAAACTACTGAAGCTTTGATGTCAGACTTCAACAATTTGTGCTAATTCATGGGTGCATTTTGAATAAACAGAAAAGGTCAAAATGTATCCTCATTTCCTGAGATTGTAATTATACATAATTTCAAAATATTCAAAGTAAAGGGTTTTTATATATATATATGTATGTATACATATATATATATATACACACACACATAAAAATTATAAAAGTTTTAAGTTCAGCTTAGAAAATATTGAATTTAGTAGTCTCTGAATTGCATAAATATATTGCTCTGCTGTGGACAACCTTCATTTTTTTTCCCATTTGTGCTGAAATGCAAGGCCAGGAGCTTGCACCAAGAGTACATGGCCTTTTGTAGCCTTGTGTGTTTGAAGGAAAAGTGCAAAGATTAAGAATGTAACTGCTAGTATTATTTAAAGAAAAACTGGGCAGGTCAAGTCATTTTTATATTGGAAATTACTAAGGAGAAATCAAAGTATTTCAGCTAAAGAGATAAGGCAGTTGCCCATCTGATCACTGTCTTGTTAAGAATGGCTGTGTATTTAAAGTGTTCACATCTTAAACTTGCAAAGGGCTTTGCTGGGACAAACACTTATGCCACTGTAGCAATGTAAGTAGGTTAATATTTTAAATAAAGTAGTTTAAATCCACTGTAAAAAATAACAGAAGGCACAGAATGCACGGATGTGCATCTGGCATCAGGTGGAAAGTCAGGAAACCTGACTTTCTGACAGATCATATGAGCCTGGCCAAGGTGTCTCTGTCCTCTTGCTTTGAGGACAAAAATAAGTTCTCATTCTCTCATGAAAGACAGGAAGGATGTTTAAGTCTTGTTTACTGGATGGGAATACATTATAACAATTACTTTTCCTACATACTGTTTCTGCCTGAGGCAGAAAACCTCCAAGATGTAGAAAATCAGGCTTTTCCCTCCTATGACATGCAGTCAGTGTCTGAATTTCAGGACAGCCTCATGCAATCTAGGAGGACTAGTCAACCTAATATAAAGCTGCTAGAAACTGGGCTTCTAGTGCTTTATACATTTTCAGTGTATCTAAAGGTTGAACTTTAGTTAGGAGGACTATTTGGCTCTATTTTTTCTAAATTCAAAAACTTTCTTTTCAACAGCTGTAGTCTCTAAACCTGTGTGTAAAGAAAAAAAAAAAAGAATAAATCCTATTAGTGAATATTTCAGGTTCATAAAAATGCACAATATTGTTTGGGGAAACCTCTAGAAGAAAGGAGTAATTTTTTCAAGGAAGATCAGATTTAAAAGAAGCTTTTGCATTAAGGCAGTAACAAAGCAGCCCCAAATCATAATAGGAAAAGCAGTTCGAAAAATATTGCGGATGGTTGTGACAAATTTCACTCGTAAACACCCTGGACAGGTCTGTAGTCTGCAGCCCCCACTGGGTACACGTTTCAGAATGATGACGTTTTGGATGACATTAATACCAAAGGGGAATCTTCTTGGGAAAATGTATGCCAACAAATATTGTTCTCATGTCTCCATCAGCGCCTAACCACTTGCACTAGGTGAGCATCGTGGTGGTGCTGAACTTCAGTTGAAGGAAATATTACCAAAAGAGGTTTTGTGGATTTTCTGGCTGTTGGGTTTTTTAAAAAAACATATAGGCCAAATTCTCTAACACTTTGAACAGACAGGAAAAATTGCCTCTGTTTTACAAGTCTAGTTATATATGAGTTCCTACAGAGACAAGCCATTAGGAATAATGAAACTCTCTCAAAATTCGGAACAAATTAACACAGTTACTGATAAGGAAAAGTGGCCATGGGTAGGGAGCAGGATGGTTTTAAGGGGGAGATGAAAAAGCACCATCGTTCGCATCACAGCATGAGCCTTATTCCCTGCTGTGCCATCTCATAGCTTGAGATTACACTTTTATAACTTCAGAACTGCTACTGATGGGGTATTTTCTTCTTTATATCCCAGTAGTAAATTCAGTAGCTTTTAAAATTACAGCTTTAACTGTTGCTCTGGAGCAGTTCTGCACTGGAATTTACTTTTTCATCACATTCTGGGATGATGGAGGAGACCAATATTTTTCCATAGAGTTTTTTCTATTTTTGCATGAATCAGCAATCTTTTCTTCCTTGGAATATCATTCAAGAAAATTGAATTTTCAAAATTGCATCTGAAAAGGAAAGCTTCTCTTCTACTTCAGAGCTATTTCTCCAAAAGTATTTGTGTGTTTTTGTACATAAGCATATGTATACCTATGTACTTAAATATGTGAGTGTTTATATACAGACAGAAAGAAAGAGAAACATGTAATGCAGAGAAATAGTTTTTCAAATAAAAGATGGTAATCTTTTCTTAGAGGAGTGGATTTTTTCAAATTTCTTAACATCATTTTGCATTTTATGCCATGGTTTCTAAGGCACACATTTTACTGGATATAGAATTAAATTATATGTCTCTTTCAAAAATATTTTCAAGTAATTAAAATAATGTTTTCCATACCACTTGGTAAAAAAACAGTCCAATGAGAAGATTTTTCTCTCAATCATTTGTTGAATTAAATCTGAATACATCTTCTTATACACCTCTTAGTAACTATGGTTTAGTAGACAGAAATGAGTCACAGACATGGGTGCAGTAAGCTGGAGACTTACCTGGGTCTGTATTTAAGGAGTAGCTATACATGAAATAATTCTACTCCCTATATTATGTAGCATAAGACTATGAATTCTTAAAAGTGCTTGTAAGTAGGTCTTTACCATTGCTAGGATGTGTAGTTTTCTACAAAACTACACTCTTAATCAGTTTCTAAGTAGTAAATATGCTCAGGGATTCTTACTTTGCTTGCATGTTCATGAAACAAACTGTCAGACACTAACGAGTGCTTCAAATGACTGCAATCTTCCACTTACCTGCAAACTTGATGTGGAATTTATTCTCAGGCTTCAGTATCTGAACATACAAAGGACAATTTGGAGCAAAGTCTTTAACTGCCCATGCTCTTAAAATGGTTTGGTGATCCTAGAAGAAAGAGTAGGAGATGGTGCCAATGAAATACAAATAACCATGTCAGATTAGAAAAAGAATCTATTACCAGACTGGCTCCACTGAAGAAAACTCATTTTAAGACCACATAGCACCAGCTGATATGGATGTTTATGTGCATGTTATGTAGTTACTATTACATATACATTTTCAGAAATCTTCCACTAATAAGGTATTTTGACCCTCTCCTATCTTTCTGCAAGTGCTAATGATTGTGTCATTTGGAAAGGAGTGGCATTTGGATGTGGAATAATTGCGTGAAAACTTAAGATGGCAGTGATTAGTTATGTCTAATTAATCAAGAATGATGTAGCATAGATGTTCTTCCAAAGAGACTCATAATTAAAATAGCATTAAATGACGACATCAGGAACTGAAAAGTTTAAAATTGTGATTAATTCTAAAAATATCAGTTTAATTAAAAGCAGATCTGAATTTTTGTGACACTAAAACATTTGCACAACTGATGTCAAGATTTAGCCAGCTATTAAACAAATATTTCAAGAGATTTTTCAGGCTGTTAGTTTTTGTTCTTGTTACCATATGGCAAGAATGAGTTACCTGCAGGATGAATACTTACTGCTATCCATAAAAGTCATCTATGTGATAATGCATTCATATTTTGAATTTTGTGAAGTAAGACTAATTCCAGTGTATCATCCATCAGTTTTTAATTATTTCAAAACCAAAAAGAAGTATTTCAGAGCTGTATCTAGGAAGCCATGCCTGGATTGAAATGCCTTGCCTAGTCATTAAATTTGGGGTATTTAAAGATAAAATATAAAGAATAATTCATTATGTTTCCAGCACCAGCAGTAAGAAAAGCTTTCAGGCTCATGAACACAGGGGAAAATCTCTGCCTGGAACAGAGTGTAATTGACATTTTCAAACCATAATATTTTATTATCAATTGAGATGTTAGCAAGTACTTGTCTACTAGAACAAACTGGAACAGAGTCATAAGAGGATGGCAAAATATATTATTTCACATTTTTCTTATTAGCAATTTTACAGATGTAGGATTGCTGCGCCCAGTCAGGAGATTTAAGAGCTTGAGTTTAACCTGCTGTAGGTTTTCCTTGTATGCAGCCACCTTTTTTTTTACTTTTCTATAACATATGGCAAATTACCCTCCTCAGGATTTTTTGTATGTGTGTGCTGTTGGGATTTTTGCTGTTTTGTGTTAAGGTAATGACACGCCAACACAGCTTGGAAGCAGCAAATGACTGGGTAATGTGCTAGATGGCCATCACACAGATATGTTACATGCCTAGAAATACAGTTATCTCTACGTTGGATGTTTTCTTGGATTTTTTAAATTATTATTTTGTCTAAAAAGCCTGGGTTTATCAGAATATGCAATGATTATTAAATATAAGAATGAATATTTTGTTATAAAATTATTCAATTCACACTATTTTGTTAAAAACTCAAACAAACCTAGACCCATAGAAGTGAGAGTTGTAAAACTAAAAGTATGAATCTCAACATGAAATATTTTTTAATATTATTGTACAGAGAAGGGAAAGACTGTTTGGAATTAAAATCTCTTGATGATTATTTGGCACACTGGCAGTTTTAACTCTGCAAAATATGCCTTACTTTCCATTTTCAAGCTCTTCTTTGAACCAGCGGTCCACAAATATGTAAAATATATATAAAATGGGTACTTAAACGCCCGAAATAGCTTCATAAGATCAACTCAGTGGGTATGCACTGTTAATAATTGTTCCTTTTTTCTCTTTCCACTTCGTACATCCATGTGTTTGTGTACAAAAGCTGGTTATTTGGTTCCCAAATTTTTTTCTCAGTTATTCTCCCAAATTCCACTCTGAAGAAGCACTCCAGAAAGAAAAACGCAGGTAGGCACCTTAAGTGATTTCCTAGATTCAGTCTCTTCATACAGTATTGTTGCTCTCTGTTTTAAAAATGTAGCAATTTCTATGATATAGTTCAGTGACTTTAAAAAACGTTTACCTTTCTCCCAATAGATGGTATATATGTACACACAACAAACAGAGGTAACTGAAACAAAATTATCCTTCTGTTCCCATTATTAAATATATGTTTCTTTGGAAGGTGAGTGAAAAAATATATTCTCTTCTGTGTGATCTCCACACAATGAACTGCAGTCAGTGATCAAAAAATTACCACAGATACAAATGGTGATTAATATAGAGATGATATTTAAGTTCATGTATGAAAAGCTAGACGTTTTCAAGTGGGTGTATTTAAATCATCAGAACTCAAGGAAATGCATTTAATATGTATTTTTAAATAGTTCTGTTAATTGAATCTTTTTCTTGCCACACATAACTTGATAAATTAGTTATATCCTACTATGTTTGCATCCACATTGTGATGCCATTAAGGCAGTGTAATTTAGATTACCAGTACAGCAGTGTCACACAATTTGATTAATGAAAGGGGGAAAAAGAAGGTGCAAGCTTGAATTGGACCATCTCTGAATTTTCAGAAAGCCTAAGAACAAAGCTGTCAGCAACAGCAGAAGTGTTGTCACTAGAAGTTATTGACTAAGAAAATAGCAAGCAATGAACAGGCAGGGGTATCCATGGCAAATGAGTAAATCCTCTGCTTGAGGATTGTAGCTGGAGGGATAAAAACCCTTATGGACTTCAAAAAATCACTTGAGTAAAAACAGCTGTTCTGCTCAGGAATCTCCTCCTTTTATTTTGACAGCTGTCACACATAGGAGAGGATCCAAGGCTCTTTTAGCAGTTTGTCAGGTTGTCAGCAACAGCAGGGTGGGAGATCAGTGGTACTTATAAAGATCGATACTGGGATGACAGCTGAACTTCCTTCAGCCCAGTGACAAATGAACCTTCTGTACTAACATGAGGCTGGAGCAGTGCAGGAGATTCAATACGTTTCATTTCACAGCTCTAGGGGGCAGTAAGACAAAATAGTTTTCAAAAAATGTTAAGAATTTTCTACTTGCAGTATAAATAATTGCATTCTCTGTGAAAAGGTAATCTGACAGCAAAAGAGAAATCAAAGCAGAGAGGTGACACTGTTTAAAAGCTTCAGATCATACTGACCCTGAGATATTATTGTGGCCTGGGGGAAGATACCAGAAGCATGTCTTTGGTGAGATGTGCCTGTTTGTGTGCTCCAGGTACCAAGACAAATGAGATTTGATAAAAGTCTGTAGTGGCAGCTGAAATGTGCCGGGTACCATTTCGGTGTTTCCTGAGGGCAGAAAGGAAGAGCTGCAGCTGGCCATGGCTCCAGAGCCAAACCTGCACAGTGCCAGCCACAATGAATGGAAGTTCTGGGAGCTCCATGCTGAGTCCACTGCCTGCCCTACAGCACAGTCCAGCAGAGCTGAAAATTTTCTTTTCTTTGCATAAATTCTGAAGCAGTTATGAGCAGAGAAGCACAGCTGACTGGTGGTGTTGCTGTCCTTAACGCACCTTCCCAGTGCAGTGTAAATCACACTGATTTTATGGGATTTCTTCTTTTTAACCACCGTGCAACTCTCAAGTACATTATGTGAAATGACATGATGTAGCTGATTTATTCTGAATTCATGGCTGATTTAGATAAGACACTTGGGCTATTTTGGTATTTTTCAGTCTCCTAGAAGTTACAGGTATTTTTCCAGGTATTTGCAAGGACTCTTGCTTGTTCTTACCCTTAAACACCCTAGACCCTCTGTCACTTCCAAGCAGTAGGTCTGCCTTGCTTGACTACTCTGGGATTACTTGCTGCCAGTTCAGTGGCTTTCACTGCTGTATTTTCAGGAGTCTATTGCTGATGAATCAAATTCAAAGTCCTTAGCTCAGTAAGCTTAAATCTTATAGCAGGAGCACAGGTTCATTTCTTAGGGAGCTCAGTGACTTTCTGCAAGGGATGGGTCCAGAACAGGATCTTTAGCTAAGATCTTTTAACTAAGTTTTGATGGCAGATGAAGTAAAAAGTGATAGAGAACATATTAAGTAATGCTACAGATATAATGCAAAGCTCTCATTTCCCATTTTTTACTATATCTGTTTTCAACACTTAGAAAAATAATTGCTATTTCTTTCAATGTAGCACCAAAAGAGTATTTTTAGTTGAGATTGCTTGAAACATATAAATACTGGTTCTGTCTTGTTAGGCAATTTGTAAGTCTCTTCAGGGATATTCAGACTACTACTGAACTGCTTTGGAGTTCAAGATTGGATTGAACGAGGCAAGACTGCAGAAATTTATTGTAGTGCTCATGGTGAAAAAATTTAAGTCATATTCATAAAGCCATCCTCAGTGGACTTTTTTCTGGATATTTGTGATCAGTAGACAATTTCATTAGCTGAAAGAGCTCTAGTTCATATAGTTTTATTCTTTTATCACAGATGCACTGCACAGAAGTTTGTATTAGCAGTGTTCCTTTGTGGACATTAACTTACCTGACTGCAAAATAACTACCAGCATAGGCAGAACCATAGAAATTTATTTAAAGAATCTTGGCACTTTTCATTTTTAAAATTGGCCAATATGAAAAATGATCAAATAGTCTCATATATATTGGTTACTTGTATTAGTCACAAATTTATTTATAAAGTGGAATTCAGGCTTTACTACATTAGTTCTGAATATATCAGTCAGTTGATACCTGTCTCTTTTCTGATTTATTAATAAATACAGCTGATTGAACTGGGTATCTAGAGCAGTTCAGGTACCTTGAATATTGACGGAGTACCATTCTTGGAAATGATTAATGACCCATTATCAATGTATCTATGAGATATTATGACAGTACTTTTAGGCTCTTCTGCCCTTGTTGCATAAAAAAGAACTGAGAGGGAGTAAGGGCAGTAAAACCTGCACATCCTCTAATTTCTTCCTCCCCAACTTACAGCTGCTGTCCTGTCCACCTCACAGCGACTGCTCAGGATGAAACAGGCTTCAGCATCATCCATCCTGGAAGAGAGGAGACAAACCTGTCACACCCCAAGCAGGTACTCACTGGACTCGTGTCTCACATTCAGTCTCTTGCACAGAAAAACAGAATACAGACAAAGTTTAGTCTCCCTGTTCTCATTTCTTACTCTGGTGACAGTAAAAACTGTGCCAAAGTAGTAAAAGCAGAGTGGCCTCAAACTTAATTTGCAAAGTATTTATCTATCATGAGTATAGAAGGTGAATAAATAGCACCAGTCTGCCTGGTGTGTAAGAGGGCAATATGCACAAGTTATTACTGGTAAGAATGAAAAAGAGGGCGTGGATAATAAACGTGTCTTGCCCAGTGAGAGCAGAAAGTTGGGCAGATGTACAAGAATAATGTGTTTGGGATAAATAATAGACATTTCTGTGTATATATGCATTAAGTGAACTATTTCTAGTTCATGGTGTCTTTGATTAGGAAGAAATCATTTGAGCTCTATGAGTAATTTCAGCTAAGCATGGGAGTAGTATTGGGAAGACAGGGTCTTTACCAAAGTTATAGGAAAGAAAATTCAGCCAAATTAGATGAGTTTTTTTTGCAAAACTGCAGTCTTTTATCAGTTGGCTATTCACTACTGACACAGTCACCCAACTTTTGGTGTTCCTTTACTTTCTGGTGTGACCTTTATGATGTTATTTTGACATTGGCTTCACATATAATATATGGATAAATTTTGATAATGAGACTCTTCTTAATTATTTTGTTGTTGTTGGTAACCATTACTTTATTTATTAGAAGAATTTTACCATGTGCCTTGTTATCTCCTCAGTACATTATGTTCTCATTAAAAAGAAATACACCAAACATCTTGGGTACTGGGTTACATTTCATATCAAATGTTCTATTAAATTCCCACTATGCTTCTTCCCTCAGGAGAGGTTGAAAATTATTCTGTGACAGGTACATTCAATTACATGTTCTGCAGGAAAAAGCACAGTTCCACAGCTGACTACCTCCAGGTTATTATAAGTGAAATTCAAGATTATATTTAGGGAACAGCCTAATTTTAATTCTTGTAACATGTAGAACAAATGTCAGCTAAAGCCATACATGAATTCCTTCTTGAAATCAGCAAGAAAACAAAACGGAAAAATTAAAAAAAAGAAAAAAGAAATTTTCTGCAAAAGAAAATTTCTAATCCTGAAAAAAAGCTTTCTTGTCTTGTCAAATTTTAAACAGCTGTAGAAGTAGCTGTTTTTTCAGTGGCAGAAGTCTGAGAAGATAACACTACTCATGAAGCTTCTCATAGACGAGATTCTTGAAAATAACTCCCCTGAGGTAAAGAATGACACAAATAGTCAGACAGGTATTGGCTTAATTTTAGTTATCTATAACACAGAGCAATGCAGATGAATTAAATCAGTTATTTGCCAAGAATCACCTTTCCCTCTCTTTGCAGAGTTTAAAGAGATGATCCTTCAACATGAAGTCCACTGTGAATTCCTTCACAGCTGATTGAGCTGATTGAGCACTGGGGGGAGGTATGTGTGTGCTTGACTGATGTGTTTTGATAAATGTCGTTCACTATTAATTGGCAGAGAACATCTCTTAGAAGTGATGGAAGTATGTGGTAAGAGAAGGGCCCTGAAGAGTTCATGTATGTACAGCAGAATAGTTTCTTAATGTTACCAGGCTGGACTTAACAAAACAAAACTGTACAGTGAGTTCAAAATTTCAGATATTAAGAAAAATAAATAATATCAAAGAGCTTTGCTTTGCCTTCTAAATAAACATGGCTTTCCTTCTAGCACAGCTTTTGTTGCTTGTTAAACTTATTTTTCAAATGGTATGACTGAAAAAAAAAAGTAAAAAAGAATGGTCAATATTTGCCTACTTAGCTCTCAAGAGGTCTTGATCTTTTAAGGCTGAGCCTTGCAGGTAGATAACTCTTTGGGACCACATTGGAATTTGTAACACCCTTCGGACCTGAGCATCCATCTCAGTAGGACACAAAATAACCACATAATAGTCCTGTCAAAATAGAAGAAAAAGGGGAAATAGTCATGGTTATTGTTGGTGGAGAATGAGTCAACAGCGACTTGGGATGTCAAAAATGTCTCAGATAAGACACTGACAGACAGAGTTTATTTCCTCAAAATTTTTTCCTTTGCATTAATGGGCCATTCCAAACTGCTTCCTTTGCTACAGATAGTCCTTGTGAGGAAAAGTAAGGATGGTTTGAAGGATACATAAGTGCACAAATGGAAAGGAGGGATAAATGGAACAGAGTAGAAGAGAGTGAGAGCTTAGGACAGGCTGGTCATAGAAATCTTCTTTTCTGCAACAGAGATTTTTGCAGAAAGTTAAATGCCATTGGATACGGTGCACCATCTGTATCCAGCTTCCCAGTGCACAGAATCATTAAGCTTGGAAAAGATCTCCAAGATCATTGAGCCCAACTCAATTTCAGCAGTAAAGTGAATGTATATAAGGCCTTTTAAGTTACCTGTGTAGCATTAGGGCTTTTCTTCTTTGTCTCCAGTGTATCACAGAGCCCGACTCATTCTTCAGCTTAGTTAACTGAATGTTGTTTCGATTTGTGTTTGTATCTATAAAGAAATGTATTTCTTTGTGCAATTGCTTATGCCTCTTACTAGCTAATTGTTTCGGGGAATACTTTGGATTTGGGATTTGGCAAATTGCTGCTCAGCCACTTGAGGATTGTATTTGTGTGATTTTTGCAGTAGTTAATGAAGCATGGTGCCACAGGTAACTTAGTAAAAGACATAGAGAAGATTTACTAAAAGGGAGAGTCTGTAGCAAAGGCAATGATAATAAATCCAAATTGGTATCTCATGGAAATAAGCTTCTAGATGTTCCAAATAAGCCATATGACAAGTTTGCATTAGCTAGGGAACAGGTGCACACTAACAAAATCTGTGTATTCTGTCAAGGTCTTTGTCCTTTAAAGTACATATATTTATTTCTTAATTTCCACAATTCCAAGAGGATCTAATCTTTGCAATCCTGTGCAATGTGCTCTAGAATGACCCTGCCTGAGGAGGGAATTTGGACCAGATGACTGCTGGTGGTCCCTTCCAACCTGACCCATTCTGTGATTCCAAAAAACTGGCAAAAAACAAAAGGAAACCAAAGGATACTTCGACTTGTGAGGATTTTTGGATCCAGTCCCAAAACAATGGGAAAAAATAAATTGAGTTGCTTTCATTTATTTTCTGTTTCAGGGTAGAATTTAAGGAATTTGCATGGAAATACCTGCTAAAAAGACTGGCATAATTCAACAAGACATTAATTCTACGTATTTAGTCTATTCACCTCAATACCTCAATTTAAAATGCCTCCAAACTCTGTATCTCAGCTTCTTATTGCAGGTATAGATTCCCAATTCACTTATCTATTCCCAAAATCAGTTTTACAAATTAAAAACCATTTCAGAAACTCTTCTTTAAAAAAAAACCAAACCAACAAACAAACAGTATTCTGAGTTTCTTCTTTTTCTGGATTTTTTTTTCCACTCTCAGTACCTGCAGTCTGGGGTGGGCATAGAATTCATTTAAGAAATCCATGAGTAAGTCAATCTTCAGAGAGCTCACACACAGCACAACGTGTTTTTCTGTCTGAGCTCTGTATCGACTGTAGTTTCCTCCAGATTTTTGCCTCTCCATCCACAAATATGCCAGCTGTTCAAACTGCAAGAGATGCCAATTGTCAGTGAAATAGACATCAGTAGGTGAGCACTACAACTCTATAATGACTTGGCAATGTTGCATTGTTCATCTCATGCCTCTAAGAAAAGCTGCCCTTAGCCCACAGTATCTTTTTCTTTGTAAAGTGTTCTCTAATAAAGTGATCACAAACATTGGCAATAGGGCCAGAATCTAACACACACAAACAGCAGTGAAATTCACTAAAATACCATGAGAATACAGTAAATTACAGGAGTTTAGAAAAGAATGAAGGCTGGTACCTTATTCCTTTAAGTATTTTATGCTTCTGAGCTCTCTTTTTCTAGTATCGTGACATAATTGCTTCCCTCGTATGAAAGGTTAAGTTTTCATACACATACTGTGAATATACTTGGAGAGAGGCACCATTTTTCTTAGTTTGGGCAGTAACTCTTCCCAGAGATTTTATAATGTTCTGAAGGTGATGTTCTGTAAACTCTCTTATCTGCCTTATCATTTTAGATACAACTTAAATACACAGCAGCTGTTAATACAGCAAGTTTGCCTTTGTCAGCTGAACAATACCTGCAAGTTAACAGCAAACATTACTACTCGGAATCCTCCAGACCTAAGAGCATACTGTAACAATCTGTAAGGGGACATACAAATACCAGTTCAAAGCTTCTTTTAAGTAACACATGTTTAATACTGAGCTCAATTTAACTGTAGGGCTGTGTGATAGCTTTTTTTTCTCATCCACATTCCACTGATGGAGAGGCTGGATCATGAATAGTAACTGATTTCGTTTCATAGCAGGGCAAAAGCTCAGGAGAGAATGCCTCCCACTCCATTATGTGTATGGAAAACTATATGAAGCCCCATTATCACTACAAAAGTATAAAATAAAGTAGCTAATAATAGGTAAATTTATGTGAAATGCCAGTAGATTCTAGGTTATTTACTGCTCATGTAGAGCTCTTGGGCCTGAAGTACGTATCAGAACTATCTTAAGGATGAAATTTCTGTGTCTTAGGAAATTCCAAATTTCTTAAACAGAGCACGTTTTAGTTTTCAATAGAGTACATATTTTACCAGTTTCTCACTGAGTGAGAATATAATTGTGTTAGTGCATATGGCTGTGAATACATACATTAAAAATTTAATTAGAGTGTTAAATAACTTCAAGAAAATTAATGCTGAAAGCTTCAGCTTCCACCCTCCCAGGGTTTGTGTGTGTTATCTGCCCACACTGAGCTTTAGTTCTCTGCCAAAGAAGCACAGTCTGGAAACTATGGCTGCGTCAGAAACTTTGGAGCTTCATGGTCTGGCAGGTCTACTGCAAGCTTTGATAAAAACGCAGAGTGTCTCCCCACATCCTCTTTTTCTGGCACAAGGGCTGAGTGATGACCACATGTAGAACAGTGAACCTCTTGGCAAGATTTCCCATGTAACCTCGGGGTTTCTGTCATCCAACCTCACCTAATGAGCTGGAAAACACTTGGTACAAATTTAATAAAGCTGACTGACTCCTTGAAATACTTGCATTTTCATAAACTGCTCTTTCCCTTTCAAACTGTTAGAAGTCCTAAACGTAGGCAGGCATGAAAAATTCCTAACTGTGCTGCTGGCTCTGTGTGCATGTGTTCCATACACAGCTGTGAACCCAATTTGCTTGAGTTGCAGATTTAATGAGATTTTTTTCAAGTTAGCACTGAGCTGTTAGAATAAGAGAGGAAGTGGAGAGAACCAAGATTAGAAACAGGGAGAGCCTGCAGAGGAAAAACTGTACTCATAAAGAAAGTGCTGGCTACTGTTGTGGGGTTTTTTTGTAATTGCTCCATTAATAACAAACCTGTATCTCAGGATAAAGGAAAGCCTCTGTGGTACATGACTGGAGCAGAAAACTTTCATCAGCACTTGAAAACTTATCAGTGCCCTGTTTTTTAGTATAAATCTAATGTATAGGAGAACATACAGGAAAAAGGAAAAAAAAACCACAATAGGATAGATGGTTCTTTTTTCTGACATTTTCTGTGCAATAATAATAGTAACAATAAATTATTTCAGTTATTATTCCTCTGTTTCAAAAAAAATTCTAAAGAGAAAAAAAAACATCCACATTTACCTGTATGGGCAACACCACAAGAGCAACACAGATCATAATGACAACAAGCAGCTTTGAAGGCCATATCTTGGGTGTAACATCCCCAAAGCCCACAGTGGAAAATGTCACTATGCAGAAATAAAGGGAGTCAAAGAGAGTCAACCTGTTTCCTGCTCGTTCCAGATGCTGAATTCCACAAATACTACGTAGAAAAGAATGAATAAAGACATGAAAAATAAAAACTGTTCAAGCTTGATGATTACATGTGCAGAGAACTATTTTCAGAATTAATAAATTGCTTAGCAAAGACATTTTTTTTGAAGAAAAGTAAAAATTAGTATCAAGCCAGAAGTGCTATATTTTTACAATTTTCAAATGTCATTTGTAATAAACACATTTTTTATTATTCTAATATGATAGGCACAACTGTTGCTAGGCTTTGCTTAGTGGCTGTTGAGAAGGAGAGGTGGTATATAGAACATCATGGATTGATGAAATTCCTTTCTAAACCAGAACAAAACAGATGGTTTAGAGCTGCCACCATTCAACATTTTTTATAGATATGTTTTAACTTTTTCAGGGAGGATTTGCTGCCATGGCCAAGAAAACTGCACATACAGCTTTTTTAAAATCTATCTCTCTTTATGTTGGTCTCTGGCCCTTTCTGTGGTGAAAGTTACAGATGTGAACCAGTTATGACAGCACATGTTGCATAGTAGCAGGTTTCTGTTGGTACAAATAGGTACTGACTGTCTTGAATAAACTGAATGTGAGAACTGCAGACTACTGAAATATCAGAGGAAAGAGCATCCAGGGTCAGCCTTCAGGTAGGAATTGGAAGGTGGCAACTGATAAGATTCTGCTCACTAAAAGTACAGACTAGAAATATGGGGCTTGGCTGGGTCTGTAATAGCAGAGCAAGTGGAGTTCATCCCTTCCAGTCACACATTCCTGAGAAGAAGTAAACGGCAGCCCAAGTTAACTGGCAATTATTTTTCTTGGAATCAGCATGATGTGCTTTTGGTTTTGAGAAGCAGCGGCAGAACCTCTCCACAGGTCATCCTGCTATTTCAAACATCGCAGATTTCAAAAATATTTCAATTTGTAAATATATACCATGGTAAAGAGCTTCTCAAGCTTAAAGTATGACCTTCTCTGATACAGTGGAATTACTTAGATCAGTCTAGGCTTTTAAATTATATTCACATATGTAAAAAAAAACCCCAATGTGTGAACCACCCTGAACAGTGCTTTTTCCCCTTGGAGCTAGCAGGATGATTTCTCCTCAGAGAATTAGATAAATAATTAATAAATAATATCATATTCCCCAGTAATTATTCTAGAACATACTAAATATTATTTCTTCATGTATGGTTATCCAGATAGTAAGAGTCCCTCATTAATATCTGTCATAGGAAGACCTTTGCATCACCAGGGAGACCCTGTGTTTATAACAGTGTTAGCAGTTGTTCTTCTGTTCTCTGTTCTGTTCTCCAAATATAATTTAGCTGTGGGCAGTGGCATTTCCAGAACATATGGATCAGATTCCCAGTTTCCTTTTCACAGTTTTAGCATTTGTAGTTTTCACACCTCTCAAAATGTTCTAAAAAGGCTGGGATTTCTTTCCTGTTGTTAGCCTAAGTTTCATGCTTCAGTCAGAACTGATATTTATATTCCTATCCAGTTCGTCCCACATTTTTCACTGGAGTTGTAATCCAGATCTTCCATTATTTCATTATGTTCACAGTTTCTGTGTTGGGTTTGGGGTTTTTTTTGAGGTTTGTTTTTTTTTTTTTAGTAAAAGGATAATTATATTTTTGTCCCTGAAAATACTAACAGAAGGACTGTAAGGAATTATGCTAATGAAGCTTTCTTTGGTCTCAGACAAGGAAGTTTCTCAGCTAAAGCCTCTTCTAGTTTTAATATGAAATAATGAAGTATATTGTAAAGGCATGAAGCATGGAAAAAGAAGCTATTTTAGTATCAATATTCACATAAGTTACATGTAGTTTTAAAAGCAGAATGGTGATGGATTTTTAATTTTTTTTTTTTTTTTTTTCATTCCTTACCATCTGTGTGCATTTTCTTTCCTCTAGCTGCCTTTTGTGGATATATCCCAGAAACACGTAACCTTGACTTCAGGAATTAAGCTCATAAGGGCCAGGAAAGCAACAGTTACACTGAGCCAGTGATATGGGTGCCCTGTAACAGGACTATTACACCACGGCCCTCAGCGGATTAAATATCTGCAGATGAAGTTGTAGCGAACCATAATGTATGAGCCTATTACTGGTAGAAATGTATTTTTTCTGGTGCTTATGCCTGTGAAATTTCATGTTTGTAAAGGCAAGGTTACTCCTTGTATCTGGCAGGATGGATTAAAATAGAAAAATTTGGTACCCTCAGGCTGTTTTTTTTCTAATTGTCAAGGAATTAGAATTGTTTCTTTATTTTTTGCTCTTTTTGTAAAACCTTAACATTTTTAATAGCTTGATGATAGGAAAACTCAGGTCTTGAATTATTATTTTTATTTTTATTTTTATAAGATTTCCATAGCCAGCCCACCCAATCATACTTTAGCTGAATTGAAATAAGATAATATACTATGAACCATTTTGGCCTTTTCTAAGTGAACACTAGAATTGCCATTGAATTTAGTGAGATCAAGATCTTATTTTATGAGCTCTACCCACTTACAGTCCTATGTATTCCTATTCCTTGAAGCCATCAAAATAATGTGCCTGATCCAAGATGTTTCTCACTGAACTTAGGAGGCATGAACCAGAGCTTCCCACATTTAGTTAACAATATTAAAGTCAGTAAGACAAGGGAGCTGCTTCTTTCTTGAAGAAGGAATAAAGCTCTTCTAACAACTTGTTGATCAAATTAATTTCTTTCCTCAAAATTATTTGCACATCATTTGCAGTTCTACCAAACTGTTCTTGAAGCCCTCACCCTGCATACAAGGGAATAATAAATCCAAAATCAAGTTACCAAGTCTGGGTGTTTTGGTGCTCTGCTGTTTTTCTTTACTGGAGCCAGAGAGCACCAAACTGCAGAAAAACCTGACTTTCAAAGAGACAGCTTTATGGCAGTCTAACTTAAAAATAAAATATTACCCCTGTGACTACTCCCCCAAGAATATTACACTTTCAGCTCACCAACAATGCCTTCAGAGAAACTGATAGCATTGATAGCATGTTCCCATCCGTCTGGAAATTACCTGATTACACTGCAGAGAAAGTGCAGTGGAACATCAGTGGATGTCCAAGAAGCCAAGTCCACATGGATTATTATTCCATTCCCCACAACTCATTGACATCTTTTAATACATCCCAATTCCTTAGAAGAATAGTAGTATCAGCTTATTTTTCTCATAAATGAAGCATTAATCATTACTTTTAGCATAAATTATGCATGTAAAAATACACATGTTCTTGTCTGCTTTCTTATGTTTCCTAACATAATGAAATGTGCAGTAATTCGGGCTTCATATTTTGCCTGTTTTGATATTTTTGGTGATATTTTTATCTCCTTGTTCTTGTTTGCTTCTTCTTCCTCTTTCATCTCCTGAAGACAAATAATTTATTCAGTCATCCTTGGACAAACAAAATTATTTCAAGCATGAGAGGAATGTACAGTAAAGGCAATGCTCACACCTACTTGCTTTTGTGGAGAAAATAAACCACTGTAATAATCAGTACACATAAAGTCTCTAGTTAAACATAAGGCCAAGTCAGCACCTTCTATGCCAATTTTATGATTCCTGTGAATTCAGGAAGGCTGTCTTTTCACAGTGGATCTAAGGGAGGCACTTACAACAAAACAAAATTTCCTCAGTGCAGAGGAGATTTAGTCTTTCTAAAAAACCCACAGAAAGCCAAACTAAGTGTCTGCTGAAGCAAAAGTAGTATCAGAAAATGTATTATAAACATCCAGAGGACAGAAGTATGATTCCAAGCACTCTGCTACCACTGCACTTGAAAAACAAAAAGTAAAGACAGTAACATGTAATCTCTGAGGATTGGTAATGTTTAGTTTGGATATTATCTGAACTTTTGAGAGTTCAATCTCTGTTTTACTGGAAGCTTTCTTTCAGGTTCCAGGAATCTTTGTTTGCTTGAGTATCTCATGTGCCAAAGCTAACTCCTGTTTGTAAATAAGCTATCTCTACATGCACTACAGAAATAAATACCACGGAGTAAAATAATCCCTGAGACTGTCAGATTTTTATCATGCTGCAGAACCATGTCACAGAAATGGATGTAAAAAAACCATTGGATAGTGTTTAGCAAATACTGTACATTAACTATCCTTATTTATAACCAATTGTTTAGAGTCTATTTGATATCAGTTTATATTTTCATTTGTCAGTGTTGACAAATTAATCTGATTTCTACATTTTCACTTCTAGAGAAAATTATTGTTTACACATACAACCTCTTGAGGTCTAAAACAATGCATCAGAGGCTGAGCCAAAAGTCAGAGCTGCTTCTGTGTGCTGAGGATTAGGCAGCAACTACCAGCCCTGTTTTGTTTGGACTTGTAACTTTGAGCTCCACCTTGTGTAATTACTTTGCCATGTTTAAAGCGGTTGGCTGAAAGGACTAGCTAATGAACGTGTTGAAATCAACATGGATTAATTTTATCAGATTCAGTGTGATTCTGTGGCAAAGGCTCAGTGCTTCTGTACTACAGAAGTTCCACCTGAACTAACTTGCAATCGTAGCAATCCTGCTTACGCAAACATCCCCAGTAGTTTCTCACATCCAAAACTCTTTACAGTTTCCCAATATCCTACCAGAGAATGGTGACGCTAGAACAAATTAGAAATTAAACTCTCATTATCTGATTGTCCTAGACTGGCGATTGCTGTTCATGTTATTTTAACATTTTCTGAGCCTATTATCACAGATTTTTTTTTTTTTTCTTTGTGAGAAAAATTGGAATGAACTATCAATCAACAAAATTGTTGATAGACCACCAACCGTAGCAAATATTCATGGGTAAAGTA
Source organism: Callaeas wilsoni (assembly GCA_013398955.1). Lineage (NCBI taxonomy): Eukaryota > Metazoa > Chordata > Aves > Passeriformes > Callaeidae > Callaeas > Callaeas wilsoni. The sequence goes on along the minus strand of VWPU01014780.1, from coordinate 99,713 downwards.
CAAATACAGTGAAATACTGAAGAAAAGGACCATGTTGACTTTCCAGGAAATACAGACAAGCATTTGAGATGTATTTTACTATTATAGTGACTGTACGTGCTTAAGGAAACTTCCTCAACCTCTACACCAAAATAAAATGTAGCTATAGAACAGATCATTCTTCAGTCTCACTCTAGAAGATGTTATACCTATAAAATATTAATATATTAATATCTATAAAAATAAAAGTCTGATAAAGGTATAGAGGTTTTACTTAAAATTGGCAAAAGGTGCTCACTACTTGCCAAAGATGTTAATATTAAGCTGGTGCCATTCTTAAGTCCTTGGAATAAAAGTGGTGTTGGGACTAATGCTGTATTTGGAGAATGCCCTGCTTTTTACAGAGGAAAACAGTTTTTCATACTAGAAATTGTCTCTGTGGGGTGTTCAGCCTTCTCTAGAGCATCATGTAAAGCCAGATGCAATTTTGTCCCATATTTTAAAATTAGACATTATGGAACAGCAATTCTCAGTGTGGAGAGTTAGTATTCATACAGTAATTAAGCATGCAATTTTCACTTCACAAACTCTGGGTTGAATACTAATATAACTGGAGTGACATTAAAGTAGCATTTCTTTTTCATTCCCTGTATCAGATGCATATGGAAATATTGTCTGTTGACTTCTGAATGACAATATATGCAGAATGTGAAGGTGTTGGTAATCACCCTACCTGTGTGACCTAAAAAACTGATGCTTTCTGACAGAAATCCTGACTCTAGGGTAAATGATGAAGAGGTAAATGAAAAGAACAAAGCATGAGCAGAAACTGCAGCAAGTAAAAGAGTGAAGGAACAATCACAAAATACTCTGATCAATAATAAAATGTTAATCCCATCCAAAAGCCCTGAAGATGAGGTTTTAACTTGCTAAAAATCAAATGCTTCAATTTTTTCCAAGCCTTGTGTCTCTTCTCAGGTATTTTCTAAAACCAGTGGTTTTCTTCTAATTTATTTTCTAAAAGCAATTTTCTTTAAACAATATTAAAATAGAAAACTAACCCACTAGTTTAATTAGATGTACAATTTTCATAAAGTTAAAATGACAGAATCTGGTACAATATATTATGTAAAATATATCAAATTTAAGCACTATAATGAGAAGATGCTATTTTCACCCTTCATTCCACAGAAAAGGCTTTAATATTGTAGGAATTACTGAATTCCTGGACACAGAAATTATTAATTGCACACAAGACAATGAAAGAAATGAGAGAGAACTGCTGACTGGAGAGATGAAGGTTGTTATACTGCCTTTGACGTAAATCAGTAGAGAAATACTCTTCTTGTTCTTAGTTGGCAACAACTGATCTAACAAATGCACTAGATCAGCTGCAAGGTATTCACTGACTGGACAAAACAGATACTGCTGGGCATCATGGCTTCTTAATATTACAGGGCAAAAGTTGTAACAATCTCATTTGTGCAACTCTAATGCCACTTCATCAGACAGTTCAACATAAATCTTTCTGTTTTGCCAGATAGGTTCTTTTCAGAGACCAGCATTCATTTTCATACAATACTGTCCCTTTTTTTTTTTTTTTTTTTTCAGAATCACGGTAGGGAAGGGGAAAACTTGGATTAATTCAACAGGCTTAGAATCAAACTTTTCAGTTCTGTGGGACTTTGAACACAATTTGAGGTAAGGCTGATGAATGTACTTTCACTATACAACAATGCCACCATGTTAGAAATTCATTCAGACTTTCTCTTCAGACGGAAAAGTCATTTTTGTTTGTATTCCAATTTTATCTTTATCCCGAATGATGGTGTTTGATGATATGATTATTACTTACCCAAGGTGTCCTTTATAAGCATTTTCCTTCCCCAAAGTTCAGAACATTATATGCAGCTAATGGTTACAAAAGCTCAACTTATAAAAATAAACTCTTCCCCTAGGAACTCATGTGACTTCCAGAAAATGCAGAACATCTTCTTAAGCAAAATAGAGTATTATGAAATGACCAAGTGTATATAAATATTTGTTGAATCTGAGTGAGAACCTTTCTACTCCTGCTGCTGCCTTTAGGGGAATAAGAAGTGGAGCTACTATTAAAGACCTCTGGTCATTGAGACTGCGCAAGCAGGGTCCCACTGTGGGCAGCCTTCAGCTCAGTGCGTTTCCACAGACAGGTCTGTCCACACTTCAGCCTCTAAGCCCAAAGGACCACCTGTATTTGTGTGTGCTTTCAGTCTGCCCCAGAACTTTGAGGGTAAACAAAGTAAATTTTGGCAGCCCAGCTTCAATGTGTCAACACTGCAGCACTCTGTGTGGCACAATGTGCCACACTGTGGCCTGCCGGAGCCTGAGGTTCTGGACTGCTCACACAAGGAGTCATTAAGTACTCGGGAAACAGACTCATGCAGTCACTGCTTAACCACTCCTCACCTGCAGAGTGCTACAGAATTAGGTGATATTCTATACCTATCCTTCCTCGGGAAGAATAATTAAGTAATCTATTTATAATATTCAAAAATTGTATGTGTTGTGCTGGAAAATTCAAATGCAAACCTCTAATTTAATACACCTGATATGTTATGCTTTAGAACATCATGTTTAATGTTTCTTGCAAATAGTTTTGAAACACTCTTAGGGTGTAACAGTTGTTATGCAAACCACCCACACTCCCTCAATCAAACTGAACTAACAATTGAAAGATTCATTATCTGAATATTTGTTAAATGTGCACAAGAAAAAGCTAAACCAGCATGTAGAATATTCTATTAGCTACTGTCAAAAACCTTTTGGTAATTTTCAACCTGACTCAAGTCATGGCATATTTTAATGACAAATGGATTTAATTTTATTGTTAAGTCAAAATTCTCTCCTTATCAGATTTTGCATTTTCATTTGATTTTTAAGGATATTCATGGATCTTCCTTACACTTACATCCATTTTTACATCTCCTTGACAGCCTCTCATCAGTCTGCACTTTGAGTGCAACTTCTTTTTGCTGCTCTCATTGCTGCTATTGAAACAACTGCTTCAGGACAAGCTGAGTTACCTTACTCCAGCTGCAACATTTTATGGTTGCTAAACCATAAACAAAAAAGAATTTCTTAGCAATTTAGAGATAAGTCATATTCAGGAAGAATGGACTACCTTGCACTGCTTATCCTACCGTGAAACTCAAACCAGTAACAATTACAGGCTGGACTGGTCTAAAACTTGCAAGTGACTCAAATCAAATGCCACTTGTCTTATCCCCTGTAACTGCAGCCATGAGGCATGCAGTCCTTTAGAAAGCTTACATATGGTATTTTCCTTTCCAGCTTAAATTTCCATAGACTTTGGGTAATGGGAAACTTTCTATTGTCCTCCTTTCTGAAAAATGTAAATATAGAAAGAGTGTTTAACATAAAAGGCTGTAGTCAGATCACATGAAGACAGTGGCGTACATTTCTTGCGTTTGAAGCTGCCCTGTGAAAACACTAACTCATCAATGGTCTTTGTTCTCATGATGAGTGTTTCCCTTAAATATTTTGACTGTTATGTGCACAAATTTGGCATCATTCTTTCATATGCATAGGTATTATAAGTGTTGGTACCTCTGTCAATGAGGTCACCTGTACAGGAAAGAACAAAGGCCACCAGTTACTGTCAGATCCGTAACCTTCCTGTCAACATTAGAAATAGAAAATCTGGCCAATAATTACAGAGACAGCTCTGCAGCTTGCCAGCAAGGTTTGCCGGATCTGGGCTACAAAAGTAAACCCTCTGCATATGTGTTTTGTTTGTCCTCAATGTAGCTGCTACATTCCATGACAGTCTTAAGGCAAAGACAGTTCAAACAGGCAGTAAGCTAAATGGAAGCATTTGCTGTGCTGCTGCTTTACAAAGGGAGTGTCCACACAGCTTCCTAAATGGGTGGCTGTATGGGCAGACCCGAGAAAATTGCACTGATATGTCCTGTCCGTCCATTTAGAACACTATCTGTAGGTTCATGATGAGCAGAAAGTTCACTGCAGAATGCAAGATACAAAGGGGTGTATGGAAACTGCAATGTTACTTAAAATACAGCCTGGGGTTTTTTTAAATACTCCTATGGCATGCTTTGGCTCCTTTATTTCATAACAATTTGTTATTAAAAAACCAAGATAAATAAATTTAAAAAAAAAAGATTCCTTGTTTGTGTTCCTTCTGGAAAGGTATTTTTACTTCAGAGTCACCTCCTTGTTAACGTACAGTCTTAGCTAGAGACAACCTTTTGGACAGTGACCAAGGAAATAACTGGCCTGTGAAAAAGATATAATTAAGCACCAGACTTAATGCTTACATTTGCTGAAACACCAGAAGGGGGGGAAGTATTAAATAGAGGTTGCGTAATGGGGTGACAATCACAGGAGGTAATCTGTAAGGAGATAAAAGCAATATATTCTATCATGCATTAGAGAGTAGACTCCTTTATGGTTTGAGTTCCTACTTGGAAACCCAGCAATTCTTTTAGCTATGAGCCAGAGGGCTTGGATACCTTGAACTCTCTGTGTATTGTTCGGTTTGATCAGCAAGCTCTAGGATTTTGTCATCATCATTTTCCTCCTGCTCCTCACTACTGTTAACACTGGTTTCCTTTTAAATCTGGTGATTTCAATGAAATGTTTCAGTTGACTGAAAAATCCTGAGCTTATAATACTTAAAGAGTTTTCTGAAAGTCACAGAAATTTTCTTTGAGACACCTGTTTTGACAATGTGCTTGCTTGAAGAAAAACTTCCAAGTCTAATAATTTCTTTGGCTGGAATTCAAATGGATCTATGCATATTACTCTTTCTAAAAATCATTGAAATCCAAAACCTCACACGACTCAAAAGGTGAGGTTTGACTGTTTAACAAACACAAGAATGTTTACGAAGAAAAATAGTGTACATGATTAATACTCAGCAGCTAAAGCAAGAGCACAGGCAGTGTCATAATGACCAAAAAACAGGAGACATGTGAGTGAAAAGGGGAACTTCCTCAAGCAGCCAGGAAAATAATATGGGAATGATGACCACAACACCAGAGAGATGAAGGCAGAGAGGAAGAAGGATGATCACTGTGACTACTAGGATTGACAGTATATCCTATAGTCTTTACTATGTTTTGTCTGGCATGTTTTCCCCTTGATTGCTTAGCCCATGGAGAATATTCAGTAAGATTTTATTCTTACTACACACACACTACAACTCGTAAAATTAGACTTTCACTCTGAATATTCAAGAGGAAGCATTTCATATTTGCCTTTAAGTTGGCTGAATATTTTGTGCATTTTTTTTCTTTTATAGTTTTAGAGTATTAGTGAAGTGAACAAAAAGAGATCAAGTGAAGGAGTACAGTTAAAAGACGACCCACAATCATTCTTTTTGCCACAGGGAAAATTAAAACAGAAGTAAATTTCGTTACTGAGAAGGTGTTTGGGCAGTGCAACATGCTCCCCTAGGAAGTGGTCCTGGCACTAAGCCTGTCAGAGTTCAAGAACCATCTGGACAAAGCTTTTAGTCATATGATTTAGTTTTAGGTAAACCTGTGAGGAGTAGGGAGTTGGACTTGATGATGGGTTTCTTCCAACTTGAAATATTCAGTGATTTATCCAATTTTAGTAAATGCAAGTACATGCCCATATGTAGCTGTGCCCTCTCATCATAACTTTATTTTTAACGTCTTTGCATAAGATATTTGCATTTACTTGTTTTTCCTCTGCTCAGCTCTAATGAAAAGAAACCTGCAAAATATAGGACTGTATTTAAACCAAAAACAGATTAAGTGCTCATTCTCAGCAGTTGACTAAGGCTTGTCATGTATGAAAGCCAATGGTAATAATGACATAAAATATTTTTTTAAAGTAACTGAAATGGAATGCCACAAAGAGTTTTGTTCTGAACAACGCATGCAGTTACAGGAGACCATAATGTACTGGGTACCTTTAAACAGCCTTGTCTCTTGTATGCTCTCCTACTCCTTCAGCACTAGTGAACACCCTGCTTTGCTGTGTAGTGTCATTACATATGGTGTTCTGTGCCTAAAGGAACTGACAATTGCATTTCATGCCTGTCGTTATGTTTGCAGTCTACAAAGTCAGCCCATGGTTTGTTCTTCAGTTTTTACTAATAAACACTGATTATTTTTAGCTCCTTATCACTATGACTCAGGCACTTCTGTTCTAATATACACCTACATATGGCAGAAATGCACACCTTCCAAAACCATGAAAAAATATAGCTGTGTTTGTGCAAAGAATGGGAGCATATGTTCAGTATTAAGCATGTATTTGAGTTCCTTTATGAGTACACAGTTAGCTATCTTACTGAGTGGAGATAACTGAACTCAACTAATTTACTACTTTTAACATTTTTTAGGTTTTAATTGTCAGTGGAAGTACAGAACTCACTAATCAAAGTGCTGTTTATTTGGATTATACCCTAAAGGATCTATATCTACAAACTACTGTTTTATGTGTATTTATCGCCCAAGTGTGACACTCTATGGCTGACTGTGCCTCTTCACTTCATTGAAAAATATCTGTCTAAACATTATAGTAATTTCTAATGAAATACCAACTATATAGAATAGATTTTTTTAAAAAATGCATTTTAGATGTGATTTTTTCTTTTAAAAACCATTGTAAATGCATTAAAATCCTTCTTTTTAGATGATCTCATATCACAACCTGATCTCTGCCAAAGCTTCTGAGATATGCTTTCAACATTCCAAAAAGTTATGCCTAATACAGACATAGAGTGAGTGAGTAATTCCTGGAGGCTGGTGCCAAGTTCTGTTTGTATGGCCAAAGTTATATCAAACAACTTTTTTAACTCTTCACTTTCTGATTTGAGAAATATGAAATTTGCTGAATTTCACACCCTTAAAATATAGTTGGGATGTGAAACACACAACAAAAGGGAAGAAAGCACTGAAGAGTTATGCTGATCCCAAATCAGTGTAACGAGTTATTGCTCACTGGAGAACCAGAATAACTGATGGCATTGATAAAACAGTTAAATGTATTAGCATAAACCACCACAAACACCAAATCTTTGTAAAGTAAAATAAATGGTTTGTCAGCCTAATAAATCAGTCAATGAAAGATATATTTATTTTTTTACGTCTGCATGCTATTGACAACTTCAATTTTGAGCCAGGAGTTGTGAGGGATGATGGTTTGATGCCAGCTACTGAATGTTGAAGTAACATTCTCAACAAAGTTACCATTGTTACACTTGGCATTCTATTTGCTACTGTCTAAAATGATAGAACATTTCCAAAGACAGCAGACAAAAATGAAGCTTGTGAAATGTAATGCCTTCCTGTAAGGAAAGAGATGGAAGACAGAGGGTTCTAACACTTATTTTATATATCAAATTGACTCTTTTAAGGGGAACTTTACCTGCTTTTATTAAAGTCTTCCCAAAACTAAACCAAAACCTAAGATTTATTTTGCCAGTATGATCATACAATATTTCACATCCTGCAGACTCTGGTGACACACCAGATCAACTTTCATTCCAACATTTTATTTTCCTGAAATTATTCTTGTCACCCTTGTTTTGAAGGTAACAAACATCTTTTGCATATATAACATCTACATTTTCACACAAGGGATCTACTTACAAGCCTGTGTGTTTATAAACCAATGGAAAGCTTACTAGAAAACCTACATCCTAGTAACCTGCATCCTGCTGAGTTCACCTCCGTGGCTCCCTATGTGAAATCCTTTTATCTGACTGCACTCTTCCTGTGAATCTTTGTCAAGTGTTGATAATTTGAAGACATGGACATCTCAAATGCATATTGCACATATTGAAATGCGGTAACGGTTTGGGGTTTTTTTATGGAATATGGCATTCTATTTTTCTTTGTTATTCCTTATTTATCCTTGCTCTTTGGACAATCACTTCTAGATTTTCTCCAAACCCCATCTTATGACACAGAAAGCACACTTTGCTAATTTAATTTTTTAATTTTACTGACACATTACGTATTCCTCACAGTCACTCTATTTTGTGTAAAGTTCCTGCAAAGGAACAAGGACAGGAATGCATTTAGACCAACTCTGAGGAATTTTATATGTTGCTTTACACGTTTTGGCAAGCCATAATTAGTTAGTATTAGCAATAAGCTTGATTTTATTATCTCTCACAAAACTCAAAATATGATTGCTGGAGAAAGGATACCATGGAGATGCAGTCTTAGAATCATATTTCTAACAGTCCAAATGTTATACGATTCAAAATCATTGCTTTTTTTCCTCCATTTGTAATGGTAATTGGTCTCTGCTGCCAGAACAAGCTCTGCTTGTCATGGTATCTGGTAACATTATTACTGTATTGCAAGATGTCAAGATAATAAAAGCTGAAATTCTCCCAATGGCATATTCAGAGTGCATAATGTTTTCCAAAATATTGTGCCTCCCTAATATTCTCAATGCATCTTTAATGAAAAGTTGCCAAGATGACTGATGTAAATAGTAGCAGCAATTGGTATTTGAGAGACATTTTTACATCCCATGGAAGTTATTGGAAAAATATGGGGAAAAAATTTGAGTGACATTTTGTCTCATTCTTGGGCAGGAGTTTGGTTTTGAATATACAATTTGCACTCTCCTTGAATACGCATATTCTGATTACTGAAGTTTCAGTACCTTCGCATGGCATCAAAAAATATTTAGAAGAGAAAGCTAAAAATGCTTCAGAGGACAGAAGTACTTCAGAACGGTAAGTAAGTACTTCAATGTCTAACTCCCACCAAGAGTAAAAGCCTTGCAAGACAGGCTGAAAATTCTTCATAGTATCACCTTAAAATATTGATTTATAGAATACACTACTAGACTGTGAAATTGCAATTACATTAATTGTTAAAGGATAATTTACCTGACCTATAATGTAGAGGTACATACCATATCGTACTGAAATGCTGAGATATTGTGTGCTACGACAGAGAACAAAAAATGTGGATAAGTTAATTCTGTCTTTCAAATTTATACAAATTTAATTCTGTCCACCTTTATCTACATTCAGTTTGGAAATACTGCTTTTCAGATTAATAAATGACCTGCAACTTGTGCTAGAAAATTAGCAAAATTTGTAACTTGAAAAGATCATAAGTACATGAAGCTGACTCATTTTCCAGGGTGAAATAAAAGAACAGAAATCTCTCGATCACACTGTTTACTTGCTTAATTTAATATTTCTGTATATATTCCAAATAGGAGAATTTGCTTATAAATAATGTTGTTGACACTTCATTTTAGACGGGCTTTGTGAAGGCAGCTTTCTAAATGACCTATCATTTAGTCTGATTATTTTTTATTTTAAGCAAACATGACTACAAATGTATCTCTCACACTAAGAAGATAATTGAGATTGAACCTTCTAACCTTTATGACTTTTTTCCACAGACCACAGTAAATAGACTATTCAAATTGTTATTAATTTCACTGGTGTCTTTGTCTAGTTTTAAATATTCCATTACATCAGTCTCACAGAGAATTCTGTGCATGAGCCATGGGAAAGATGCTGACCTAATTATTTTAGAAATAACTATGTAGAAACATCTAAAAAGATTAACAAAGGAAATATTATGTCACTACCAAATTAATAACTGAAATAGCATGAAAATCACTGTACAATTATCTAGGTTTCCATAGAAACTGTCTTTGATGGGTAGCCAAAAAGACTTCCGATTGAGCTTCAATACTTCTGCTGTCCCTATAATACACAATTTCTGATCTTCCTTTCACAAACAGCTAACCAGCATACATCCTTATCCTACAATTTTAAGCAACACTCTTCAACAGCGCTAATCATCCTCATGCTTTTTTCAGATCTGAACTCTTGAACTTAAACATGCAAAAATATTCTTAAAGTGTATTATTACAAATACCAAGCTATCAACAAAGACAATTGTATATGGTAATATTTCTGTGTTGTCACAATACAATAATTGCATAAAAATATGAAAAGGCATTAATCAAAGAAACAATTGTGGGTTTTATTACATTTTTTCATGGTAATTTTCCATTACACTTGCCCACCTTTTGAAAAGCCTTAACCATTTAAGTACTAATCATAGGCATGTAAGCAAATAGATCCCAGTGCTAGCAAAGGTGAAAGAAGTATGGCTATCCCATAAATCTGCATTCCAGAAGAAATTCTAAGAGTTTTATATTAATTTGTTTCATTTAAATAATCTAGATTGGCAATTATTTTTGGCAACACTGTTTTCGCATGTGTCTTATACAGCAGATTTCAGCAAAGCCACCTTAGAAATTTCTGTACCTAAAAAAGATAAACTCTGTATTCAATATGTGTTTCCCTACCAAAGCTCACGAGAATGTTGGCCTTGTGTTCATGCACACAGTTTTTCCCAGAAGGCAGTATTTCACATAAACTCTAGTTGAATTTATAGATTATTTGCTCACAAATAGCAAGTTTTGCTTGTTTGGCTCCCAGGAGCTTGACAGCCTTCTCATTGTCCCCTCACTTAAGGAAGTGTTAAGGCAGTGTCTGAACTTGACCTCAATTTTCCCTGTACGCATGCACAGAGAAACTGCCCATCCACACTGTCCTGGTTCCTGGAATTGAGGAGCAGGACAAGGGGAGGGTGGGAGTTGGTACAATGGATGTGGAAGGTACTGCATGTGCTACTGGCCTACTTCTAGATCTACTGGCTGATGTTTGGAGAGTGCTGCACAGGAATACTTCAAAACAGAAAACAGAGATTCCGTGTTTGAAACAAGCAGGTTCCTGAGAGATCTCCTTTGTTTCAGAGAAAGAAAAGTACCACTGCTATTACTTCAGTGCTTTGTGGGATTTTTGCAATAGCTGAATAATTTATTTTTTATTATTTACAGTTACCTAGAACTTTCAATTAATGTTGTATAATATTCTGGGATTTAAATTCTGCAACTCTAGTTTACTCTGCTAGCTCCTGAAACTTCATATGCTTTACCACTTCAGAATCATTGGATTGTAAAAGACAGAAGCACAGTCTTATCTTGTGCTGTCCTGGAATGCAGAAAACCTCTCTAAATCAAACTGAGACTGGTCGTGAACACTGAGACTGCTGTACAACAAAACGTAACACCACAGAAAGAACTGCAGACCTAAAAATCCATATTTTACTTTACATTACATAATCCACCAACACTTTTCATCCTACTTAAGGCTAGGCATCTTTCTTGGATAGCTGCCATTGTAGGCTCCTGTCAAAATCAACACAGAAAGGTAAAGTCAAGACCTCCATGGGGTGATTTAGTTCCCTTCAGATCACCTTCTGAGGTGTTTGTATCTACTTACTGATAATAGCACTGAGATGCCTTTTTCTCTCTAAAATTTTCTGTGATTAATCCTTTCTTGGTTGGGTGGTTTATTTTCTCTGACATATTGTTCCAAATCATAAGGTCTTGACTTGTCTTGTTTGGACTAGATCAATGTTGGGATTTGTCTTCATCCTTTCAAGCATCTTACTTCTACTGCTTCCTCTGATGAAAACTATGAGTGGGTAATTGCCACTGAGGGTCCAGTACTGGCATTGTACATGTATTCTGTAAGTTACTGTGTGGAAACATCTTTATTTTCTGATGCTGAAAGCACTGAAGTGTAAAATAAATGTTAAGATTGACCTCAGTGAACTTTACATGAAAGTGTAAGCAAAGTTTGTGCAGGTTTGAGCATGAAAAAAATAACGGTCCATCTCAAACAATTTGTAGCCACCTCCTTCACAAGCCTATCAGTCTACACTGGTGATATATGACTAACACTGCCTTAAAATTCAAAATAACTTTTAATAGATGATTCACTGTGTCACAGAAAGATGCCTGAAAGACTCATTCACTGTTATTTGTCTTCTTGTACAGTTTACAGAAATAATTAGTATTCCATCTGACAAACAAGTGCAAACATCCATTAGCTTAATGACACAACACATATTATGACTCTCACTAAAACTCTTTCAATAGTAACTGCTGAACAGTCTGTCATATTGGAGCATACATGTTTTAGTAGATGTAAAATCGCTCTGGTTACAAAGCCACTGGGATGTTTAAAGAAAGAAAAATCATTGGACAGCCTAATCTATCTTTGAAGTCAGGAAAAAAGAGAAAAAAATAAATCCTTGTACGTAATCTATAAATTACAGATACGTGAAATTGGTCTTATAGATTTACTGACCTGCAAATGCATTCCACCCCCAGATCTATAAACAATTATCACCAAAGATCAAAGAGTGGAGTAGAGCATAAATTGTGTTGTGATTACTGTTTGTTCTGTAATAACATTGAAAATTGTCAACTGTATACAAAAACACAGAAGGAGCCTTTTTCTACTATACTCTGAGTGCAAAGGACAGCCTGAATAACGGTATCTAAAAACTGTGTGATTAGCCAATCAGTTGTAACCTCAGATAATTTATTTTTTTACTTTTCATTGGAAAGCTTCCACCTGAGATTTAAGCCATAAGCTGGAATGCGCCTATCTGTGTAACCACCACTTCTAAGATTCTGATGTGGAGATGTAAATGATGGCTTCATGGATGATACACAAGGTGAAATTTAATTCATTTTCTGTGGATTTCATCCTAGTTATGGTAAAGTTATTTTGAAAATACTTATATGCAGACAGAAACAAAGCCAATGAGGAATCTTTCTGGGCTTCCTACCATCTTGGACTTCTTATAAAACCGTGTAATTCCCATAAAAAGCTCCATTCCATCTCTGTCTATGTGTCCGCCAAAAAAACATGGCTTTGAACAGAAAACCCTGTGTTTTAAAGCTATATTGGCTTCACAAGTGCTGATGTTGCTCTTGCAGCAGATGGCACAAGCCAGGCAACCAGGAGCTAAGGAGGCTGTGGGGTTTCAATTGAATCCACACAGGACCTGAGTGTCAGCAGGGAAGCTCGATGAGGGCAGGTAGCAGTGGTGCCAAAATCACACCATGAGCATGTCGCCCATTTTCTAAGGGGAAAGTGCTCTGCAATTGAAGGCACTGTACTCAAGCTACTAATCCAAGCTTAGTTACTGAAGCCATGGTATTACATGGAGCAGGGCAGTGTTTCTAAATGGAACCAAAACATGCTTATGAAAACAGACTGGTGATGACTGAAAAGTTTTGCATGTTGTGTAAGTGCTGGCTCCCAAACATATAGACCTGGGTACTGCTTGCCTTTGCAGAAAACATGAAAGCTCCATCTGGTGAAAGACACCCTTAAGTGGACAGATTCCAGAAATGGACTTGGGTCCTCCTTCAGCAGGAAGAAACTCATATAAGCTCTAAATGATGTCTATAAAATTAAATGCTCTCTCAAATTCGGCATAGATGTAACATAATCAAAGACACTAAGTTAATTGATTTGGACTGTTTATAGATTTTTTTGGGTGTATTTTAAATATACAATCAGTAGTATAAAGAAAGAATGTGTAAAAATGCCATCATGCATGTTCACATAGACAAAAGTAACAATCACTTGAACACAACTCCAGTCTTAGAGAAGCTGCAGATGTTTGAACTACTATTCTCAGTCACTCCAAAAGTGCTTCGTTTCCTTAGTTACGGCATTACTGGGTGTCTTCATTTTATTTAGTTTATTTTCAAGTCTAGCAGGGTCAGTCCTAGGTCAGTAAATAATGAACTATAATGAAGTAGTATCTGCAGCTGTTGAGCCCAGCCATAATTACAGGTGAGCTTGCCACTTTCTGCATGTTTTACTGTCGGTTATCAAAATGCCTGCTGGTGAGCAGGATACGTAATTTGCACAGCATTTCAGTAAAATATTGAAGTAGGTAAGTAAAAAAAGCTGAGGGAATATTTACTCAATAGCGCCTTGTATTGTAAAAAACTAAAAAGCAAAATTAAAAATGTCCAAGTCCTTATGCATATAGAATTACATAATGTTCAATAAGATACTAAATATCACAAAAATTTATTACTGTCTAGAACAGGCAGCATTTTTCATCATGCAGGTGTGTGGCCCTAAGACAAAGGGTAAAATTGGACCATTCACTTAGCCACTGGCTAGAGAAAACTCCCCTTCTAAAAATCCATGTGCTATGTTACATTTATTACCAAAAGGGTTAGGCAGCACATAAGAGTGACTATCGAAAAAGCAAGCTAGAGAAATAAAGTAAGATAGAATCTAATCATTGTCTCCAAAATGACACACCAAACTTTATCAATGTGCTGACCTAAAGGCATCTTGTCTGGCAAAACAAATACAGTTGATTTAGTCTTTCCACAGAGAACCATCTTCTCTCTTTACTGTCCTCTAGTACACCAGCTTGTATCACACTGTACACGGCCCTGTATTCCCCCTGAGTATGATTCTCAATTCTCAGAAACTACTGATGAGAAAATTCTGTATGTTAAGTAAGCTACAGAGCTACTGTATAGCCCGACAAATCATGTAGTCTCCTTTATTTGCCTCCAGCTCTGGCTAACACTGTATCTCTCTGGTACAATATAAACATGGGGCAATCAAGTGGTGTTTCCTGTGGATGTAAATTTAAGTTTTTCAAGTCTTGCACCAAAACATTCTTCAGAGCAATTTCGATTGTTTGAACCTACCATCCAGTACTGTCAGTATTCTAGATTAATACATTCTACACTGTCTGCAATCTGGATTATTAACAGCTATCACCTGTATTCCTTAGGGGAACCTGACTTGGTCAAAGTCTTAAGGCTGAGATAGTGCACATTCTTCTCTGTCCCAGCAGTCAGAGGAAAGTGACCTTGGTGTGGGTCAATATACCTCTGTTGGTACTCTTCACATCTGAGTGACTTCTCTGCTGAGGGTGCACTTCTGGTACATATGTAAATTTTCCCCTACTTTATCCTTTGGTTTTGCACCATCTGTATTTCCTTCCCTAGAGTGAGAAGGATTCCTTTTCCCATGCATGCACATTCTGTTTCCAAACCCAGCGCATCCAGACCCCAGTAGTACAGGTGCTAGTTAACATTTTCACTGAAGTGTTTCACCCATCTTATTTCAATGCATGGTTTCCACCAGGTCTGTTTTATCACCACATAGGAGAGAAAGAAAAAACAATATGTATAATAAAAACAGTTGGGATTTGGCCACTTACCAAGTGAAGATGAGACATAATAATGTAGATATTAAAATGAGGACTTGGTTAAACATTGCAGACTGTGTGCGTTGGATGGCTCGGTGAAGATCATTCTGTATTAATGGAAAATAGGTGTTATTTTTGGGTTTGAACCAATAAGCCAGGATCTGATTATGTACAGGAATTATACAGTGCCCTGGTAGAAATGCAGTCATTCAAATGCACTTACGAGTTTGCTGATAATATAGAAGGGTGCAGAAGAGCCAGCTGTGATTCTGTGATTATTTAAGTAGTTCTTTGTTCCTCTCACTACAATTCTGATCCTATGGCAAGCTGCCTTGAGGTCTGCTCATGTCTAGCTTACAAATTACAGGCTGCAAGGCCCAATTAAGGCCTAACAGTTGAGTTCTCTGCAATTGTGTGTGAATGGCAGAGTAGCAAAAGAACCATCCGCTGCCATTTCCTTTATTGGCACAGTAACAATTTATACTAATTGAGATTTCATTTCACGTCTTGCTTTTTTCTAATTTTGATGCAGAAAGCAGTTTTGTAATGCTTGGCCATTTGTTCAATCTAAATACAGATCTAGTTAGCTTCCTATTAGGGTTGGACTGTACTGCCAAAATCCCACTAAAGACAATATACTAAAAAAATACAACTCTAGAATATTTATTTCCTTAGCATACTTACAATCATATTTTCTAAAGCATGCTTTGCCAGCCAGCAATTTAAAAATACAGGAATAAACAGGTTTCGTAGGACTGGCCAGAAAATCTGAAAGAAAAATTAACAAATCCATTAGAAGCTTTTCTGATGAGGAATAGAGCTTTTCCATTCAAGCAGCAATGAAACACTTGGGAAAAATACTTACTATTAATGTGTTTCTAGCGTGAGATTCGGCTTTAATAACATTTTTGTCTTCCTTTGTGATTAACCACAGACAAGATAATTAGATAAAATAGGAACATAGTCAGTTTTCACTGCAGACATGAGTGATTCTTACATTTTTATAACCAGCTGGTTTATTTTATTGATTCTGCTGTAGTTGGAGTTAGAGGGTTTTGGTTTTGATTGTGCCCATGGAAGAGGAACTGGAAAGTTATCTGTATGACTTCACTCCAGTAGCAAACCTTCTTCTTGTTGTTGGCAAATATCTTTTCCCATAGGCACAATCTCATCATCAACATAAGAATAAAATTTACTTCAAAAAAGTAAGAGTATTTGTGCAGCTATAAAAGTGCAATGTGAAAATGCATTAATTCAAATATGTTTACCGTGATGATGAAAGGGACAGCATTAATTATTTCCAGGAGAAAGGGTATTCTCAGAATTTGTTCCCAGATATTTCCCTTCAAAGAAAAGGAAAAAAAACCCACAATGTCACAGTCGGCTTACAAATAATTCTCATGAGAAATACATGTGATATCCCAATGAAACACAGGGAGTCTCTCCCATACCTGAAATTCAGGAAGATCATTCATCTCAGATTTAAACACGTGACAAATGTGAATATAAAATATAGATCACTCTGGATCCTTTTTCCTACAGTTTATCATAATGTACTTCCCAAGTAAAAGATATATACTCTTAAATCTCCTTCCTTTCATCCTCTGCATTTATCTTTTATCTTTACTTTGTATTTCTTTCCTAACTGTTTTGGAGAGGGAAGTAAGGAAGAAATTGAGTGTTTAATATTTGAATTAGGACTACAATATCAAGTTCTCTATTTCTGCCACCAACACTTCGAAACGCTTCATGGCTTTTTGGAATTTGATCTTGCTTACACGAAATGAGAGGTCTTCCCACATATTTCATTGAAACGGTATTGATCTTTTAATTTGCTTACTGCTAGCAATAGGATGGGGATAATTCTACTTTTTTTCCAAATCTGCACAGTGGCTGTGAATGATTAACTGTTGATATGAAAATCCACAAATTCAAAAAGGAAGGTAGTTGAACTTCAGTGACTTACAGCTTTACTAATGCTGTGTATCAGGACTTCATCAGAGGTAATGCAATAACAGTGTAGCACATACCATGGCAATATTACATGAATTTGCAGTAGAGCATTATACTTTCAGTTGCAATGACATATTCATCCTCCCTGAAAAAAATAACCACCTGATACAGCCACTCAAAATTAAATACAAACGCCATATCATATAAAATTCTTTTTCCATTTTTAACTCTTCACATCTGGAAGGCACTATACCTAAGGGGCAGGGATTATTGTCTTCCATAGAATTGCAGTTGGTGGGAGTCAGACATACAAGAGAAATTATGAGGCTGTAAACTAAGGGAGTTTTGTATGAAGAGTAAAATCAAAATCAAATCTGATTTTTCAAACTGAACCATTTTGTGATTTCACAAATTTCCTCATTTTTAATGCTAGGAGTTTTCTCCTCTGCATTACAGAGAAGAAATGTCAGGTAATTTACTTGTGCAGGCAAAATGCCAGTATGGATGGGCTCCAGGTAATTAGAGATGTGTGCAGCTGTAGGATTCTGGTTTCCACATGGAAATGCATCAAAGTTCAGCAAAACTGCCTTTTGCAGTGAGAATGTATGGTGCTGCTCAAAGCAGTGGGAGTGCCTGTGCAGCGGGCATATGCAGGATTACCAGATGTCTGTGGCAAGTTTTGACAATGGAGATTTCTGACGTAGACATCTTTCAGAATTCCGGCCAAGGACAAACCCTCATCTAATAATTTAGGCTGTGAGAATGCAGACTGTAAACCTTCCATTCCTGGAACCAAATGATCAGCATCACAACAGAGTGTTACATTTTTTGCATTCTTCTCCATTTAAAAGCTATAGAAAAGGCAAATTCACTGTATCATAGTAGCATGATATGCCACTCTGCCCTCACCATTCTGCATGTTGAATCATTTCTCATATGTCATCAACCAGGTATCAGAAAGGTCAGTCTCTTGGAGTATTCTCTCAAATGACTGCTTTATTCATTTTACAGGTTATTTGTGAAATCCTAGTAATGTGCACTCCAATGCAGACACAATCATCGTCTTCTTGTTTTCTCGCTCGCTAATTCTCTGACTTGCAAAAGTTAGTTACCTAAATTGTGAAAGTTTTGAAAATGTTTCTGTAAAATAAGTAATCTGTCACAGATTTACATGAACCAAAGCACCTTTGGTCACTTTGGCTGTGCAGAAAAGCCTTACAGCGGGTGAAATAACACTATTCTTAGCTTCAAGAGACCGGTGTAAAACTAGGAAAACAGGACCAGAGGGAAGGAGGTGTTTGCATCAAGTGGATTGATGTGATTGACAGTTTTTGTTGCTCCTTAGATTAGTCTTTTAGTTCTTTCCCTTACGGGGAGTGGAATCACAAAATTGCCTCAACTTCTGTGACAGGTGTATGCAGCAAATCAGGGTAGTGGAGCTTTTCATCCATCACACACTAAGGAGTAACTTCTCATGGAAGCTGATTAGCCAAGAATTCATCCTTTGTACCCACTGAAATTGAAGCAAACCACAAGCAGAATGGATGAGGATAAAATGCTGCCCAATAAACTCAGGAATAGCACAAACAGTGATTGCCCTTTACTGTTTTGCCACCGGGATATAAATTTTGGACTATTTCTGCCCATAATTGATTTGCACTTGTAACCCCCAATATATGCTCCAAGGATTAAGAATAATTTTTAGACAGCAGACAACTGCAAGCCTCTTAGCATTATTGGGAACTAAGGAAAACATTTATGCCATAATCACTCGATAAGCACACTGAAATACAAGTCTCTAAATTCAGTGGTGGCTCTGATAGCTACTGAATGTCAGTAATACAAAATATAATTAAAAAAAAGATTATCCCCCAAGTATTTTCAGCTTTAGAAACCAAATCTTTTCATACTTTCTTTGATAAATGATTTCAAATGCTTTTAGTATTTTTCTCCTAAAGACACTAAAAATGCAGAGATAGAGCAGAACAAAATGTAATGAAAAAAACTGAATAACTATATTAGAAAAAATTAACTTTTAAAGGAGAATGCAAATACAAAAATACATTGTATCCACATCAAATAATCTCAAGACATTTTGAAAAAAAAAATTCCAATAGCATCACACAGATGGATAACACAAGTATGTAGATATCCTTTTTTTTTTTTTAAGTACTGTCTTGGCCTAGAGTTTTTGTGCACAGTTTTAGAGGGCTAAAACTTGAATTATATGTATTGAGCAGCTACAGCTTTGACATCAACAAGAATTGTGTCCAATACATTATGGACAGACAGATAAAACTGAGCAACTGAAAAATCAGTATCAAAAAATCAAGGTCACTTTTGAGAATGTGTTTTCAAATTACAGTGTGCCAGTGGACAATGTAAAATTATGAGCATTTAATTTCTGACTTCCACTCTTTAGGTATTAGAGTTTGCCCATAAATTTGGGAAACAGGGCTGCTTGTGTGACAATATGCCATCCTCGAAAAGTGTGTTTTTCTCAGCTCCCTGCTTGTACACCACTGTGGGCACAGGTACATAAACTTTCTATTGAAACATGTAACTCATTTATTTTTTTAACGAGTAAACCCTGAAAGTAACAAAGACTACTTACCTTGTAGCTCAGATAACTTAGCAACAGAGTTTCAAAGAGACTTATTACAGCCACCGAGACCTTAAGTGAAGTGAAAAAATATGTGTATAATACCAGCTTCTAGGGAATACATATTAGCATTACAATGAAAATAAAAGATTACATAAAACAGCTTTTCCATGAATCTTCTGAAACCCTCTTAGCTAAGAGCATTTTGCTTGAAGCTTAGATATTGTTATTTTTCTGAGTTTCATTTATTCCTAAACAGTTCCAAATTCTTTTCACATGACAGAGAGAGAGAAGGAAGCTGTAAATAAGGAAAGTCAGTCAGCTCTTTACTTTCTTGTGAAGATGTTATGAATGTGTGGAAAAGCAAACGTTTTTTCTTATTGTGCATAACATAGAAAGTTGGAAGCAGCAAAAAATTACATGGATGAATAATTATTAATTTTAAGATTTAAATGCAGCTGAGCTCAATTTCCTGACTTAGACTAAATGTAGTTAGTGTATATATTAAATACTTTAAAAATATTTAAATAGTCAAATATCCAAACAGTGAAACAAAATACTTAAATCTTTACAGACATTAAATAACTATGAAACTTACTTAAATCTTTTGCATAGAAAGTATTTGTATTTTAATGTGTATTGTGGAAATATTCCATCAAGATGGATTCTATCAGGCTGGAGCCTGAGGTCAAGCCTCAGGATTTTTAACTTTAAATTAATGCTCCCTACAGCTGAAAACTCTGAAGAGTGCACAGTGTCTTTATCTAGAAGTAAAAAAGATGCTATTAATTGGGAAATTATTAAAATACAAAAAATTATTAAAATAGGCAATCAAAATACATCAGTTTCTCCAAGTAATTATTAGTTTTGGATAAACTCAGGCTTTATTTTCAAATAAATTCCTACCTTTACCAAATAGATATGTTAGAAAAGGACTGTATCCATAGGCAAATCAGTATCTCAGTATTTTTTAATTAAATTTAGTAAAGTAAACTGAACGCTAGGTCAAAAATTATTCAAACTATGCATATTCCAAAGGTATTTTCATCAAGGGCTTCTTCCCTTAGAAAACTGTGTGTTACTTAGAGGTACAATCATTGCATTGGCATTTCACCAGTTATGGTAAGAGAATATAACGGTATAACCAATTTGGAAGGTCAAATAGAAAGTTTTTTCTTAGTAAAAAACCACATTTCACAGAGAGAATCAGTTCAGATCAGCTGATCTTTATGCTTTTGCTGTACTTGGTGGTCAGGGAGATTTCCTTGCTGACATCAACATTTCCAAGCACCCTTTAACACTGCTACAATTCTGTAAATCAATATCATCTGCAGTTGTTACATGGAAATAACTGAATTGGTCATTTACATATTACCTGTAATCCCCATAAAGGTAAGCTTCGATTCACCCAAATAATGGGAGACCTGTTCATTATAGCAAGGAAATAAATATGAAATTAATCATAATCTGGTGTTTCAAACATTAAAAAAAAAAGTTGTACATGTGAATGGAAATTAGAGCAGCCTTATTGAAAAAAAAATTCTCAGTAATATAAACTTTAAATCAGTAGTTACCTACTGAGTATTGACATGTCTTGTATTTCTAATCCAGAGCAAATCATTAGGTTCCTGTGGGAAACTGACAATGCTTTTGTGTGAACATTCTGCTATCTATGTAATGATATAAATGGTATCTAACTCTTAGGGGCTGTCGTATCTTGGAAAAATCCTATTATTGCTAATAGGCACTTGACAGAGCACGGGACACTCTCAATGGCACAATAATTTCCTGTTAATCATTTACAGCTACTCAGAATTGTTTTTTAAATTAAGGGTGTGCCCTTTTATATTTCTTCAAAGTCTCAGCATTGATAGAACCCAGATCTCACACCAGCATCCAGTCCAGCAGTTCACTTTGCAATCAAGAGAAAGAACTAAGATATTATATGCCAGCTGAAAATTCAGAAACGTAAGTAATGGATAGAGATTTATGGAAATATCCCTACTCTATGTTAAAATGCCACCATTCCAGATGGAAATGAATTTGTCTTCCTGTGTTCCCTTCCCACCATTCTGGGGACTTTCGGTTCGCTGTTTTAAATTAGGAACTCACCAATCAATTGTTCCAGGTGTGTAGTTTTGATTGGAACAACTCCGGTTTAATTCCTTACTGATAGTTGCCATACCATCCATGCAAAGTCCATTTCCATTAGCAAATGTATATGGGAACACAGTCATAAAAGCATATGGGAGGAAAGGGATATTAATTACATCGAGCGGTCTATGAAATGCATGCAATAGTTTGAAACCCAAGGCAATTGATACAGACATTTTTAAAAGTAAAGTATCTTTTAGAAAGTACTGCTGTATATGTTCCATATCTGTAGATAAAGGACTATGAAGCATTCCAGGTTACATTTTTTAAAGATTTCTTCTCAAATTTAAAAACAAGACAACTGAAACGATACTTTGTAAAGCTGAACTAAGTACGCAATACATACTGAAGATCAAGAGATCCTAGAAATCCTATGGATAGGCTGTGACAGAAAGAGCACACTCTCAGCAGGAAAGACTGCAGCAAACTACACTCGATAACCTCTTTTGAGGACGTAAGGAGGGCTGGATATGCAGCAGTATTTCAAGTACAGAACTGGAGATACTCAAGTGAAAATACTGGCCATTATACACATGATGTTATCTTGCCTTTAATTGCTGGCACAAATCTTCCTTTCAAATGATCATATAAGGATGTGGGAATATATAATCTGTAAATGATGCAAAATATCCTTGCTCATCCTTGGCAAGCAAGGTCAGCACAAAATAAAGGGATCTGCAGCCCACAGATTAGCAACAACTGTATTTGTACCAGCTATGAGTGGGACAGTGCTATATTGTACCCATTAATAAGGATGCTTAATGTCTTAAGCTCTCTCCTGTACACCCACTGTGCCTGAAGGAGTAAATGAAAGACACCAACTTGTGCAGACATTTCTGAAAAACAGGAAATAAATCTGATGAAAAGAATTCCCCCAAGATTTGTCACTTTAAAACCAACCAGGTGAAAACATTTTCTGTGGCCACACTCTCAGCACACTCAGTAGTTTCTTTCATCAGGCTCTGAGACAGTACCTAGAAGTTAGTTTTTCCTTCTTATCATCACACCTTTAAGAAGGCATTCAAGCAGGAGTTTTGGTATCAAGCCCTCAGGATCTCTAGGGCATTAACGGAGTGTCATTTGTTTGTCTGGCACAGCTTCTAAGATTAGGGTCTTAGTGAGCAGGCAGAAGGACTTACCTAAATCTTCTCAGGCAGACAAAAGTTATTCAGAGATAGAACACACCAACTACTCTCTTAGATGTACCAAACACCATGTAAGGGAATAATATGTATAGAAAATATAAATGCATTCTCTGGTGAATTGTAAAACACTTGAAGAACCCATCGGGAAAGGTGTGAGGCATTCAGCAGTCTGCAGATGTACATGAATATGCATCTTTGCAATATAAACACAAAAGTATATTTGGCACAAGGTCTGATATTCTAAACTGTCCTGCACACCCAGACAGAACCATGCAGTACAGTATACTCATTTGGGCTCACCAGAAGTCTTGTAATGAAAGAATTGCAGCATGCCAGAAACCATGAGTAGATGGAAAATATTAAGTCTCTGAGTTGCTAATATGCCTAAATTTTTAAGGATGGATTTCCTCTTCTCCACAACTTTTTGTGAAAACTTTACTGCGTGTTTCCTCTTGAGGAAGAGACATTCTAAGGTATATGTAGTTAAAAGTAGTTTTTTACGGGTCTTATTTTTCAGGAAAATTTTTTCACAGTCCTTTTTCAGATCTTACAATTTCTCATGATAAATTTTGACCAAAAACAAATCTCAAATGTATCTCCTGTACTTCCTATTCACATATCCTTCTCTCATGCACTGCTGAATAAAGCAGGTATTCTTTACCTCTCTTTGCTTTGGATTTCATTCTTGCAAAGTAGAGTATTTCTCCTGTGCACTAGCTTTTTTTGGTATTACCCTTACTAGATTTAACTGATATTCAAATATTAAAATTAGAAATCAAACTCTATCACTTGCCTAACATTGTGTGAAGACTGCTGATTCTATCATCTTAAGCTTAGTATTTTCTTATGTGCTTTGTTTCTTTCAGCATTTAATCACAAAAGAATCAAAACAAGTGAAAGGAAGTACGTTAATAAAATGTGATGATTATTAGCATTAAAAACTGAGGAGATTCAATATACCCAGGATATAAATACAACAGAAGTACAGGATTAAATAAATTAGAATTTTTTCTACATTTGGTGATTAATTGTATAACACATTTTTTAAAAGGGTCATACAGAATACCATACTGACAGTTCTGAGTGTGCAAAATCATGCATTATATACACAAATCATTGCGAGTGTAGAATGTACTTTTGGTCTCACTCCTCTGAAGTGTTTAGAGAAAGCAGAAGGCTAGAAAATGATCATCAATATCATCTGCATGAAAGCTCAGTTTCATGTATCTGTCTGTCCATTTCTGAGATCTGGGGTTTTAAGTAAAATTATTTAAGCAAAATCCAAAAAGAATTGTTGCATAAACTGGGCATCAGACATTAGCAATTTCACAAAGAAATGTTGTGTAATAATACATCTAAAATATATGTTTGCACAATTACATCTGATGCATAGTATCTAAGGAGAGAGCTAGGATTATTTTAGCGATAAAGGGAAAAAATAACATTGTTATTTTAGTTCTTATTTCCATTTACAATGTAAGACTGGCTTTATAATTCTTTCAAAATACCTGGAAGACATAAAACAAATCCTTGTTGAAAGAATACCAAACATGTATTCATTAATTTGTTTCTTATAACTTAATTAATGCTTTGAGAGTAGAAATGAGGAAAAAGCCCCAAACATTACCATCCAAGTCCTTGTGTAGGATCATCCAGGAGCACACGAACTATGTATAAGAAACAGCTTAGTAGCTTGAGAGAGAAATTGAATAATCGTATTCTCAGACCTAGAAAGAAAAGAGAAAAAGGAGGGAAGGGAAAGGAAGGGAAAGGAAAGGAAAGGAAACGAAAGGAAAGGAAAAGAAAAGAAACGAAAGGAAAGGAAAAGAAAAGAAACGAAAGGAAAGGAAAAGAAAAGAAACGAAAGGAAAGGAAAAGAAAAGAAACGAAAGGAAAGGAAAAGAAAAGAAACGAAAGGAAAGGAAAAGAAAAGAAACGAAAGGAAAGGAAAAGAAAAGAAACGAAAGGAAAGGAAAAGAAAAGAAACGAAAGGAAAGGAAAAGAAAAGAAACGAAAGGAAAGGAAAAGAAAAGAAACGAAAGGAAAGGAAAAGAAAAGAAACGAAAGGAAAGGAAAAGAAAAGAAACGAAAGGAAAGGAAAAGAAAAGAAACGAAAGGAAAGGAAAAGAAAAGAAACGAAAGGAAAGGAAAAGAAAAGAAACGAAAGGAAAGGAAAAGAAAAGAAACGAAAGGAAAGGAAAAGAAAAGAAACGAAAGGAAAGGAAAAGAAAAGAAACGAAAGGAAAGGAAAAGAAAAGAAACGAAAGGAAAGGAAAAGAAAAGAAACGAAAGGAAAGGAAAAGAAAAGAAACGAAAGGAAAGGAAAGGAAAGACTGAAATAAGTTCAGGGGTTTTAAAGTTTCACCAGCCTTCAAAGTAAAACAAAGAGGAACTAGAACAGTCCTGTAGTAAAAAGCAAATGTCTATATAACCAGTCTGGGTTAAGACTCAGCCTGTTTTAATGTAAAGGACTATGCAGTCACTTGTTTGAAAGCTATTTTTATGCTGTTCATCTTTACTGATGCCGTTCTTTGGGTCTTTGGCAGTTTTAAAAGTTCGCATTCTTGGAAAGGCAACCAGAACTACGCAATGCTTTTTGAGATACAGGATACAGCAACATGAAGAAGACATACTTTCAACCATAGGCAGGGCATATGCAGTGGCAAGAATTTAAATATTAATATCTAAAAAAGTCTTCATGCAGTAGCTTCACATACAGAATATATTAACTCTATCCCAACTTTTAAAATATTAAACTGGAGTTATTTAATGCTGAAGTTGAATAACTATGCATTCAAGAATCAGGACATCTAAAAGTCATGCTGAATGCACAACTGAACTGAATCAACAACATCTTGTTCTACAGACCATGTGAATATTGGGATGTTCTAGCTGAATAGATATACCACAAATATGATCACAGAATATTACACCATTTCCCACAAACATAGGTTTAATGCACAAAGACAGGATTCCTTCAAAGGGATCCACATGGACACTTACTTCTACCGCATGGGCAATTTCTTTCAATGCCAGTTGGAGCCATTATCTACTACAGTAGAACGTTGCTGTAATTTTATGTGATTTTGCAGTCATTAGAGGATTAAAGTTTAAATTTTCAGTACTGCTATTGAATTCAGCAGACTTTTTTGCTAGTGTGAATATTTGCATCTGACTCTTAGATGTAAGCTTTGATTAACTAATTAAGTTAAAACTGTTAGTTGACTAATGTTAAGTGTCTGGAGATCACTTTAGCACTAATTTTTTTTTAGTCTTGCAAACTGGGAGTCCAGTTCTGCATGGCTGACCCTTTCCGTCCAAACCAGAATACTCTGAGCCTTACCCATGTGACTTCCCTTGCCCCAGTCACAGCAAAGACACTGTGCTTTATTGCTGTGTTGCAAATACTTCAGCAGGTCTGCTGAACTCAATGTAATTACTTTTGTGGTTTAAGAACTACAGATTCATAATGCATGCATAAAGCTGTGCGCATACATTCTCTTCTGAGGAGAGAACTGCAATAATTTTATGGTAATATTAATTTTTTTTTTAACTTTACTCACAAAAGAAACGAAAATCAGCACCTTACACATAAAACTGATAAATCAGTTTTTATGTCTACTAGTTCCTTTCCCATTAAAACGCCATCTTTAGATTCATTACATAAAACTGCTTATTACTTTTAACTGTGAAGTTGCAGTTATCACGTAAGAACTGGATGGACTTTTACAGCATCTCGTTTCTGTGAACTAAGGGTTAAAATCCTGTGATCTATGAGAAGTCCCACAGCTGTTACTGGCAATTGGGTTTGAGAACATTAACCTAGTGATTCCTGCTCCCCTATCAAGAGTAATTAGCCACAGACTATTTATTCTCCAACATGAGTGAAGGGAGTGAAGCAGTAAACAGAGGCAGAGAGGAAGTGTTATCCTATTATTTGACTTAGTGCTATGATCTTCATTTGAGCTGTTGCTGAAGAAAACATGAATTATTTGTTTGTCCTAAGGTTTTTGTAGAGGTGTCCTGGAACATGAATGGTTGCCCTAACAATCAGGCTATTACAACTCGGAAAGCAGATAATGTTTAAAAAAACCCCTCATCCTAAACAAACAAAACAAGCCTACAATTTTGTGTTGTCTAACTTTCTCAGGCAAGTACAGAAGTCTGTTGTCTTTTTCCTGGTTTTTAGCTCTGTAAATGTTACACTTGGTGTGAAACACTTGTTTTCTGCATTGATAACGGCCTGGTTTCTAATCATCCTTTGAAATTACATGTTAGTTTAAATGCCAAAAGAAAATGGTTCTTTTCTGATTAAATGCTACATCAATACAGGGTACTGATGCTCCAGCCTGCTGCCCTAAACCCTTAACTCTCAAATCTTAGTTCTGATCGATCTGGAACTCAGGCTCTGGATATCTCCATAGGAATGGCTGTTTCCCACAGATTGTGAGGCAGGGTTTTCAAAACAGCCATGCTTTCATCTAAGGGTTCCAGACAGCATCTATAGAGTTCATTTCGTGTCTAGGATTGTTTATAAAGCAAGGCAAGGTACAGCTTCTGTATCGTAGGTGACTCAGTCAGTTATTAAAATATAAATATGGAAGAACAGGTTTGAAGTCTATCCTGGATCACCTCTCCTTGCTCTGTGTGCCTCAGTCATTAGCAACATATGTAGCCACCCTTGCTAAAGTTCGGATAATTAGTGCAGGCCTAACAAATGCATTTTTTCTCTGGTAGAAAGATTCTGCAGCCTCCTAGCTGGGGATTAACCTGTGAGTTGGAAGCAATGCATGGGAGATGTAGGATTTCAAATGTGGGAAGGACGGAGACAAACACTACAGAAGGCATTTACAACAGGTTTTCAATTATTATTCTGGTACAACGGAAGCCATTCATATTTGTCTGCTTCCTATCTATTTTTGTTGTGTATTTCACATGCTGTCAATGGATCAACATGGTCTGCTTGACTTAATTTCTTTTTGTCCACTCAGAGCCAGACTGCTCAAGTAGCAGGGTCATTTGCACAGAATCTCCCTATGTTTTGAATAGGAGTGGTGCCTGAAACTTGTATTCAGCTGCACACATCATGCACTGTTCTGCAGTTATGTACTGTTTAATGGGAATGCAATCTCACTGTGTCTATGTAACAAAGCTGTTACATACTCGTCTTATTTAAAAGAAGAATTGATAATAACATTTCAAAATCTATTTGTTTTGTGAACTAAATTTAACTCTGTCAAATCTTAACATTCCCTTCTCACTTTAAACAAGTATTTGCTATTTTTGCCGGCATTTTTAAGTATAGAGTGATACATTATATTTTACCACTTCTGACTGTGATTTTCACTTTTATTATAAATTCTTGATGCTTTCCTTGCAAGTATTTTTGTAGATTAATTGTCAGATTTAGAGAGTTGGTCTAAACAGAGTGACTCCAGGTGAGGATTTTAGAATCACCTCCCATTATTCCTTTAGCATAAGTCACTAATATATTGTTGATGTTCAGCAAAATCATTTCAGTGGCAGCTGGCTTTAGCAGCTGAAACAAAATATACCCTTAATATTCATATCATAGTGATAGTTATCCTTTATTCCCTCTGCATTGACTTGAAACTTTGCTTTTGTTTTTCCCTTTGAGACTTACTGTTGGCAGTGATAATGCAGTGTGTGGTCCTGACAAGTACAAGCAAGTCACGCTTGCACAAATATGTCACCTTCTCTTTCTTTTTTTTCTTTTTTTTGGGAGGGTGCTGAGTGACATCTTTGTAAGGTTTTTTTTATACATTATTTGAATTTGATTAGACATTTGTTTGCAGAAGATTGAGTGGAAACTAGATTGACATAAGACATAGATGAAGGCTTGTTATACCAGCTTATCAGTTTAAATAAGGATAATAATTAATAAAACAGTTGATATTTCAAGTTACTGGCTCATTATGTAATTTAGATCAGGATAGTATTCTGTAGAAAATTCTTATAAATTCTAAACCTGACTGCTCTGCTTGGCAAAACCATGTGATATTATCAAAAACTGTTTGGTGAACAGGTTTGATTTCGTCACACTACCCAAAAAATTTGATGATCCTACTGAAAATTTTTTTTTTCAATAAGAACAAGTCCATCTTTAATATGTGAAGAAAGGTTTTTAATGCTCTCACCAAACACTGACTAAAATCTACTGTCTTTGTTTATCAGCTCCCTGATACCTCTGGCCAAGAGACTCCTGTTTCAATGGAGGACTGAATGAGTACACGAGACTGAGTGGCAGGTTACTGCATCAGCAGCAGCTTTCTGGCAACTTTATTTGAGAAGATTCTGGTTCTGAGTATTTGGACAAGAACCAAGATCTGCATAAGCAAAAGGAGTGTTTGAACTTACTAACACTGACTACTTTGGCTTGGGGATTTTTCTTGTTTAATTCAGTGCTCTGATGGCTATCCACATTATTTCTATGCTATTTAGGCACCTGAATTAAGATTAATGTCCCGTATGTGTCTAGGTAAGTGTAATAAGTAATGCATTCCCCATGGATAAACCTCCAGAAGCTTTGTTAAACTTGACTCTCTAGCTAAAAACCAGCAATTAATTCCAAAGCCCATACTGAAAATGTCAGTTATTTACAACCCAGTGCTTGCCTCTCTTTCTTTTTAGAGGAATATTTTTCTTCCTACACTTGGAAAGTAAAAGAAGCTTAGACAATAAAAACATCAAGTTCTGTGACATAAAACTAGTATTTATTTATTGCTAGCTCTTACAGATAGAAATTTTTTTTGGTATGTCGTATTTTTAAAAGCTTAATCTAGTCTCCCCAGTCTTGTTTGTCTGGGTATTTTCAGACTAGGACATCAAAAAATTTCTTTCTTTTTTTTCTGTCTTTTTCCAGACACAAAACCATGACATAATTTCAACTATATTACAAAGGATAAAATGCATCCTTTGTAGTCTAAAAGCTTTATGTATAAAGCTATTGTAATTTTAGTTCTTTCCATATGAAAGGCAAAGAGAGGTAACTTTAGTCCTGCTACACAGAAGAAAATTGAGGTCAGTTACTGCTCTTCTGACCTATGAACTCCACTGTTCTAACCAAGATTAGATAACATTCCATGTTTCCACCCCCCTGGACAACCTGCATGGATGCATTTAAAAAGATTAATATCTTAGTTCCTCCACATTTTTCTCTTCCATTGACTTAAACATATATGTCAATGAAGATATATTTAAGTTAGACTATAGGCTAGTGACAAGGACTACATTTCTGAGGTACCACATCCCCAATACTCTCCTTTCCAATTTTTTTTTTTTGAGTGCAGATAAAGTTTGAAATTTTAGGAATACTTAATAAAATAGAACACTTCAAAAAGCTGGGTACTTTTTCCTTTACCATCTTAGAGTGTCTCTGCTTTCCTAGTCACAAGGTCACAACTTGTCAATGAGCATTGCTGCCAGATCAAGGCAAGTTAGTCAACTTGATCACAACACAGAAATAAAACCATGATTTTATTTAACAATTTGTGACCTCGCTTATTGTTTGATCCTGCATGAAAAGCATATTTTTTTAAGTTTAAATATCTTAACTCAGAAGAAAATTAATAACAACTTCACTGTTGTCTTCAACTGAATTTGATTTTACTTAAAGTATCACAAATATGCTTAAAAAATTAATCCAACTGCTTACTTGATCTTTGGTTTTTGATGAAGAAGAGCTTTAGTCTCTCTTTAAATGTATTTTCATTCATATAGAATTCAACTTGCACCCTGAAATAATAAAAAAGAAAGTATTAGGATTCACTATGAAAGATAACAAACCAGTATTTCAAAATAATTTGTTTCTCTAATCATCTACTCTTAATACAAAACTGAAAGGACTTATACTGAGTATTCAGCCAAAAGCTCACGTGGCTTTGAATGATTAATGTTGAAAGTTTAAAAAAAACCCAAACCAAATAAACAAAAAAAGCCCACCACCACCAAGCAGAAGACCTTTTGTTTATCCCATTTACATGCAGAATCGTTTTCATATTTCTTGGAAAGTCTACATTGCAAAATAAGAAGGCTCTATGCTTTTGGGATTTTCATTGGTTGACCATTCTCCTATTTGCACGTTAGTAGTGAAGATTTCCTTGATGTCCAGGTTAAGCTTCCCTCTCAGTTTAACTCCCCTCCTGTAAAAGTGACATTTTAATAATCCTTTTTTTTTTCTATCTTGTTCACATCTCTAAGCGTCCATGTCTCAGTCCACTTGTTTGTACTCACCTATAATCAAACACTCATGTACCAAACAAAACCACCTTCTCTAAACTTTGGGTTTTTTTATCACCATGAAATACTGAGAGCTGAAAGCAAAATTATGACGCAATCACCCAACATTGTACAGAAAATAATTCTCCTCCCGATTATATTAAAGCAACAGCCTAAGTACCACTCATGCAATAGTTATACAGACTAGAGAGAACTGTTGCAGGGACTGGCAAGGGAAGGAGGCGTATATTAGCTCTGTAGAAAATATCAGGTTGTTCCAGAGTTGTCGAGCTCTAGTGCTTGCTGGAACATGACAGCAGCATTAGTGTCATCCTCACTAAAGTCCCTGCTCTACTCAACTTACTGAATCTCCCTCCCCAAGCCAGTTCTCCCCCAGCAATGAATCTCTACCCTCAGCACAATATCTGTGCCTTCCTGAGAAGTCAGTGCTCAGCTTGAGAATGTCTATTATTGCTAAAGAATAAAATAACACCACACAAGTGAATTACTTCCCTATGTCTCCCTTTCTCTGTATATCATCATGTTTTGCACAGCCGCATGAGCATGCTTGAACTTTATTTAAGCATTTCTTCTCAGCAGTCTTTTCTTTCACCAAATAACTGTACTTCAACTACTTGGTTTTATATGTAGCCATATTTTTCTAGCAGAATCCTGACTTTAGTTTTTCCTTTCTTGAATATGAAGCCTTTTGCTGAAACAATTTTTGTACAATATACTTTTATCTGTAGTGTCCCTTGAATAGTTGTCTACACCAGATATTTCTGTACAGTTAAGGAATTGGAGGGTTATTTACTTACATAATGGCTTAGAATAGGTGGCATCTCAGGCAATGTGACTTTTTCACACTTGCTTATTACCAGAAGTTTAGGCATATCACTTCGTAGGACACAGTCATAAAAAGAAGGGTCTGTGATTCACTCAGTCAAGGCAGTTAATTTTAACTAGTCATTGCTTCTGGTGTGTTTTATTGTAGTGTTCCTTGTAAGATGGGTAATTACACTGCTTCCTATTCAGAGGAAGTGCAAACATAACCTTATTTTTAAGAATCTATTTTCCAAGGTACTTACTGTCATTAATGAAGTGACAGTTTTAGTGGGAAACATCTCCCATGATTTGGCAGCTGCCACACACTAAGTGTATATACTTAATCTTCACAGATATATTTCAGGAAGTAAACAAACTGGCACAAGCTATTGAAATAACGGATGTTATTGAAAAGATGCATGGTGGTTTTTGGGTTTTTTTACACATTCTGAATTAGTCTCTCAGAGTTTTTGGTAAGAAAATTTCAGTAATCACTTACTGTGAAAAAGCAACATGTTAACAGTAGGCCATGATTTAATGATAAAGAGGAAAGAGGATGTGGGACCTAATCATCCTCCTATCACCAGCATCATGAATTGCTCTGATAGCCTTCTAACAGCTGTCTACTCGGCTTTTCTTAGAAACCTGTGCTCACAGCAGACTGGGATTCCACAGTGCAGCAGTTTCCATGGCAAAATGGATTACAAATGCTGCTAATGCCACTTCTGTGGCTCCTTCTCCTTCCCCTGACTTTTTCAAATGTTAGTAAAAACTGTAGTGGCCTTCCACATTTGCAGAAATACATCATCATGCATCTATAATCAATGTACTCTCCTGATACTCTGGCTACCAGAGAATATTTCACTTTGTTTCTTGAAGGTTGCTATTTATTAAGTAAAGTTAAGTATGACTGGCTGAAGAACCCCCTGGCAAGGACAAAAATTTCCAGATACTGCTCTTTCCCAAGACTGCTTTTTATTTCTAAGGAGAACTCTCACTCTACTTGAATGTTTCTTACAGTCTTTTAATGGTTAATATTTTATCTCTAATATTTGCTCTTTTCTGTATTTTTTCCCACTATGAAGTGTAGCCTAAAAAAGGAGGTTTTTAGGAACCTATAAAAAATAAATTCTGATCCCCCACTGAAATATTGAAAACATTTTGTAGCAGTAGTGGTGAAGGGCTTGAACAAACTTTTTTGGGACTTAATTAGTACAAATTATTAAGGATGTTTCAAGTGAGGGAGTGAAATTCCTTGTGACGCACTTATATAAAACTTGGTTATTCTGTTGCAGGATATTTGGAATTTGATTCCAAGCAAATGGTTTTGACAAAATGGCCCACCATGCAGATCAGGGTGATCGTACGTATACATGCAGATCATCTGGCCTACAGAATGGATTTAGGTTTATCCTGTATTTGCAGTTTAACTTGAAAGTGTAGTTTCAACAATTTGTGCTTCATGTTCATCTTCCCATAAAAGACAGTCCACCCTAACCAGAAGGAAGTCGAGCTGAAGAACTAAAATGCTATTTCTTGATGGTGGTTACAGGGACAGAAACGTTGGATGAATGTAAGGATTTTGTTTTTGCAGCCGGTTAATCCCTTCAGAATTTTTCGGTGCACGTAGTTGGCATTGAACATTCCATGAAAAGCTGCTTTTGGAAGTTAAAAGAACAGGTCTTATGCTTTACTGACTCTCACTTCAGCTGTGCTGAAAATGCACAAATACCTGATGTGTCTGTGGCAAAAAACTATAACTGAAGTTACATGATTGTCCTGAAAACACAGTGCGGTGTTCTTAATTGTCTTAAAATTCAATACCATTGGTAGTGGTCTTCACTAGGTTAAACCCACAGAACAGTGATGTCACTGAAATAATTTCAAATCTTTCAAACTGTAAGAAGCATCTTGAAGTACCCCAAGTCCAAGTACACACTGCATTGTTATAATTCAGTTAAGACGCAAGTTGAGTAGTGCATTTTAATGTAATACAAAGTATAGCAGGAAAATTCTAATTCCTGTCAAGGACACTAATGCAGAGCACTGCTCATGGCTGTAAAACACTGGGACCTGTCTGCGCTCTGGCTACTTAACTTATTTTTACTGCATTTTTCCACTGCTATTTACAATGTCAATCTAACCCCATAGCCACACTTTACTATAGTAACAGTATTATCTTGCACCCTCAAAGCTAGAAATTGTCTTTCTTTCATGTTAAAAAACAGATTTGGCAGAAATAATCACTTCACGAATGAAAGTATGAGCTGCATTTCTCACTACGTGTGTCCCAAGAGCTGTAAATGTTTATGCTTACTATTTATTAAAATATTGGAATCAAGAAAAGGTTTTAAGTGTACAAACAGAGCCAATCTCAAGAAAAATACTTACATTTATTTAAATCCATCTTTTTAGAAAGAGACATCTCATATTTTTCCTACAAAGAAAGCCTTGTAATATATAAAGAATATGGAGATTTTCTATTGGTATTTGTCAATTAAATAGATGTGAAATCCTACTAGATTTTAGACTTGAAAGCTTATGTGTAGGTTATAGACAGGTGCTTGAAAATGAAGCACCTGAACTGCTAAAGTGAACTGCTATTATCAGATCTTATTTTACTGCAATAAAAAAGGAAATAGGTTTTTTTTTTTTAAAGCTTTCATTAAAAGGATCAGTGTGTTTTAAGGATCACTGTCATGAGTAACACTTCCATTTGCAGTTTTGCAAGTTCTGAAACACTCAGAACTCTGTTTTAGAAGCACAGCAAGCACACTTACTGAAGGTGTTTGCCATGCACTGTGCTGATGAACTCTTAACTTTTGCTGTATGGTCCTGCACTTTCTTAAAGATGATTCTAACAAGTGCAGAGTACTTTAACAGGTATAAGGTTATTTTCTGATGGGGAGTTTTATCTATTAAGAACAAACCAATAAATATTTTCAAGATCTCAGTAGAACTGTGTTTGTTTAATATTGTCTTGTAGATTCTTTGTATCTCACACTGGGAAACTACATGACAGAACACAGGTTCCATAGAGATTTTTACTTAGAAGCTCCATTTTATACCAGTGAATCTGAGTTAAACTATTTAGTGATGTTTTTCCAGACATACCTATATTCACTTGATTATGTATTTGGATAACATAACCAACAGATTTATAGGTACCAGGTGTTACCACTGTCACTGTAAATAATTCTCTGCACTAATGAAGACAGAAATAGCATGAGCTGAGCTAATAACAAGTTATAAAATAAAGGATTAAGGATGCATAAATAACCTTAGAGATTAGAACTGTATCTTGTGCTTAAATTCTGTTTTGTGTCTCCTTTCCGTAAGTGCTGCTTTGATTGAAACAAAACTAAGACAGCATCAGAAAACTGGCCAAACCAATTTTTTCAGGTTGCACAAAGTAAAAATTTGTACCTGCAACCACAAAAAAAAATCTTCTATGTCGAGACAAACGTTTCCTTTACTTAACTGTTCAAACATCAAAATGCTAAAAAATTCAGCCTTTAATTAAAATTATCTTCTTTACAATTTAAATAGTATATGTGTGTCTATATTTTTATGGATATAAATAGAAATGTATCTTAAGATCTGATTGTAGCCAGCTTCATGCTCCTTTTTGCAATCAGCTGGCCTCAGTTACACAAAACTGTCTCTGTGAAACCGATACAGGTCTACAGCAGCAATTCAATATTACGGCAACAGAGAGAGGAAATGACATTATCAAGCACTTCTGTGGAAAATACCTTAATTTTTTCATTCCTTTGAGGGAAAGATTTTTAAAGGAAGACTAATAGAGAGATGAGACTCACATGAGACTCAGCAGCAGATAGTATGCATGCTTTTCAATCAATTAATAATACTTTTTTTTTTAAAATCCCCTATTCAGAGTCTTGCACATTCAAAAAGGAAATTATCTCATTCCTGCACTTAGGAAAATCCAGCAAGAAATCACCATTGTAGTCATGGTGCAGAAATAAAAATAATTAATTTGCAATCTGTATTGATTGTAGTTAGAAATTTTCTTTAAGGAGAAAATACTATGATGTTTTACTATGGGAAAAAGAAATCTCTAAGTAGTTTCCCTCAAGCACTTGACTTTTTACTGCAAATATACTTTTCTGTTGCAAATCTATTAGCTAAGGTGAGAAAGTTAATAAAACAAACATGAATGATGCATTAAGAAATAGTGCACTTTGAAGCTAAAGTTTTAAAGAAAACCACTGAAGGAAGATGCTTGATAAATTTAGTAGAACTTTTCAAAAAATCTTTTCTTTTTTTTCCCACACTAAGTGAGGAAATGGATATTTTAAAATGTTTTTATTGCATATAAAAATAGCTCTTTTTGACTTCTGGGCAAAAATATTTCACATGTAGGATATATACAGCACAGAGCTGCTGCATTGAAAATCTATTATGCAAGGCTTTTTTACTGGGTAAGTCTGAATATCGAAGAACTCTGAGTAATGGGATATGCTTCATGAGTTGGATTCCAGGCACTGTTCAGTTTTATGGAGTTGTGCCAATTAATCAGACCTGAAGAGTAGGAAGATTAATTTGTTGGGTTTTTTTTCTTTTGATAATAGTGGCAACTACTTGTCAAAAAGAGACTTGAAACAAACTTGTTGAAATCAAGCATTCTGTGTTAACTCACTTCTGTCAGCCTGGGTTTAACTGTATATTACAGCATTAGGATCAAAATACAAAGTAACCCATTGCAAGCTATTTTTTTTGCACTCTATTCCTCTGCACCACAACTGCACGTCTCTATCAACTGTTGATCTTCTAAAACAAAGACTCTTCCCCTGCAACTCCAGCACTCTCCCTGTCCTCTCGTGATAGGTGAGGCACACAAAGGGTCAGACAGTTTGCATGAGCATCTCACACACATTGTACAAATGAATCAGAAATTACTGTTCTTAGAGTAACAACATGTCTCAAATTGTTGATTTAAAATTTAACAGTACTTTCTACTACAGGATTTTAATGATCATTGCATACTTTTCACTTAAAGCTATTTATTTTTGCTTACCAAACTTTTGTATGTTGTAATGTAGACAATTAACTGTTACCTCAGTAAGACTCTTGTTCTCTCAAAAAACCTGCCTTAGTTATTTCCCCAAGTTGACACACCTGTGTCTACCCTAAAGACAGTCTGCAGGGTCAGGGGTAGTTTTAGGAGTTTGGTAGCTCTCCATCTATTTGCCTTCTTGCCCCCCAATCTCTTTCTTTGGTCCTCTGAAACCTTTTCCCTGCTACTTCATCCATACTCAATCCACAATTTACTGCCCACAGTCCTCTCTCATTCCACCTCTTCCTTCTTCCTCTTCTTCCATCCAAATTTTAAGAAAATTTCCAGTCCCTTCCTCAACAGTTCATCTTCTCTAGCTCCTTGCAGATTTCACCCTTTCTTTCCTCCTCCATGGACTACACAGTTTCACTATTTCACTTGAAAACATTGAGGAAATGGCACACTCTCCCACCTGTGGGGTTTTGTCTTTGCTCTAATTCCCTATATGGCCCTTTACTTTCAACATATCTTTCTTCTTTACACTCTCACCATCTGGAATTGTAACTCAGACTCTGGACTTTGCTACTCTTAAAGTTATCATTTCATGACTTTGAGAAATCTGTCTTTTGAGATATTTACCTTCTTTCTCCTCTTGAATTATTTCATCAACTTTCAGTCTACTTCCAGTATTGCACATAAGGCTGGGCAACAAATATCAAGGCTTCAATAAATAAACTCTGCAGCACTGCCTAAATGCCACATGGGCATCTCAGTTTTGGTGCTATGGCTCTTAAAAGATACTTCTTCCTCAAACCCAACAGAAACTTAATGGTGACCACTTGTGAAAATAGCCACTGTATGTCCAAAATAGGTGAATGGTAGTGATGGAGTTGAGTCACTCCTACCCCAACACTTAACATGTGATGTTATTTCTCTATAGATTTTATTTTAATAAGTTTTGATTCAGTTTGCTCCCCATTTAACACTTTTGTCTTACAAAGTAAGCAGTAAATGAGGGACATTGTCATGGAGATTATCCAGAGAAAGATAGAAACTGGTGTTCAGATAAATAACAGCCTTATTAAACTGTTCTAGTAGATTTTGTTATGTCTAAAGAATTACATGAATAAAAGTCTTGGAGACTCATTGCTTACTTTAGATATGGCAGTTTACAGGTCCACACACCTTTTCTACATATAAAAAGTATCTGTGAATGAAAAGTGCCATCTTTGCTTGGTTTTTGGTTTGGCTGGTTTGGGGTTTTTTTGGTGTAGATGTAATAGCCCAGAGCTTAAACCAGCAAAAGACACTGTATGATCTTAGGTCTCACATTAACAAAAGGATAAGCCCATCTCTCAAACTTAAGGAAATGCTGAGCAAACTCTTCTTACTTTGGTCCCTTGGAAGTGACTCGAGTTAGCTTCCGTTTACCACAGAAATTCAAATTACTATTTACTTAAACTCTAGTTCTCATCTGTAAGACAAATGTCTCTGACTGTTCTATTACTCCTCCTCCGTAAGTTATCTTTTACTTCTCATTTTTCAGAATTTCATCTTTTCAAAAATAGCAAGTAGAACAAGGCTGAGAGTTGTCTGTACATGGTATCCTCACAGATTAGATGGCTAATCCCAGTTTTATTTTTACTTTGAAATTAAAAGATTTAATTTTCTGAAATCGCAGAAGGGAGAAGTAAAAAAGCAGATGGATAGAAAAATCAAAAAAAGGAACAAAAAAACTTTGTGAGTGAATCTCAATCTGTCATTTTTTAAGTATCACATGACCAAGTGTAAAATATAATTTTAAATATGACTTGTTAATATGTTACCTGAAACCAGAACCTTCTTCCTAGTAGATTTGATCCACGGCACACTGAGATTTATGGAATATTCTATTCACTTAGAGCTGAGTAAAATAATCAAATAGTAAAAATATTCAAACTAGATATTTTCTTATTTCTTTAAGCATTTAATTAGTATTTTTCTCCCAAAATAAAGGTAATTTTCTTTCTATAGCTGTACAATGTATTTTACATAAAACTGAGAGGTCAATGTGAGATTCAATAGAGCATATTTATATATATTGACTCTAATATAATTCCACAGCTTTTTATTGTCACCATCTTGTCCCATTATTACTTCTGTTTGCTAGCTTTTCTTCTTTTGTTCTTTTTTACTGTATTATGCTATTTATACTTGGCAGTCTTCAATTATAGCCAACAATTTATTCAGTGTTTTCTGAAACAAATGCACAGTATAATTATATCAAGTCAGAAAAACAAACTTCAAAGGGTTTTGGATTTTTTTCCAAACTCAAATATTGGGATTTAGTAAGTTAATCTACATTTTTACCAATGACATAGTAAATTATAGGGGAATATTGGCTGCACCTACCCAAAAGGAAATGGAACTTTATGAAAAATGGTCCTAAACTACAGCTTTCAAAGTGAATTTACATGATCTTGTATGGAGTCTTACTCACTGATTAACATTTCATAAGGAGAGAAGTTTCAGAAATGCGATGTTCTAAGGTAGAAATGTCAATATGTCATGTCAAAAACATGTCCTTTTTTTCCCTCTGAAAATTGTTTTGTTCAATGAGGTAATTATATTTTATATTTTCTTTACTGTTCTTTAACTAGAAAATAGACTTGATTTTTCCAAGGAAAATGCATTCAACCAAAGTATAGTTTTGTTTTCATTTCAATTTTGGTACTACCTGGGATTTTTGACCCCATTAAAATAGAATGTGCCTTCTATACTTCCTGCAATAACATGATGCCTCAAACATGTTATTATTATAACATTAAACATGTTATTATCATAACATGATAACAACATGACGCCTCAAAACCTGACTCACATAATTCCCTCAAAATCTATTCACTCTGCTGCAGAAAAAATCTTGCAAGTAAAATTCATCTCCAGTGAACGTTTGGTACTCTGTCTACAACTCACCTGTGCTCATTCTGCAAGGGCAATCCAGGTATGAGCTACATTTTCAGAAACCAGTGGACTTACTGCCAAGTCACAGGAAAGTAAGCAGTGAAATTCCTAAGACACGATAACCTTCACATACTTTACTTAACCAGAATGAAGTTTTAGTCTTCACTGCTCTCATCTGTAGTCTGTGTGTGCATCTCTACACCTGTGATACACACGTCTTTGATTTCCTGATTATTTGACCTCTTGGCTGTTTCCTTCAGCTTGGGAGATGTGAAGGAAGAAAAGTGCTCAATTTCACTCCTTGTTACCACCTTTGCCACTTACTCCTTTCCTCCCATCCCTAATCCTCACAACTTCCTCTTGCCACCCCCCAGCTGTCACCACAGTTTGCTTTGTCACCTCCTCATCCCCTCCGGAGAGGGATATGATGCATGTGGAATAAGTGCCAAAGCTGCTCTCCAGAGCCCTCTGCAGCAGAGTTGCTCAGAGCAGCTCATACAGCACAAACAAGGCTGGCTGAGTTGTGCTATGTGGAAGGTAAATCCTTGTACATATCTACGTAGAAATATAAACATGTTTATTTATATAGGACTGACAACTTAAGATTATTGTACTTCCACAGAAATTGCCTGAAAACTGTGCTTGACAGGTGCTTTGTAGCGCAACAGAGTGTAAATAAAAGTCTGACACTCCAAATCACTATTGCAGCAGTCATCCACAAAGGCCAAAATGATAGCACTTATTATTTCTCCAGTTGTGTCTTTAAAAAAAACCCCACAACTAGAAGATAAACAGAAACATGAAAGCATGAGAAAAAATTGTTACAAAGGAGTCATAGCGAGCAACCACCACAAAAAGGCTTAAGCACAGGTTGGAGGAAGCAGTAGCAAAGCCTTATGATGTGGCAAATAAAAGCAGCTGCCCAGGATTTCAATGCCTGTAGTAGCAAGTACACAGTGTCATCAGGCTCAGGCTGCTGGAACCGAGGCGCACCAAGTTCCCGTTCTCTTGAAGCCTGCAG
The DNA here is from genome assembly GCA_013398955.1 of Callaeas wilsoni. Classification (NCBI taxonomy): domain Eukaryota; kingdom Metazoa; phylum Chordata; class Aves; order Passeriformes; family Callaeidae; genus Callaeas; species Callaeas wilsoni. Next base: position 58,732 of record VWPU01014780.1, on the reverse strand, counting down.
AGCAGCAAAGAGCAGCCCTGAAAGGAGGACAGGGCCAAGCCTTGGGCTTTGGTTTGAACCTGTAATTAGAGAGCTGCTGTCAGAGTCTGGCAATGCAGAGGGGTTCAGGACATGAGGTGTTTGACTGTTAAACTTGCAGGCAAGGGTATACACAACTTGAGAAATGTGTGTGCATGTGTGTGTATGTGTGTTTGTTCAGCATGGACTCTTTTACAAGTGTAGATTTAGGATCTCTGCAGAAACAGCAAAATCATTAAGGAATAGTCAGCTGCATGCCTTCACTTAATCATCTGTTTGATGTTTATCAGGCTTTCAGGGCAATCATCTTGGCAGTTTTTAGTTTACAGAGGTGGTAGCTGTTTGATTTATGTTTAGAACTAGACAGTTGTTTATTTCTGAACACGTAGCTCATTGCTCTCAGCAATGCAACTGCTTGCCAGCTATCATTAAATCTATCAGTACTGACCAACCAACACTTGATTTGCTTATTACCAGATAAACCACCAGTACAGATTTGTGTACAAACCAGATATAAACTCCAAATCACCTAAATCAGGTTGTGCTGACTGTTGGTAGACAGCAGTAGGCATAATGTCAAGTTAGGATGTTGTTTCATGACCAGTGGAAGAAGCTGCCATCTGTAAAAGTGAAGGAGAGTGTCTCTGCTCACACTCTTACAAATGGGTGATTTCTAGATTAGTCTGACTGGGACTTTGCTCTAATTGGAGACTGTTTATATTCTTTCCTTTGGAGATTTTCAATCAGATCAGTTTGTTGATCAGACTTATCTTCATCATTGTGATTCTTACACCTAATGCAAAGGTACAGCAGGAGTAAGCACTCATGGACAGTGGAAAAGGCAGGCCCCTAGTGCACTTGCAGTATTTGACTTACAGTGATTGCAATCTCTTTGTATTGGTGTGAAAAGCAGCAGAAATTTGCTGCCACAAGTTAATAGGCCAACTCTTAACTGTCCCAGTAAACAAAACAATGGGAAGAAAGGGTGAGTGGGGAGACAACAACGAAAAGCTCTGCTCTACAATTGTACTGGGTGATGTTCATGGAACTGCATTCCTTACTGTGATCACAGAGGTAATTTATGCAGAACATATCACGTTATTTGAAAATGCTAATAATCACCCGTTCAAAGCTCTTTTCACAAACACAAGTTACTCCTGTCTAAAATGCTGCAGGTGTTTCTCTGCAACCTTTCCTTAATGACACTGCCTGTAAATGTGAACTAATAGGAAAGCTCCAGAGCACGTTCTAGCACTTCAGAACACATCATCTGGACCACTTGGGTATCACTGGGAAAATGCTGACGACTTGTTTCAATACTAACTATATTGATGGTAAGAACAAAATTAAGATAATATGGAAACGTGTGGAAATGAGATAAGTGTTGATGGAGGGAAATGTTCAAAAAGGGGGTATACCAGAATGAGGCTAAATTAAAATAAGCAACTATGTGTTACTTGCTCTGCTCTTACATCACCTTCTCTTTTCACTTACCACTGTGTGCTAAATAAATGACCAAACAGACCAGTTCAATCTGCTAAGTAACAGACTAAATCTGCCTTTGTGCAGACACTCTTCAATTTTAAAGGAAACCTAATTGAGCAAAGACAAATATGGCCAGCCAAAATAATTTAAAAATATTGTAAGAGCTTTCACCCTTTTAACAATGGCAGATAGAAAACTTAGAATCTTAAATTTCAGCTGTATAAATTTACACCATCAACTGAAACAGCATTATACACTGCTAGCTTACTAAAATAAAGCATTCTATAATTCCCTATTTCCATTTGTACTGTTTACAAAATCAAAATTGATCCTTTTACAGGCATAGTCAGAAGTGCAAGTCAGACACAGAGGTAAGAAGATGCACAAACACAGTATTCCCACAAGGAAGCTTTTATGGGTCATATTTTTGTGCTAAACTGATTCTGGAGAAGTTGCAGTTACTCAGAGTCAATAGCTAAATCCCCTGTCCCACGCTACTGCACAAACACCTATCTACACATGAAGGCTATCGAGCCACTGTTCTGTCCAGAGGAAGGCTGTGTTCCATGTATTCCTGTAATCTTGGCCATTTTTCCTACATTTGTTCTTCCATTATCATGTTTGCTGTCTTCAAATGTCTTTAAAAAAATCAAGCCAACCTCAAAACCCTCTAACAGTGTCTCTCAAGTATCAGATATCTTCCAGATTAAGAGTAGTTCAGTACCCTGAATTTTTCATTGTTCAATTCACATTTGATCTATACATCCTAGTCCTGTGCCCCATCTACTCGCTGCACACTGCTTGACTTCTGCCCCACTCTTTTTGAGAGGGGAATCCTATGCTGCTGTGTTTCTCTACAGTGACTAGGCGACAATGCCAGACAGTGTGTTGACATATTTTGTAACCACAGTATTATAGATAAGAGTAAAATTTAAAATAGCAAGTAAATAAAACCACGGCAAAAGGCGAACCAAAATATTCTCATAATGTGCATCGAGAATGACAAAAATATAAGTACTAGTTAGCATGTCAACAAGAAATGAAAAAAGAATAAATGGCACCCATGCCAAGATCTGCAAGTTGGATTTAGCCTGGGAACAAACTAAGAATGAAGCAAATGACAGATATAAATAGACTATGAGCTGTAGCACTCTGCTCCATTATGAGATAATTGGAAGAGATAGATAAGGGGGAAGTCTAAAGTGAACATGATGTACTAAAATTTTTATAAGGCATTTCAAAAGGTTCTTTGGAGATTGATACTCAAGGTAAAAAATCACATGCTCATACAAAGGAAAAGAAGTAAACAACCCAAAAGAGTAAAATAAACATGTTATGATATAACATAAAGTGAGTGTCTATCCTCAGAGAAGATTTTTTCTTAAACAAAGTACAGTAAAAATACTGTAGAAACATGCCATTTTTCATACTTTTAGTACAATAAATCAGCTTAAAAGTCAAAGAGGAAAAGAACCTAGTGAATAAGAAGGTAACAACTTGGAAAAAAACATAGCACAAACCTGTTTCATAAAGGAACGTACAGATAGAACAGAGAGACTTCTCACAGAATAAAACAGGTAACTTCTTATTGACACAACAAAGCAGAGGCTGGTTGCACCTCTAATGCAGAAATAGACTAGGCAAGGCAAAATTAATTTGCCTTGAAACCAGACAATAAGAACACTAAACCAACAGCATTTAATATTTTTCAAATTGTATACATCTACTTAGCTGAACTCAAAGGAATTATAAATCCATATACTTTACTCTCTTTCTATGGTGTGGATATAGTAATTGTTTAGGTAAAAATGTCTTCATCAATATTTACTAACCAGACTCTGACCTCTGTACATCTGGTCATAGAGATGCTCAAAAGACCCATATACATTTCCCCCCTAAGCAGACATATATCCTGCTCCATTAAATAAGATTTTTGCTGTTTATCTCACCACAGGTTAAGAATTCATCTTCGTATCTCATAAAGCAGGAGCAGAGGTAAGAATTTTGATTTGTGCTCACTTTTCAATCTTCATCCCTTTGTTATAAGGAAATTAGTCTACTTCAGTAATTTTTCAAGCTCAGGTTTCCTGATATTCTACTGCATTCACCCTTTCTTAGGATTTTATCTTGTAATGCAAGTGGAGGGTATATATTTTTAACAAGGAAAGGGAAAAGAAGTATGAACAATTTCCAGGACTGTGTGACTTGGAAAATCAAACTGTTCCAAGGCCTTTAATAATTGGTTTTCCCCATTTTAATAGCTCTAAGTGCATGTATCCATCTTCCCCTCCTGGTACCTCTGTGACTGAACTAAGGGTCTGAAACTGCATTGTTACAGCTATAAGTCAAAAAAATTACCTGAAAGGCAATGCAAAGCTTAGGACTTGTAGTTTACCAAATTCATTGGAAGAGCAGGAAGACAATGGTTATGTTGCTTCCTACATTTTACACATCTAATCCACTCATTTTATCATAGATACTAAGAGAAAACATGCCCTTCTCTTGCATGTCTTTGATTCAAATCCCTGCTGTAGCCTGGCCTTCTTGCATTGTCTGTGGTCACTTGCTTGTTTCAGCACTCTACTCTTCAGCGCTAAAAGGCTTCCACAAAAACTACAAATAGATAAAAGTTATAAAATCATGCTTTCATACCTCAGAGTGCTGTGAAATGTACACCATAATCACTAAAATGTGAATGAAACAGTCTCAGTTAAAATGATGGAGTGTAAAATGCCTTGTCTTCAAAATGCTCCAGATTCTTATCACTAATGAAGCTGTGCAATAATGACTGACTTGGGGGAATTTGATGAGAAAGCTGTAGCCAATTCAGTCTAGACTCAGATTAAATAAACTAGTATAGCTGGAGTTTTGGTTTTGTTTTTCTCAGAATCTTTTTTTTCTTTTTTCAATTCTGCACAGTTGAAAAGGAAATTAGTATAATTTATCAATAGAATAATTTTATTCCAGTTGACTACATTGAACTATTTCTCCTCTGGAAATGGAAAAGTATATCTCAGATATATTCAAATATACTGTTAAATAGCATTCCTACTGTATTTATGGAGTCTATTTATGCCAGTATTTCAGCATTTATCCAGCAATCCCACTTATGCTGCCATATAATGGGTGAGATGATCAAATACCAATGGCATATTTTCTATACCACTCTGGCTTCTCTCTGTCATGCCTTTAAAAATCACCAAATTTTCAATGAAGCTACTGAATTAACTTTAAACACATATGACTACATTTTTTTTCATTCTGAAGATCAACTTGACATGTAATTTTATTTTTTATGCTTATCTTTGTAACATCTTATCAAAATCTCAGCCAGACTTCAGAGTAAGATTTAGATCTTCTGTCTATGCTTAGAGAACTATAGTAATTTATGAGAGACTTCCTTGTAAGGTTAATGAGAGCAAAACTTCCTCTTGGCTACCTAAATGCCATCTACTTTAATGCTATCTTATCTCTGATGATAAATTACATTTTAAAGTAAAGCTTTACACACAAAAAAAGATGTTTCAGTTTATTATTTGGCACTGTAATCTTCAGCCTGAGGTACTTTCCAAATTAAAATAAGTGAAATTAAAAGAAACACATGCTTTGGTTCTTAGTATGATTAGTTTCCCAGACTCCTGATCCTCCAAATTAGCCAGTCTACATTTTCTTGAAATAATACTTAAAACGGGACCTGGTGCTAAGGTTTACAAGAAAACCAAGTGCTACAATACACAGTTACCATTTTTGCATCTGCTTGTTGTTTAGCAATGGACTTGTAGAGAATCTGAATTTACAGAAGCACCCGAAGCATCTCGATCCTTAAAATACTGAATAACAACAAATTAGCATATTCTTTTCAACATTTTGACTGATACAGGTTTTATCTGTGAACCTCTCAATCTCCTAGAATATTTTTAGATTGTCAAACACTGGTGGCTAAGCTGTCACCTAAAATCCTCTATTTAGGAACTGGCAGCATGCATTACCATTTAAAATATATAAAATAAGAGGAGTACGCTGGCAGAATGCTCCATGAACCTCAATATACGGTAGCACAGAATAGTTTCCAATAATTACCAGCTATACATACACCCCAACTCTGTAGGGGCTGAAAATGCAGTCATGCATTTAGCAGGACTCATTTGCCAAACTGAGACTTAGAGTAATAAACTATTATTTCACATTTGATAGTGAAAAATTCAGCACAGAATTTACAAGACTTTTGTTTTGATTGTGTTTTGATTTTACCTATTATGCCTATATTTATTGGCATAATAAATAATTGCCCATAGTGATAAGAGCAATTGAACTAGCTTTTAGTTTTCCATGTATTGGAAAATCACTGCAGTTATATCTGCTGCCTTAATAAGTTACACTGGATCAAGGTGCTATAAAGTTGCTCAGAAGTCATGACACTGTATTGCCTGGTACTTCAATGGAAAAAACCATCTTCTACTAAGACTGAGACCCATGAAATGAACTCCTCTTTAGAAGAAGCTGGTACTCAACATGAAAAGATGAAAATCTCTCTGCAAATTACTTTAAAAGAAGTTTATATGTGCCCCAATCCTCCATAACTGTCAGGACACTTTCTGGCTAACTTTCTTCATGTAGATTTAGTAGGTTTACAGTATTTAAATGACACGTAGGCAATACAACTCTGGCCAAAACAATAATGTACACTAGTGATGGAGAATTTGTACACATGCATTTAGGTGGCATGGCAATCTCACAGATAAAACACTAGTGTTGGACTTCCACAGTATAGTTTCAACTATAAATCTGTTGGAGGTGGAGTGACTAGGATAAGAGGAGAGCATGGCAAATAAGGAACAGAGCTGCTATTTGGGTTTTTTATTTATCTATAAGGAAAACCACCCAAAACTATACACAATGAAGCTTAATTTTTATAGCTCTTTCTTGATGCTAGTCATAGCCAGCAGTATTCCCAAAGGAGAAATATCACTAGTTAATAATAGCACTCTTAAAGGTAATGATACTATTTTTTTACTATTTTTAGAGTTTTCAGTAACTAAAAATATTACACCATTATGTTTTGGATCATATTCCAAAATTATGTACTGACCATTGTCACAAAACACACAGGAGCACGGAATAATATTACATCAGATCACTTAAACTAAATTTTTCTTATGTGTTTAATTCTTCTCCAAGCTACATTTTTCCTTCTAGTAGGAAAAAATCAGGTAGGATGCACGACAATGATATCAAAGGCAATACATAAAGTTAGTTTAAAAGCTTAAGTCTTTTTTTTTCTGTACTCCGCTTGATCCCTCACCTGTCCACAGGTTTACTTAGATTAAAAATATTTGTTTATTACAGGGTAAGAAATTATGGGAACCATGCCTGATCAGGAAGGAAAAAAGTCATAAAAAGCCAAATGAAATTTGTCAGGAACTTCCCACAGATACCTTAACAAGCCTAGAAAGAACTTTTCTGAGATTCCATTTATAGCTGAAGTGTTAAAAAGTGAAAAAGGAAAAAAATTATACCGCATATTCTTTTTACACATGCCCAGGAGCAGAGTAAAATTATAAAAAGGAGTGTTTAAAGTTACATATTGAGACAGTCTACATATGCAATGTAGAAACACTTAGACAACACCCCAAAATATGCCATTAGAATGCCTACAGCTCTGAGAAGTAATACAGGACTGAATATTATAGCAATTTTCCTGAAATTATGGGAGCTGTGTACATTTCCAGTCTTTCACAAGCACACGTTTAACAGCCACACAAAAGGCGAGTATTTAACAGATAAATACAAAGAGAAGCAGCATTCAGGCAAAGACTTGGGAAAAGACATAAACCAAAAGCCCAATACTTGACAGGAGGTGTCTCTCCTGATGCTACCCACAGAGGAAAGGTTGTGGAGACTCCATTTCCTCTGCCAAATCAACAGAAGGGTGCTGGTGACATTTCCTGCTGATGACTCCTTCCAAAAGAATTGCACCTTGATACATATCTGTCTTCATTCTCTAATATTTAAAGCTGCTTTGGCTCCAATATTGACATCCAGATGGAGGATAATATATGTAGGATTTCTGAAGTAATACTTGCCGCTTAATATACATATACAGTGCAATATATCTAACAGTGGATTGGAACTGATTCCTACCTTTCGATTGCAGCCTGATGGACAAACATGACTACGGTTTTACACGGAAAAAAAATTACAAATTTTTCATATAAATTATAAATGTCTCATTAAGGAGTGGCAATGATTCAAGAACTCTGAACACATAATTGAACAAGTGCTTTAGAAGTCATTATTATCTCTAAAATGTCACCTGTCTGATACTGTTCCCTCAACAGCTAACAGGGTACCTATAATTACTGACTTTGTATAAATCTCAGTTTCCTTACTCAGTGAGCTATTACACTTCCTGATTAATCATAAGGCATGGTTTTAATTATCTCTTCCTTAGTTTAAGAAAAATTTAAAACATCAAGTTTCACAATATTTTAAAAGTTTAATTCTGTCAATATTTTAAAAGTTTAATTCTGTCATTTTTATTCATATTAAATAACACTTAGTAATTTCTGAAGTAAAATGCTGTTTATCAGTTTTATGGCTGGCAGAACAGTTTGCCCGGTATTTAATTTTTCAGAATAATGACATCAAACTTTCAAAATGTCCCTTGTGTGCATTTAGAAAATCATTTAGCAAGTGCCTTCAGAATACTGGCCTAGTCAATGTAAACAATATTTTTTCCCCCATAAACATAACTTACAAAATGAATGCAGAAATTTCAGATTTTGATGGCTTTTTTAACAGTCAAGTTATTTAAGATCTCTTTAGATAACTGTATCAGTGAGGTGGGTTAGGACAGGTGTTGCTCTGTCATCTTGTTTTCAAGCCTGATATAAATCTTAATGCTGATCGGATTTAGGTGGAATATATGGATACAGCGAGGAGAGGTCTGTGTTCATGGACAGAATCGGCTGTATGGCTGCCAGGAGGTCTGACAGCCAATTCTCCAATGTCTAGGGTGATACAAGAAAGCACAGTAGTATTCCCAGTATTCCCAGCTCTCTCCGTCTGGCGATTTTTGTCACTGTAAAGTGCCATCTTAGAAAGGAAAGGGATTTCTAAATGCTCAGTTCAGCTTAGCCCGAAGTCAAGTAGCAGCAGGTTACTACATGACTCTATGAGCCCCCTCATCTGCCTTAGAAGATATTCACCTCGTAATCTTGATAAAGGTGATCTAACAGCTCATTCTTATCTGAAATTAGGAGCAAAACCTGAGGTCTTCCACAACAGTCTCAGGCTAGCCAATGCTATATCCCAGCAGACTGCCTTTTACAGGATCCTGAAATTTTCCTCTCTCCTACATGTTTAGAGGTACTTTCTCCATAATCTGAAACATTCCCAGGAGCCAGCCTTGTTCTTCCTACACGAAATGCTCTGCCAACACCACACTGAAATCCCAGCATTCAGAATCACCAGTTGAGCTGGTCATAACCAGTGACTGCCACAATTAATTGTCTTAAATGGATTCATAATGTCAGCATGAATTTAACTCACTTTGTTGTTTTTTTCTGAACTCAAACTGTGATCTGTGAACTGCCAAAAAGTAGGAAAAAAAAGAAGGAAAAACTAATCAAGACTTTAAAATTAATTAAGTGCATTTTCAATGTTGTTTGTGCCATTTTAGCTAAATTGTAATTTTCATGCAATCTGCGGTCAGTGCCAGTACAAAAATAAATGATCATGTGGGTCACTGTTTGAATGCAGTTTGTAAATGATGTCCTCAGTGTCAACGAGATACACGATATCTGGAACTGCTCTTGTGAGATTAGCTTCACTTTTATGATAATCGTAGGTGGGTGAAAAATCTACTTAGATTTTGATAGTCTTTATAAAACCAGGTTGACTAATCAACATCTGCACATTACAGAGTAGTTTGCCCCACTTTTTCTGTTTGTATTATGTTCTTTGAATTACTACTGAGAGCAAAACAGTAATTAAAGACTGGACATTATCTACAAAAATGGCTTTTCAAAAGATATTTGTTGAACTGAAACCCCTTTGAACAACAATCAAATTCTAGATTGCTGTACACAGTGAAAACATAGCTTGTTCACTTCTCTGAAGGGTACATTCAGCTAAACATAGAGCTTTGCCTTTAGTCCCTCTGTTAGAGCTGTCTCTGCTCCATGGTGAGAACTAAAAGGCAGTAGTGATAAGTGACCAGTGCCCTCAGCTTCTTTTGAATTTGGTGTGAAGATGAGAAACTAAATCCCATTCCAGGATCAGGGAATGTTGTGTATTAACAGGTGTTATTCATAAGCAACAAGCATAACCACAGTCTTCCATTTGCAGTGCAGCTTGTTGGGTTTTTTCCCATTGGCATTTGGTTCAGATTAGGCTTGGTAACCCTGGTTTCAACTGTACTGCAGGTTTCTTGAGCCATAAGGGCAGGAGAAGACAAAGTGAGAAAAATATAAAATCTCTAGAGTATTTTTGGTTATTTGGAACAATAAATGAGCGAGGCTATCTTATAATGTTTACTCCTTATTAAATATTTTAACAATCACTATGCCCTGAAGGAGCTCTGTAACTTTAAGCTACAAATACAGCAAATGCCATTAACTTTAACATTGTAGAAAGCTAAATGGCAAAATCCTTTTCTTTACAAAATGCCAAAGTGGTTTGACTCAGGGTACAGAGTCCAGGAAAGAGGGCCAGACTTTCCTGGCAGAGCTAATCCATAGTGAGGACCGTTGCTCAAACTCTGTCATTGTTCCTGCCAAGCACATGATCCTCGTGCTGGCTGTTGGAGATGCAGTTATTAATGGCTAAATCTGGCAGGAGACTTGTCACACCCAAGCACAGGGGTAGGCAGAGTCTTCTCTTTTTTGCTAACTCAGGAGATAACTTGCACTGATCTTAATTATTAATGCCTTCCTTCCACATCTTCCATAGCTTGGTACTTGGCAAGCCAGGCACAGAGATGACAGATATGGCAACCTGCTTTCCACCACAAAAGTACAGTACTTCCCAACAGATATCTCCCTAAGTGGAGGCAGGATTTGTCCCTTGAGATACTTCTGAGTAAATAATAATATCACTGTTTTTATCTGTGACTGTAAACACTGAGTTTTGTCTCCTAATGACTGTTTCTGTTTTATTGCTACTTCCCACCAGGAAGTTGACTGCTAACATAATTAGCAGAGGATTGCACGGGAGGCTGAAATCTTTAACAGCTGTTTTAAGGCATTCTGCACCAAATCTTCTATGCTGCTGAACATTTACAGCTCTTGAGTGGCATTCTCTCCAATGACACAGATTATGGGACCATCGAGTGGAGGCCTCCAGGAAGGACTTGCTCATTTACTTGGAAAAAAGGTGAAGAATCCACATTTAAAGTGTTTAGTGGATTAGTATAAGCATTTGGGCATACTGAGTCAGAATTCAAGTAAGATAAAGATCACTTTTGATTGTAAAGTCTAAAAACTGAACGTATAGCGCAGAAAGGGTTAGCAGACTTATTTCACAACTGTACTCTTTCTAGAAAAGAAAGTGCAGACATTTTTGATGCTCCAAGTGATCTATTTCCTTGTTAGAGGATAAAGGGGAGACAATATGAATCAATGCTACCATTTGTTACAGAAGAATCATTCTGAAAGAAAGGCAGAGTGCAGCACAGCACTTACTATTATAAAATAAATAGTCATAATCACTGGATGTGATAGAATAATAATCATAAAATTAGGAGGGAAAGAACTGTTGTAGCTCCCCATGGAGTATTATAGAGTCTGCCAGATGTAAAGTAGTATGTGTCAAGTTGTAGACGGAAAAATAAGGGCTTTAGCAATAAGTCTATAATTAAGTAATGATTGAAATACCAAGTACAATTACAAACTGTGCATCATGTTGTCCCAGAGGAGGAAAACTACTTGGTCTGTGAGAGTTCAAGACAAGACTCCTAAATGGTTTGTGCAGTATAAAACTTCCGCTGGGATGTGCTACCTAAGTCTTATTTGGACAGATCCAGTCATAGCAGCATTGAAATGTTACTCTTTTCTTACCATGTCATTTTCCAATTCCACATTGTGTGCTAGTTTAAGTGGAATATAGAAACATAGAAACAAAGTATTTTGGCCTCCGTTGTTGTTGCAAGAAATATGGTAAAACATAAACTAGAAGGAGGCTGATGGCACTGCCTGCTACAAAGCATTACTTCCTCTCCCTTACACACAGGTGTTTTATCTGTAATAGGGACGCAGTCTTAAGATAAATTTAGAAGGATAGTGAGTATGGAGATATATTAACACTTTACTTTTCTGGGACTGTACTCCTAAACCTGCCACAAGAGTGTAAACTCAGGCCTCTTGGTGTGGCAAATGCAGCAGTTTTACAAATGTCAATATTTTTCTTTTTTTTTAAGCAGTGAGAAAGAGCTTGACCTGTACATACAGCAAGTTTTTCAGGGTTTAGGGCAACTCAAACTTTCCAACTACTACTATACAGAGTCTCACTGCAGATATGAAAACACTTGCTCTCTTAGAGAATTAAGACTGTTAAGATCTTGAGCAATTTCAATCAAAATCAAGCTTTTACAATAGAGTTTAGGCTTCTAAATTTCTTTACGGGTTTGGAAAATTTATTTATAAGGGCAAATCAAGATAAATTTGACAATATCTGCTTAAGTCCTTTTATTTGTAGCTTCTGTTAAATGAAAGAATTCCTGTAAGTTAACATGTTTTCTAAAATGAGGAGGCCAAATTGACTAAAGTATTTCTTGTAGGAGAGAGGAGAATTATTTTGAAGAAACTGCAATACAATTTTCTTTTGAGGAAATTATAATAGAATTTTTATACAACTTGAATCTAGACTCAGTTATTTTAAATCACTTGAATCAGAAACGTGTGGGCTTTTTATCCCCTTTTATTCTAACAATCTCAGGTGATTTCCAAAGGAAAGGCAAAGGGAGGGCTTTACTCACTAATTCACACTGTGACAAATGACTGTTAAAGTACCTTCTGAGATTTACAGTGGGGAGTTGTTCCTTGAAATTCACCAGTCAACGTGACAGCCAGCAGGATACAATTGTCCAAGTGATGTGTGGAGGTGTTCTGTATTATGTGAATCTCCTTCCTTTCCAGATAGGCAGTAATGTGCATTTATGCAGAAAGCACACCAGAAGGGAAGGCTGATTTTAATTTAATCCTATAAGTACTCAACGTAAGAACAGTTCTTTCACAAAGGTGAAATTTAGCTCTACAGATTAAAAATTAAAGTATATACTGTAGCAAAATGACTCAAATTTAATCTCAACACAGAAGTAGGATTCGAAATGAAATTTCCAGTACCAGTTAATGTTCTTGTTATATATATACAGAATAGAAAAAAAAATTTCACAGAATTGGAAAATGTAAATTTTTGTTGCATGACTGAAATTGTAAAAATATCTTGCAGCAGCATATAGAAAAGTTATGAAATCTGATGCTTTGAAGGTGGGGGTTGGCCTACCCACAAGTTATCTGTTCGTATTGTTTCCTTGGACACTCCAACTGCCAAACCATTCCTAGGCACTGCACAGTTCAAGACATTTTTGTCAGAGCAGGCAGAGGAGAATTTGAGCAGTTCATCAGAATAAGGAGTCACACTTCAATGGTGGGAAACATTCCTGGCTTGCTAGAATTCACTAAACCAAATGCAGTTTTTAGACCTTCAAAAGCTTCTAAAGAAAGAATTAAATGCCTGGACATAAGTGATTTAAGAAATGTAAGGTAAAATGTGCTCTGCAAGATACTAAAGGCAGTGATTTGGACAGAATGTAAATGCTTTTTAATCTTTAACTTGGAATACTTTCTTTACACCTCCAGTGTGCTGTGGTTTGGCTGTTTTGAAGTACGTGGTAACTATTTATGTATACAAAAACCTCTTCGTTGTAGCTTTCCCAAACTTACATGGGAACCTAAAATAAACATCCTCTTTTCTCCCCCCCTCTGAAGCAACTATTTACCAATTTCGAACATGTCACCTCTTCACCAGGTAGGGTATTTTCTAATTTTATTTGTGTTGCTTTTCAACACAGCTGGTAAGAATAAGGACAGATGATTAGTAAGGTTATGAAACATTTCATTACATAGTTTACTGTTACAATCACAATTTAGTGAAATCTGGCTGAATTAACAGGTGAATAACTTGTGCTAATCACTGAGTTCTCCCTTAATTTCTGCTCACTTTCCAGCAGCCAAACTGAAAAGTAAATTGCATTAAGATGGTCAATAAACATCTCAGAATATCCAGCAAATCAAAACAGTCTGTTTCATTTTAAGATACTTTCAATAATGAAAGCAAAATGTAAGATTCACAAAGGGATATTAGCAATATTTACAAAACAAGTGAAAAAGTCAATGATCCAATCTTCTCTTTACCCCCAGCCCAGTGCCTGGGATATTGCCATGGCCAGAGGAAATCTGATCCACCACCCTACTTGCCATAGAGTTCACTCACTTGACACACACACATGCTCTAGCTGGGCTGATCTTTTACATGCTGCCTTGTAGAAATGTTCTCCATATAAAATGAGTGTAGTGTAAGCATCAAGCTTCATCTCCACAGTTTTCAATGGGAACCAGGTCCTTTGAAAATCTAGCTTTGCAAAAACCAAAACTGGTTTTAACATCCTTTTTTCTAAAAAAACCCCCAATCCACTCAGCAAATTCAATAAATTATTCAAAGTAGCTTTCTTACTGAACAAATCATTTGTCAAAGATTCAGCATGTTCTTCTGCACACAGTAACTTTTTAATGAAAAATAATATACAATCCAATTTGGTAGTTTGTGGAAGATGACAGCACAGAACCCATCCGTTACTGAAGCCAACTGCAAGGCTAACTATGAATCTAAGCTATGAAAGTAGAATTTTTTGGGGGAGGGGACAAATGCAAAAGGAGTGAGATGGATGTTACTGTATTGAAGAAAACAAGTAAGGAATGGATTATGAACTAGATAGCCAAAAAAAAAAAAGTCTGAGTGAAGCTCCACTATAGGAGAAGTCTCCAAGAAAAAAAAAATTAGAAATCTGTCTCCAAACAGGTAGAGATCTAGGAACAAAATTCCTGAATGAGAGTCCTGTTACAACCAGCTAAGCATTTTAGCACATGTGCATTTCATAAATTAACAGGAAAATTTAAAAGAAATTGGTGATCAAACTTTCATCCTCAAGAAACATAACCATTAAGGTTTCAAAATTGAACTATGATTATGTCAGAAGTATATCTTTCAACAAAAAGAGGAGAGGTCACATAATTTCAATCGTATTTATTCTTAAATACAACCATATGACATATAATGGCAAACTATGCTATTAAAACTGATTTGGCGACACAATCCTGGGTGGGTTGTGGCAGATGAGAGGAATAATTCCATCTCTTCTCCACTCTAAAGAACCAACTAGCATCTGAAAACCAGGAGATGGACCCTATCAGCAAAAAGCCAGCATTTTTCCAGAAAGGGCATAAGGGAAGGAGAAAAGAGATCTCCCAAGGAGAAACAGACTGAGAAGAAAAAAAAGAGAATGGAACTAAGACAAGACACAAAGTTTGTGCCTTGTGTCTGCTGGTAACAGACCTGAAGTTCACAGATTACACAGATGGAAAACCCTTAGCTTACATCACACTGCCAGAGTTGAGAGCAAGTGGAATTAAGAAGTTGCGGTGAACTGGAAATAGGCAGAAAAATATTTGCAACATCTCAGCCAAAGGCCAATAACTAAAATGAACTATCTTGATCATGACCAGCCATACTATAAGGCTACTTCAACTGTGTTTCAGTATTCAGATATTCTATTCATAGTTAACATCCATTCAACTGAAGGGGTTACAAACAACACCTCTGGCAATATTTATATTGCACAGTGCTTAGAATAGAATACAAAGGATGTGCTTCACCAAAACCAAGAACCATTTACCTAAGAGTGCAAAGACAAGACAATAAAGCAGAAAAAAAAATATATACTTGTGTAATACCAATCATTGCAAACTAATAAGAAGCTGATCTCAGGGTCTCCATAGGTCTGCAGTCTCTCTCATTCCAAATTTCCTGGAAGTATGGCTAATATTCTAAATATTCCACTTGACACTATTTCTATGCAGAACATGCCTGCTTTTCCTATCCATTGAAAGCAGCAATATTCCAGCAACGTAGGAAGGAATGAATATTTCAGTATTACACATGATAGCCTCCAGTTCAGGAAAGTAACAATCTAGACAGACAAACAACAGATAATACTCAAGATCTTTGTAAGAATGGCTCTCGTTCAGTTACTGGAAAGCTGGTATCCAAAAATACTGCTACAGTAACTTGCAGAGCTGGAGGAGAGAGTGCTGTTATCATAGCCTCATGTAAAACACAATCCTGCTTGCATTGCAGGGAATCCCCTGCACACCTTCCTGCCACTGCGCAGCTGTGCCCAGCCTCAGCACAGGACAGTGCAAAAAGATCTACAAAGCCATTTACATTTTTATATTTCAGATTATGCCAGAGATCTTTCTTGTAATGCTTGTTAGAATATTAATGAAATAACTAAAACTGACTATGAAGTTTTCACCAGTTCTTTGCTGCAGTTTTCAAATGGCAACCATGCTCTGGAAGACTTTTGTGCTATAATTCTGCTATCAAGATTGTTTTAAGGATTATTTACTTTGATTTTGTTAAGTGCACATAGACCTGAAATAGACAATAGCTAAAAGGATGCTCTGGATTGTGCAGTTACACTATTTGCTATTTGAGATCAGATCATGCTTCTTCTGTAGAAGGTAACTTCATGAAGTGCAAGTCAAACAACTAGCATCAGGAAAGTGCTTGACAGAAGTTTCAATTAGAGCTGGAAAAAGTGTTAAGCCCCAGAGTGATCCAAAAAGGTTTACAAAGAATATTTTCTCATCAAAACCCAAAACAAATAAATAAAGTTGTTAAAATAAGAAAGGTTGTGGAGTTTTTTCCTATTCCAGTAGGAAATAAGATGCAGGTATAAGATGCTAAGATTACATTTTCTAAAATCTCAAACAGTCAGAAGCAATGGCTACATTACAATACACTTACAATTTTTTAAACAGTAAAACCATGGTTTCATAAACATACTATTTAACTCTCTATTATGTAGTTACAATGCTGTAATTTCCAACCAACAGCATTCATTTTTTGTGACTACATTAAGATGTCATTAACCATTTCATAACTGTCTGAATAAACACCACTTATTTAACTGCTTCAATGTAGAGCATATTCTCCTAAACAAAGGTAATATTTAGTCATATATTTTCATGATCTTGTGATTATCAGTCAATAAGAATCCATCTTTCTTTAGGAAATTGGTGAAAATCTGAACAATGTAGAACAGCATTAAAATCAAGGTTTCTGACTGCCAAGTTAAAGACATACTCTGACAATGCAAATATATTGAATTAAAATCTATCCAATATGTTTCCAATTTTGCTTTTCTGACATTTGACTACAAGAGAACATTACTACAAAGTGGATATGGCACGTAATTTTGCAAGATGGGATCATGTAATAGTCTATTGAGACACAAGGTTGTATGGTCTAGCAGAGTGGAATGATGCTGGTGCTGCTCATTCAACATTTTGAAACTGAACACATATTCCTGGTTCCCTTGTTTCTTTTAATGTCAAGGTTCTTTGTTTATTATTTTTAAGGACAACACATGACTTGAAACAAATCTTTTTCTGTAGGGTGTAATTAAAGATGCTGACAGACTTGAAAGAACTCATAAAGGAATAAAATCATGGTAGTTGCGTCCACGCCTAGGATCCCAGCATGAAAAGAAACTGCATGTAAAGAAGCCTGGATATAAGACAGCGAAAGCATCCTGCAATTAGCCTTTGGACAAACGGGAAATGCATGTTTTGTTTGGGACGTTCTCTCGGTGAACATTATCACAGAGAGACAACCTCTTACCTGTCCTGATCTTGCCGTGCCGTGGGGTAGGGAGAGGCTCCGCCGTTGGCAGGAGCGCTCCGGAGGCTGCGGGATGCCCCGCTCGTCCCGGCTGCGGGCGGGGCGCGGCACTGCAGCCCCTCGGCGGCCCTCGCACCCCATTCGCGGCAAAGTTCCCCCGGGGCTGCTCTCCCGCGGGCGGAAGTGCCCTCGGGGAACGCCGCACGGCCCCGCGACCCCGCCGGAGACACCGCGCCCCGCGCTCACCTGTCGTCGCTCTGCCAGCCCTGGTCGCCCAGCAGCAAGTCCCGAAAGCGGTACCGCGGCGGCAGTGGCGGCACCTCGCTGTCCAGGTCCACCATCCTGCCCGGAGCGGGAGGCAGGGGGCAGGCAGAGAGAGAGGGGAAGCCCCGCCGCACCGCTCGAGGAGCGGCCGCACCTGCCCGGGCGCGTGGCGGGCAGAGCCCAGCGCGGCAGCAGCGGCGCGGAGCGGGCTGGCCCCGCACAAAGGCGCGGCGGTGCTGTCCCCGAGGTCCCCGGCGGTTCGGGGGGAGCCTCTCGGCCCCGGGAGCCAAGTCCCGCCCCGGGGGGAGGCAGGTGCCGGCGGGCGGCGGCGTCGGCGCGACCGCCCCACGCCCACCCTCACAGCGGGCGGCGAGCGCGCCGCCGCGGCCGATAACAAAGGGCTGTGCCACGGCCTGGCCAGCGGCACCGCACCGGGCTGCACTGGGCTGAGCAGCCTCGCCTCGCCTCGCCTCGCCTCCCCAAGCAGCTCCCTGCCTCCTCCCCTCCGCCCGGGGCTGCCTCAGGGGTGCTTTTCTGTAGGCCCCGAAACGCGAGAAATGGGTGTGTAACCGTAGGTAGTGACCACACAGCCCCGTGTTAGTGACGGTGGAGTCATCTCAGCACAGCTGGGGCTGCCACAGCGTAGTCTGCTTCTCCGCGTTAACCAGACACACCTGGTCAGTGCCAGCTCCTCTGAAATGCCAGGTGCGAGCGTGCTAAGCGTTCGGTCAATTTCTGCGTTTGCTTAACTGCTTAAGTGCTGTTGGACGTAGCAGATGGTATAGGCCCTGTAAAAAAACGCACAGAGTAGTTGAACTATTCCTATGGTGGAGATGTGTAGGTAATGCCTGAAAGTGTGAGACACTCTAAAAGTATTCTAATTCCATGCTTGACTAATGAAGCACAAGACACCAATATGGTGGTTTGATTGAGTGCACTAAGAGTGAATAATGTTTTTATAGATTTGCCCTTAAAAGGTTAATTAAATCTAGATTGTCATACTAATAATCTAATATTCTACTAAACACTTCTAATAAACAGTCTTAGTAAACACTGACATTACTGCAATTTCTGCAGTAATGTCCTGATTTGCTTTCCTTGATTAAGTCTTCACCTAAACTGTTCAGTTGTAGCAGTCATTTCCATTTCATGCTTAATCTTAACACTGGTCAGTTTTTAGATTCAGATTTAGATTTTGCTGGATCAGGAGCTAAGTGATAAACAAGAATTTATTTCCTAAATTTGGTTTAAACACCATCTATTTAATAAGGGGCTTGCATGGATTCATTAGGTGTATTGGAGAGTGAACCTTGTATTTTCCATTCAGCTGGATTTCTGTGTGGAAGGTAAGATGATTAAAAGCTGGTGTGGCACATGCAGGATCAGCTCAAGTATGGCAGCCTGGAGTGTGTCACATAGCAATGTGCCCTGCTGAGACTCCAGATCTGAGCTCCATGCTGTGGTGCAAAGTTTTGCTCAGGTAACCAACAGGTAGCTCAATTCAGAACTCAGATTATCTCTGCTGTTGTTAGTCATTGCATCTTTCCTTGCTTCTTTAGCACAGAGCTCTTAAGTACAGCTTCGGTGATTGCTGTTTCTTTGGAGAGCTGCAATGTAGAGTCCCAGGCCCTATAAAACGCTGAGATCACTGAAGTGTGATGCTTACCCCTTTTTCACAGCTTGCTGCACTCAGCATTTACAATGTGCTTCTCACAAAGCCTTGTTAGGTGAAGCAAAACAGATGCACCTATGTGGCAAGAGTTCAAAGGTAACTTGCTCTTTGCTTTGGCTGATATGGGAAATAAATAAAATAGTGAATTATTCCAGTTTTACCATGCTGTGTTCTGAGGTCAGAGCTCTCTAAAAGTCTAATTTTAAAAAAATCCAGGATCTTTCTTTAGAATATTTGTTCCTGTGCTGCCCACTTTTTTCTTTCTCAGCTGCTGCTCTAGTTAAAGGGGCTCTCTCGTAAGAAAATATTGTTTTCTCTCTCTGCCTGGATATCTTTCATCTTACCAAAACTTGAGGTTGGGTGAAGCCTGTATGTTACAATGTTTTGTTATAAAAGCAAAGCAGTTAGGCTGACTGCAGTCCTTTTCTGAAGTCTATGAATCCTAGACTGGTTGGGAAATTAATGGTGTTTCTACTCTATCTTCTAGCAGCCTCATTAATTTTTCCACCTGAATTGATTAATTTAACATGTGTTTTCATACTTGAGGAGCTAAGTAGCAGGAGAAGCATTTGCTCTTTTTCTACCATGGAAATGCACTTCAGACAGGTAATAGCTGACTGGGAAATGCGTGACCTGGTGAGCAGTTGAGCAGAGCTAATAGACAACAAACTCATTACTGAGACTATAGTCATGCAATTTATACAGATGCTTAATTCTGTGTTCCCAAGTAATAGAAGCTCTTTGCAATGTAAAATGTGCTTTTTACATGTCTGACAGTATGATGCCTGATCTCTCTGAAAAGCTCTAAGTGTATAAAATTGGGCAGAAAGAGGATTTTGGTTAGCTAAATCCAATGTTTTTATTAGTAACTCAAAACACTTGGGAAACTTTTGTCTTCAAGCAGAGGAGACACTGAGTCATCTGCTTGGAGACAGGTGCTGGTTATGAACCATTATACTGGGTCACTGTGCTCAAGCCAGGTGTTCCGTGTAAGCTGTTTGTGTTAAAGAAAAGCTGTGAGCCACACTCAGGAACAAATGTAGGTTTGTATTTTAGGGATGATTCCAGCCTTAAAAAATGTCAGAAGGTTCTGTGACCCTGACTTGGGGACTGAAAATAGACTTTAATCAATCTATTTTTTCCTGTTTGTCAAAGTGGGGAGGTATAGGTGGGTAGCTCTAAGTAGTTGACTTTGAAGTCTGAGAGAGAGAAGGGGTTTAAGAACTGTGTAACTGAGTTTACTGCTAGTGATTTGATTTAAATACTGGGTCATACTTAGGTACAGAAAGAACAAATAAAGATATTTGATTTTTCTTTTTAGGTTACCGTATTTTTGATGGTGTATAGGTAAAACAGATTGAAGCAATGCAAATGGCTTCTGGACTTTTTGAACAATTGCAGTGTATATGGAGGGAAACATAGCTTATTAATACCATTCTTAATTCAAGATGTTTTGCCCTTCTATCTAAATCTGAATTATGCAATCTACTGTAATAAAGTAGATCAGATTATCGGGTTAGGTTTTGATATTTTGCTCAAAATATTTGCAAGGTTCTCTTTATAATTAACCAGTTTAATTATTGACACTCACTGGGACATTCTTTGCTGATGGTATTGATATCTAAAATTATTCAGGTAAAACGAAGCCAAACTTTATTGCAGGGAGTTAGAGAAGCATCTTGTCCATGATAAACTGCTCCATTTCAACCTCTGAATGTGTTGCTGGTCGTCAGCACTGAGGTGCTGAAATAGTCCTGCCAGACACAATTCTGCCCCCCCTCTCCTGTTCCCTCCATTGCTTTTCAAATTTCTACCATGACTCAAAGACTTGTCATCCCCAGCTGATAAGCTTATCATCCCAACCACTGTTTTTATTCTCCTAAAGAGTAGTATAAGGTTGGAGGAAGAAAGATCACCGGTAAATATAATTTTTTTTAACAAAAGGCTGAAGAAGGATGAGGCATTTATGAAGCAAATGCACAGTAAATCCTTTTAGAGAGTTCTGTAACACAAGTAACTTCTACTTATTGTCCTTTCAAGGAAGATAGTCTGGTATTGTCTGGATGGCATTTGGGTAATTCAGCAGACACGCACAAGCCGCTTACCATAAGGAGTAATCTGGGCTGCAGTGGAAAATGGTCAGTGGAGATTCCTTCTCTGCAGAGTTTGTGTGTTTATTTTTCATTTGTCTCTTGGTAGTAGTAGAGGGTTAGGCAGACTGAAAAATTGATTGGCTAAAGAAGTAAATCAAACGCAAGCTCATTTTGAGTTTTTTCCCAGGTCTCTTTCTTTTATTTTTATTTTTCTTCCCCGTAATTAAGAAGCATCTGGATGTTTGTATTGCTGTTGGGAGCTTTGGAACTCTCACGTTTCTGCAAGGTGATCAGTTCTCACTCAAGTATGTCTGTGTGGCTTTGGGTTTAAGACTAGATCAGGGAACTAGAGTACTGACAGGTCTGGAAGTCCATGGAACAGTTCTGCACCTTTGGCAGCTGAATAGAATTTTTAGGGACTCAGCATTCAGAGTTCAAAAATTATTTGGGGTTTAGATTACTAAACTGTACTTCAATAATATTTGATTTACTTTGGCTTCAGTTTCACTTCCAAAATAGTATGCAAGGGTGGAGTCTTCTGTAGAAAAAAGCGTCGTGACTATATCTGTTAAAATATACCTAGATGGAAGTCTGAAGAGTCCTTGCTGATAAATATTCCTTTCATCAGAAAACTGAAATTCAGCATTAAGAAAGGTATACTTCTCAGTTAGAAAGAATCCTTTACTTTTTTAAGGAATTTGTTACCATCTTTTTTTTTCCTGGGGCTTTCAGACCATCAACTGCAAAAGCAGTCTCAAATCTGAAGTACAGGTGCCTTATCAGACTGTGATAGACTGAGTCTCAGCATCCTGCAATCTGAATGGATCTGAGAGGTTAAATGAAATCAGTAGCAAAAACTGGCGAGATGTGTGTTTTGAGGACCATCCCTTTTACCTACATTGGTACAGGATTGTTATTTAGCGATGTGGCGTGTAGGATTAAAGACTGCATCAGTGACTGTCTGAATGGATTTAAGCTCATTGACTGTAATTTTGAATTTTTAAAGCATATGTCTACTGCACACTGGTAATCCTTAGTAATGGACCTTGGCCAGAATGCCAAAGGGAGCATTGAGTTGGAGGAGGGCAAAATGACCTGGAAGTTCTATAGCCTTTGGTTTACCTTTGCTTCTTGAGGCTGATGGAAAGCAAAGGTATATTGCTGAGCAGTGCAACGTTTGTAGAGCCCCTAGAACTTTGAGATTGTACTTTTAGATCCTTACCTACACAGTATCTCATTCTTGCACATTTTTGTCGTGTAATCTAAAATACAATTTCTTAGGCCCATTTCATGTGTCAGTTGCTGTTGGGTAAAGGCGGCCTGTTTTACCTTCTTCATTTTTGTGACTATAACACCAAATCTGCTAGATCAAGGAACAACTATTTATTGCCATTTCAACTCCACTGGCTGCATGGACTCCACCTTATTCTTTTGTGTCATTTTCTATTCAGATGGTTACTTGTCTTGCGTCTTTCCCTAATAGCCTCTGTTTGCACACATTATAATTTGAAACCATCATCATTTTCTTACTTCTCCCTTGCTACAAAGGAATTGTCACTGCAATCCCACTCTTGCTAGAGAGTTAGGGCAACGTGAGCTTATTGCGTTTGTCCCTTTTTTTGTTTGCTAGCTTGAGTGTACTTTTGTTACACTTTACTGGATTCTTGGCTTTTGAGGATAAGGCCCATTTTTTGTTTATTCTCAGTCACAGCACAGTCTGGGAGTGGGGTCTGAGTATTACCGCAGCATAAAAATGACAGTATAGCCCAGTAAGTTTCTGCAGAAAGAAATTCTTCTGTCACCTCCTTGCTAGGTAGCTGGGTTGTGTGCTGGACTAGTAACAGGAAGAGTTGATGGTAACTTTACTTGTCGTGTAGGAAAGTGCAGCCACTGGGGGCATGCTACTGATAGGTAATGAAACTTTGGGGGGAAAAAATCATATGGTTTTTTACAAGCTCCAGACTGCTCCATGCTGGTTTTTTTTCTGAAAGGACTACTTATTTCTGCACAAGTCTTGCTATTCTTACATATCTTTAAATCTTTATTGATCCTATTTACTATTGTCTATTTTGCATATCTCTTTATTTTATTGTCTGATATACCTTCCAGACTGCAATGCTGCAATGTTTGGAATTGTTTAAACTTCAGGGGAAAAAATTTTCTTGGAGTCCTCCTATCTTTCCACTCAATGCCTGTTTTTTAAATGGCTGTGCAGTAGCAGACTGTTCTGCTGGCATGAAAGGTTTGATAGTGATTCAGAAACAGTAACGGACTGAAATAGCCCAAAGTGAGAACGGAGTTTTAAGGTCACTGTAAAGCTCCAAAGCTAGGGCAGAAAGCGAAATGAGGGATTTCAAATTTGGTAATTCCTCTGAAAGCTTTAAAAACAGAAAAAGGAGGTGGTTTCATGTATCTAATTAAACTGCAATGTTGGTAGGTAGAGGGCATGTTTTCCATAGCCCAGTGAGCAGGACTCTGCAGTGCAAGCATGATCTTTAGAGAGCTGTTTCAGACACAGGGCATCCGATATGATCTGATCTTTTTATTCTGTGCTAGGCCATCACAGCACAGGTCGGAAAGGGACAGTGCAGGACTTCAGGGCCACCCAGGGGCCTGGTGCACCCCGGCCCTCTGCCATCTGTGGTGACCTGGAAAGGATCTGTAGGAACAAGAGAACAGCAGCACTGCGTCATGAGAGAGCAAGCTGCTGGGAAATGGTGATAACCTGGGAATTGCCTTTCAGTAAATCCTCACTTGGCTGTGAGTAGGAGGACTTACTTAATTTAAAAGTGGGGTTACTGACAGCTGCTTTTATATAGGAGGAGAACATCTTTTATTGCAAAGAACACCTTTTCAAGTAATTTTCACTTCACTTTTGAGTATAGAGCAGTAAGGCAGGAGAATGAGGTTATACTTAATACACAAGTTATCAGAAGTGAGTTTATATTACTTTTAGAATTGGACATGATATATCTCCTGTCATTGCTACAAAACCCTGTCTAAGCACATGCTGTTATCTAATTTACCTTAGAAGAAGCTGAAGGAATATTCTTAAAGAATTCCTAATTTTGTGTTTCTGTTTGCAAGGGTGCACCCATGACCCATTCTTGGTAAAATGGCCTGAACAACAACAGCTGTTAAGACAGGAATGCAAGTTCAAGCATCCAAACCTGTCTGAGAGTGCCTGTGCCACAGCTGATCCTGCTAAAGGGGATGACAAACCACTAGGGAGTTACCAAGTGAGTTCTGAAATAAGGGAAGGGCCAATGTGGAAAGAAATGTATGGGACAAATGAAATTTGTACAAAAGGGAAAACAGTGGGAATGGAGCAAGTGGTCAAAAACAGAAGAGGTGGGTTTGACGCCATTTGTTGTACATTCATCCCCTGGCATCAAAAACTCTCTGTGGACATGCCAGCAGCCTTCATTCAGCTGGGACAGTGACTGGGTGGGTGCAGCAGGTAGGGACTTACAGATGGGAATGTGGTGCTTCCTCCCTCCTGTGTGCATTAGCAGGTGGTAAGGAGCAGCAAAGTACACAATAAGTACCCACATGTCCTACAAGGGTACCTGTGAGAGGGAAACTGTGTATAACCGTGAGTGGGTGGGTGCACAGCTTTGTGTGCATGATTTGAACTTTGGGGGATTAGTGAAGAAAGGTTCTTTATTTGTTAGGTGTTTATTAACATTTTGTTTAACAGTGTATTTCCCATACTGAATCTGAAAGTATATTCCACTCATTGTCAGTTAATTGTGTTCTATTAATAACTCAATAAGCCAGTTTGATTATGATTTGGTTTAAACAAAGTAAAGTGAGCAGTTTTTCCCTGTCACACCCTTAGGTTGTGACTGTAGCTGTTACATTATGTGTTAGTGTAATTATGAGTCACAGAAGTTGTGTGCCAGTGGGAGGAGAGACAAATGTTGAGGATGCAAAGACAACCTCACTATTAATACAGTGGGATAGGACATTTTCATGACAATTGTTGGGCAAAGCAGTGGCTGATGATAGACTTCTGTGTGCTTTAATGAGGTCATTAAACTCAAGTGTGACAGCAAGCATGCTGTTAGAACATGCTGAAATTATACTGGCCAGAGATGCTATTTCAGCTGTGGCTAATTAAGCTCCTATTACTAATTATCATTAGTCCTCTATGGAATACATTGACTTCCTCAGATCTGTTTTCCTAACACAAATTGTCTTCCAAACACCGTTCACAAAATTATTCAGGGTTGAACAAACACTCTGACCTTCGATGTTAAACCTCCATGTTGAGTAATTTTTCTGCTCCTCTGGCCTTGTGTGCTGCACTATGCTGTCTAAGTGTGCCATAAGCATATTCCAAAGCCCAGCACATTGCAATGAACTTTTTCTCAGTAGAGCTGTTACTGCACTTCTCTTTCAGATATTTCCCCACCTCATCTGGGTTCTGAATTTGGTCAGGGGGGTATTCCCAGGCTATCGGAGGAGAGAATTCCTTCAGGGTTGGGCCTATTTTCTCCCATACTCCACCCCACTCAGGATTTTCCACGTCTGGGGCAGGTGTCTGCTCAGCCTCTCTGGAAAACTCAGCCCTTCTCAAACGGCAAACTATATAGAGGAAACTTACCAGACAAAACAGCAGGAAAGTGGTTTCTTTAGCATCCAGGGGAAACTGTATATTCCTAAAAGGTGCCATAACAGATTGGAAGGGAAACAAGGAGAAGAAAGGCTGGGGAATATCATCTCTCCCTCTAAAAGACCAAGTATAATTACTAACAGACTCCTGAAACAGGCTACAGGGCTTCGGACAAGAAAACAGCATACCATATACATTATCAGCCACTCTCTGTATCCCTGTAAACCCTCTATAAATCAGCGCTAACACACCCAGAGACATAGCAAGCCTCATCCGTAGCCCTGCTCTGTAAAAGTTACGTGCCAGGGACAAAATTGCCCCTGTCTGTGGATAGGCAAACAGGCCTAGGGACCAGAAAGTCATTATTACATCAAACCACATGGTGACCAGACACTGCTGTACCCCAATACAAAGTACATAAAACCACAATGTAATTATCACTGTTTTTTTTCGCTTTCTTGAGCCGCACATTGGGCGCCAAATTTTAAAATGTGCTGGTTTGGACACAAATCCAGGAGGAAACAACCCGCGAGGGGCGTCTCTCTCTCTCTCTCCTGCCTGCCAGGCAAGCAGGGCCCGGCCGCACCTCCCCTATGAGTTTGGGAAAATAATTTCTCGAGTGAACGAGAAAAAAACCTATTTATTTAACAGAGTCCCCCACTGTCACGGGGCAAAAAAGGATATTGGAACCCCCTCCCCTGTCCCCTAAAAGAGGACTATGGATTTTAGAGTCCTTTCTGTAGGTAAAACCTGCAGTCCTATGCTGGGCCAGGCCAGGCAAGGTCCGACGATCCCCCTTGGAGGGTCTCGCCGAGCAGGTCCGGAGATGGTAGCTGGTCCCAGATGACAAGCAAGCCAAAAACAGTCCAAAAAGGAACAGAAGCCACTGAGGCAGATCACAGTCCCTTCTCTGCTCAGAGCCAAAGAAGCTAGAGAGCACAACTCCTCCAATCAACAAAAGTTGTGAGAATCGGGAGAGAAAAGAATGCAAAACATGCTACATAAAAGGTCAAGCTAGCCGCTTTGAAGAGTTCTTTCAGCTTCTCTCTCCCCCTTTGCAATTTAAAGGTGCACTAGAGATCAAGCAGGTGATGGGGAATACGGTCTTGTCGTAGAATCACCCCAAGACAGGAACTAATAAAAACCCGAGCAACTTATTCTGACCTCACACTGACTCTGCTTTGTGGAGGAGTTTTGGGCAAGATAACTTCCAACCTGCACTTTCCTATCTCACACCGTGACATGCAGTTTTGCTTGTACAGGGAATATGTGGTGATATTGTGGCTGTCTGGCCATGTCCACAGTAGTATTTTGAGTGCAGTCACACCAGTTCTCAAAGCAGTAGCTCTGCGTCCTTAGACAAAATCCAGCTGTCTTTGGTTGCATAACTACTTAGATGTTTCTGCCTTTCTCATGAGTAGGAGGTAAACTCTTGAGATGAGGTTTTTTCTCCTTGCCTTAGAGGTCCTGAGGCATTGTTTGTCCGCATGCTCTGTTTTGTTTAGAGGCTGGAGGTGGCTAAACAAAGTGAGACCCAATTAAAGACAACAGATTTTGAGCTGATAGCCCATGGAAGAGGTGAGGAAGGAAAGAACATTTAAGCTCCTGATTCTGTTTCCATTTGGCTAGGGTAAATTTAATCAATGACCCAAGAAGATCAAAAACCCCAAACTGGAAAGGACTGAGACTAGTCCCTTGCTTTGTGATTGAAGATGATTTCTTTGTATAAGCCTATGTTATGCCTATATAAATATTACTTCAAAGCTTCACCATCTGAGGTGTGTCTTCTAATTTTCAGCTTAAATTTATTCATAGACATTTTATATCTATCTGGTTTTGCATGCTGGTATTATCTTTTAGCTTAAATTGTTTTAGCAATGCCTGTGTTTATAGAGAGCAGTCAGGAAATTTATGGTACTATTTCAATTCCAGTTCTGGTTGAGCTGTACCTGAAAGTATCTTTGACTGTGTGGTTTAATAACCCAAAAGCAATTTGACAAGACCTGAACCAGTCTGAGCTTCATGACATCAGACGATTTAATACTTAAAACTGGAGAAATTGCAACGTTGACAGATGCATGAAATATCCATTTACTGGTAAGGTGTGCACCAGTAACTGCAAACTGGATGTAGATCATTCATCACGGGGTCATGGAGTGCAGTGAGAGTTCATTCTCCACATGAGTCATTTGTCAAGGGGAAGGAAAAGGAAGAGACATTATGCTCTCTGAAGTAATTTCTATAGGAGAAACTGCTGAATGCCAGTTTTACTAAGACCATTTCTTAGAACTGGTGACTGAAAATACAGCCCAAAGTTAAAAAAATAAAATTCCACCTGCATTTTAAGAAGAGAAAAAGTTTTAACTGCTGTAAGTGCTGTGGAGTTCAGGTTTGATTTGAGATCTGTTCTGTAGACACTCATTTTTATCCTATAGCAGCACACTAAGTAAGCTAGGGATTTTTAAGGCTATGTTATGTGGGTTTTTGAGAACATATACAGGATGGATCCGTGTGTACTCCATGCCAGTCAGACATCACTGCTGTGGGGCATTTGGCCTGTAGCTGTTTTATGTCCATCTCCTGTGAGCACTTTTTATGATTACATTTTTTTCCCTCTAATTCTCAGTCTCAAGTAATTCTCTTCATATGATCTACATTTCCACTGGAGAGCGCTTGTAAAGCCAAGACAAATCATGAAACTGTTGATAAGACCATTGCTTACATGAACCCATGAGAAGTTCCTTTGTTAGGCATATAGTTGTTTTGCATAATTTTATATTTTTCTTAGAAAAGTTCATTATCTTTCTTACAATCCATTCAAATCTTCTCCATCTTATCACTTCTCATGTGATACTGAAATGCTTCAATATCACCTGGGTTTATTTAATGAGAAATTTGACCAAATAAATTTCCTTTGCTCTGGGTAGTTGGTGATCTCTTACAAGAACCAGTGAGTGACCTCTAAGTCATTCTGTATTTTTGCTTGCTTTTTATTTTGACTGTTTGCAACATGTATCTTGAATAGTGTGTAGAGAACTTCATTTTTACACACACTTAACATGAATTTGTTTTCTAACTAAGCATACAATGCACAAGGAATTGCAAGATAATTTATTTGTACAACTTTCAGATATCAAAAGACATAACCTTATATGAGTATGGAACAAATAAATATGGGGGAAAAAAGTGTGATATAAAAACAAGCAGACTACAGGGAAAGGAATGTGTCGACCTAAATTGCCAGGCATTTGTTTATTTATTCATTTAGCAAGGTTTAGAGAGGGGGTTTAAAAAAAAGAAACACTTGTGTGTTGCAAGAGGTTTAGGGGAAGTGACTGCTGAAATCAGAGTATAAATGTTTTGCAAGGTCAGTCCCTGGACCAGTTAAGTAAAAAAAGGAGTGAAAGTAACACAAAGTAATTCTAAAAAGTAGGCTACAATACTGGATGTGTTTGCTGAGTTTTTGAATCTCTAGAATGTCGTTCCTGGGCTATGCAGCTCTGCTCATGTGTTGGATGCATTGTGCTGCACAAAGAGGTAAGCTTTAACTCCTATCTTGAAGTATATGTCAAGACGGTAACTAAAGCAATATGTAAAGGCATTGTAGCTTTTTTTCACCTATTTATTTGGATAACTACTGCTGTTATTAATCTGTTGCCCAACTTTTTTAATGGTTGGTATCACTATAAACTAGAGCCAGACAACTAATTTTCTATTAATTATGTTTGCTAATTATTCTAATATCTAAAACCAGGAAGCAACTGGTAGATTAAAACAGAAATGCATATTTATGGAATGTTTTGTTTCTGTCTGGAATAACCTGTGAGGAGATCTGAGGAAGATGACTGATCACTACATTGACTGAAAAGCTTCTAATATATCTACTGACTGACTGGTTTTAGTCTAGGAAATGAGATAAATATATACAAGTATGCTTTTTTTCATGTTTAAAGACATAGCTGGTATTCTATGTGTATTTTAGAAGTCTCTGATGTTTTCTGTTTCTCTGTTCAATGTATTTTTCTTGGTTTGTGTTTATATTTTTTAGTATATCCTTAGTAATTTAATTTGTTCCTTTCTGTCTGAGTTTCTTTGCATAGAGTGTTGTGCAGAGGGTGCTGTGTGTTTTTTGAGCTAGTGCGTCTTTTCTTGGTTCAGGTTGGTTTTAATTTTCGTTGAAAGCTATGGAGACCTTATTAAACAAAAAAATCCAATGGATTTTACTTTGAAAAACTGAAAAATCAGAAAATTAAAGGAATGTCCTATTTTAATTAGATATAAATAAATACTGCCTCAAAGCAACTAATAGCCTAATTTGTTTGCAAAGAAGTGCAGAAAAGTCCTGGAATTTGAAATGAAAGTTTGCCTGAATTTGCACTTTGTTTTCACAATGCTTTTGTTAGGTCAGGGAGATTGGAGAGGAATGTGAATGTAGCAAAATGATTTATCGAGGACAACTATTACCATGGGTCATAAAGAATTCTTGTTTAAGCTTCATGCTGAAAGTCTGTGAGAGTTGTTCTGAGAGCTGGGTTCTGCACAAGGACTGAACACCACTTACCTGAATTTGTAATTGTGCTTGTACTTTGTAGAAGCTGCTACCAGCATATTGTTGTCAAAAAAGCAGCTTGAGCTATTTCTAACTGAGGTCAAGTCACATGTAAATACTGAATGAGTAATTCCAGCCCTCCTGGTCTGTCACTAAACAATTTGAAGGTATCCATTCAGTGCATGCTTTCTAATACAGAAATAAAACCGTCCAGTATTGCTGAGTACATATGGTGAGTGCATGATGGAATTAATATAGTTTTGAAGTACAACCTGCCAGCAGATTTCTTCACCTCAAGCCACTAAGAAACTGCATATCTTTCTATCTGTCTGTCTATCTGTCTATCTGTCTGTCTATCCTCTGACACTGGATGGTGACACATAGTTTAACATCAGGGCAGAAGTGGGGAAGAGTTGAGATAAAACCCAGCAAGACCCAGCACATCTTAGTAATGGTAAAGAGACTAAGGAGATTGTCTTTCATTTTGGGAGAGGGGTTTAATGTAAACAAGGAGGAGTTGAGGCTGCATTCTGCACAACAGACAATAAAAATATGATACAATTCAGAGGAAGGAATAGAGGAGCTCTCCCTGTACTCAAGAACCTATTTTTTAAATTATATATTTCAGTGTGCACTCTCAACTTCCAAACTGAAAGTGCTAATTCAAACATCGTCTAATTAAAAATATGTGGAATTAGAAACATTCTTTTTCTCACCATTACAAAGAACTAGCTAGAGGATTCCTGTTCATTTTGCTTAGTCCTACATTTTGCAAAAAATGTTGTTAGAATTTGAATTTGTATTTTCTTGCTAAAAAAAGTCTCTCCTACATTTTTTATAGTAGCCTAGTACCCTCTAGTGCACAGAACAATAATTTTTATTCAGATGTAATCATTCATAGGAGGGAGAATACTTATCAAAGTAATTCGAAAAAACATGAATGTATGGGCAAACTTCCTTTAGCACCTCAGCAGTATTGTCAAAGCTTGTCTAATTCTTCTGGCTACTTAAAACAGCCAAACTAAAGTTATTAGAGCTCACAATTAACATTATTTTCTTTATATTTTCAAAATGCCATACAGAACACTTAAAATTATACCCTTTTTTTCTTGCAAAAAATCTTTTTTTCCCGTTTTTTAAAAAAAATTGTAAAATTATGCCTCAAATTTGGTCAGTACTCCCTTGGCTGAAATACAACCAGTGAGTTCTCAAGGGTGTGTCTTTGTAAACTCAAGTAAAACTCAGTTTCCACGCTTTGGGATTTCTAACACAAGGTGAGCAGATACACCTTCTTCCACATCAACTACTACAGTGTGGTTGTGATCTCTGCAGTGCAGTTCAGTGAGCTTTAACTCCACATCCCTCACATGAGGAAAGATCCCAAAGATTTTTCCCATGGTCCTATTTCCAGGCAGCACCGGGACAACCTATAGAAAGGTTTCAGTGAGATTACTGCTGCTTTGTCAAACCTGTGGCCTTACAGCTAAACTGGGGACAGGAAATCTGTGCCAGGTCTCTGCTGAGTAATGAATCTACTCACCAAGGAATTTCCTTCCCTGGTGGACATTTCTTCTCCCATTTACTTTCTATACAGAGATTTCATTCCTTTTCCAAGGCTTCATTTCTCAGGGCTTGTTTTATTTATTTGTGATGAATGATCACCTTTCATGTTCAGATGGAAAACAGAGTTCATTGTATTTAATGAGCTAGGCTGTTCAGCTTCCAAAATGAGTACATTTCAGTCACCCAAGCACCGAAAATTAGTCACTGAAATTAGATCAGTTATTTCTTGACAAAATCATTTAGTCTTTCATTAACAGCTTCCCAACATTTGCTTCTTTCCCCTTTGGTTTGACTTTTTTCATTCTCAAGCTGTTGAGAAACTTCTTAATAAAATTAATTTGGGTTAATTTGTTGTAGTTCATATGGACTTGGCTGTACATGTCATGTGCACTGAAGAAGGCTGAGAAAGGAGCTTTTGGGCAAGGACTGTATAATATTGAGCTAATAAGAAATACTAGACACCACCATCCACTCACCAAACTGAGTCAAAATTCTTGGAAGCTAAAGGTCAGAGTGAATACCCAGAATTAATTATATTGTGTAATAAGGAACTTGTAAATAAGGAACAAGAAGAAATAAGTTTTCGAATATCAGGTGATCTCAGCCTGGAGAGAAAGTTTAGGCAATGCAAAGGTGAGAGAAGGTGTGGCAGAACTTAACCAAATGCCATATGAAATAATGTCAGTAAAGGTAGTGGTGGCTGGAGAAGAAAATAGTGTGAAAGGAAACTCCAGAGTGCACAAAGTTATTCTCTGTGGCAGTGGAAAGACAGGCTTGGAGCAGCTCCTGCAGATGGAGGAGTGTAGCAGGTGTCTGCAGTTGGAACCAGGGCACTGATCTCGTCTCAAGCTTTGTAACTAAAATCTGTTTCATGAACCATCACTGTTTCTTGGCACCTGGCTATTCCTATGGCCTTCTAAATGTCTATTCACATTCCTATAAAATGTGGATCCTTGGCAGTTTCCTATTTTGTGCTGATTCAGTAGAAGACACATGCTGGTTTGATCACAAATGGCCCCAGGATTTCTTACTGCATTTCCTATTGCAAAATTGTTTTGGTGTTTGTAGCATGTACTTCAGTACTGGTATTTTTATTTAAAATTTTTAGCTTGTGAAGAACCTCCTCCTAGGAGGGTAAAAGAAGTGCCTACTAAAAGATGGGACAAGCCTCCCTATCCACATGGTACTCAAGCAACATACAATTGTCGGCCTGGATATGTAAAAATTGGACGAGTTGCGTTTCAGTGCGTTGATGGAGCATGGAAGCAGCTGCCCCCAGTGACAGAATGCAGAAGTAAGTATGTATGCAAAATATCTGCAGACATTTGATCTGGCAGATCATATTCCTTGCCAATGATGTCAATGTGAAATTGTATCTTTGCCCATAAATTTCTTGCTTCTGCACTCTTTAAAATATCACCCTAAAAATTATGTGTGCATAAGGGAACTTTTTTTAAGTTCCTTTTCTCTAGATCAAAAGATGTATTTTTTTTCCTTTACAGATCTTATTCTAGGCCAACCTTATTAACTCAATTTATATTATTAAAATCACTTATTAAGTTCTTAGAAGCTTGCTTTCAAAATTTTTTAGTCTAAGTGGGAAAAAGCACAAGCCTAGCTTCTGAATATGAGTCAAGAGACAGTTTATTCAACTAGTTCTATGAAAGATATAATTTCTTGGAAGTGGGAAATTATTTTTCCCTGCCTTTTCTTTCAAGATATAATTCACAATTAGGATGAGAGCTGCTGTTTATTGTCTCTAGCATACTGTTTACAGTATCTCACACCTGCATACAGTTTTCATTAGTGAAGAACTTGAAGTTTATCATTACTTCTTTTCTGTAATAAATGAGCTTTAAACACAAAGGAATTTTAGAAACAATGGGTTTTACTTGTGTATCTAACATATGAAATTTTTACTAGTACAGAATAAATATTTGATTTGATAATATAAATGTTAGTCCTCGGTGTCATTCAAACAGAGATTGATACACACCATGAGTAAGGATTAATGCGTTTCCTATAGCTTTTTTACATGTTTTACTTAGTCTCCATCTCAGTGTTTAGATTTTGTTGTGTAACTAGTCAGTGAACACGGACTCACACAAAACTTGGTGTAGTTTGTAGCATGTTTTAGCAAATCCTGCCACCCAGCGAGCAGCTGCTGCCACCGGCAAGGAACGCGTGCAGAGAGGAGGGAGTCCTCTGCCACAGGCTGAGGGAACATGGTCCCTTGGCAGGACAGAAGACAGAAATATTGATCATGAGTTCCCATTTTCTCTGAATCCCACTGGAGCAGGTTTAGGGCCTACTCAAACACATCTTCTTTGGAAAAAAAAGAAAGATGTAGATATGCCCCAAGAATTAAATTGCCTTGCTTGACAAGAACCAAAGGAAAGATTTCTGCTTGGGGGGGGGGGGGGGGGCAATAGGTTTCAGTATGCAGTTTATTTTGCAGTCCATATTATAACATCAGAAGGGGATGAGTGAGAGGGGAGGGTGTGTTCATCTTTGCCGCTCTTTTGGGAATCCAAGGCAAAGACTTAGGGTCAGGCCATGAGGAAGGTCCTGTGGGGAGCTTTGAGCAGCAAGCACTAAGGACCAAAATATCTCCTGTGGCTTTAGATCACCCCATTTCACTCAGCACAATCCCCATCAGACTGAGGAAATTTAATTTCTGATCATGGATGAATGCTCTAGTGGAGGCTTTGGACCAGATTATGTCACAAATTGTATGAAAATGGCCATAAATCTGTCATAAAACTGAATATGAGTTCAGCCTTTGTAAAGGAATAAAACTTGCTAATATGTTTTGGGGGGTTTTTTTATTGGTAGATTGGTTTTGTCTCTTTGTTTGTTTGTTTGTTTGTTTTTTTAATAAGCATATTCCAGTATATTATCACTGAAATCTTTGAAAATAGGGATAAAAAGGAGAGGTTAATCAAACTTATGCTGAACACTTCCGAATTTTTGAAAGGCCCCAAAGACCCATACTCACTACTAATCACTGGGAAAATGCTTTCTCATTTTCACCTTCCTATGTATGGTGTAAGTAACGCTTTTTCCTTTTTTTTTTTTTCCTTTTTTTAACCAGATAAGCCCTGTGGCCATCCTGGAGACACTGAGTTTGGATTCTTTGAACTTACCAGTGGAAGTGAATTTGTATTTGGTGCCAGAGTGGAGTACAGATGTAATGATGGGTAATACTTGTTTAATTCAATAACGTAAGGTGTTTATTACACTGTCAGTTATAGATTTGTTCTCTGTAATGCAACTTACTAATATTTAATGCTTGCTTATGTGTTGTAAAAAATGTTTGAAGGAAGACATTTCTGGCAGACTGTCTAACATGTCTTCACTGAATGCTTGAAAGAAATCCTCTATTCATCTTCTCCAGTGAAAACTGCAGCAAGTCAAATACATGGTATTGTGCCTGTGTCTGGATATGTTCCTCTTGAAAAGCAAATCAGTTTTGGTACAGTGGTTTAGCCATGCTTTTTTAGTTGTTATATTACTGGAATCTAGTCTGAGTTCCACAAAGAGAGTTTCAAAATCAATATTCTCCTTAATCCTTTCAGTTCCTCACTGTCATTTCAGAGTAGCTGTCCTTCCTCTGAGTGCATTTGTTATGTAGCCAAAGCTCGCTGTCTCTGTAATGAAGAAGCCTTCTTACTTATTCCTTCCTACTCTCTGATTTGATTTTATATTTTCCCATATGCAATTAGAAGAAAGCAAAAAGAGAATATGCAGAAAAAAAACCCCTACTCAGTGTTGGCACATTTTGGTTATTCTATGCTGGAACACCTTCATTTGCTTCAAAAACAGCAGCACTGTTGTTTCTGTCGCATAATGAAACTGTATTTTAGCATTTTTTACTTTTTATTTGGTAAGATACCAGATGCTCAGCCAAAGGAATTACCGTGAGTGTCAGGCAGATGGATGGAGCAATGACATCCCTCACTGTGAAGGTAAATGGAGTTTGACATTTGATTCTCTATCAAATTGTCTTTTTATCTGTCTGATACTATCTAAAATAGCCTGTGATTGCCTTACTAGTATTAATTCACATATGTTTAAATTCAAGTTAGGCAGCAGTGAAGCTCTTGCAGTAAATGCTCAGCTCTTTTAGTCCAACAAGCTTTCATTAAAAACCCTTCATGAAGTGGAGTCCTGCCACTTCCAGACTGGCTTAAAGCTCTGCCTCACTTAAAAGCCCTTGTAGAATATCTACCTGCAAAACATGATTGTAAATGATGTTTGGGATGATGTGTTTCAAACCAGTGTGAAGGCATGTGTGTTTTTAGCTACTTTCCTCCTCCATCCTTGTGAACATCCTAAGCATTAAGATTTTGTAAAGGTTTCCCTATTAGCACACTGTGGAAGACATTAAGTAAGCAAGAGTGAGAGCAAGGGGGACACAGACATCAAGACTTGATAGACTGGATGGCTCAGATTATGGTTTTAGAAACCTTTTCACCAGTTTCAAACCTGTATGATCTGAAAATAAAGTTCCTGTTCTTCCCAGAGATAATTTTTAACTGGTCTATTTTAACATATGTGGCCAGCAGTGACATTTTTCTTTGGATCAAGCATTTGATATCAGGAAAAGGTCTCTAAGAACCACAAATGAAAGTAGATATCTTTCTCTTGTCTAGTGTTTGTTGTCTGTGTTTTGATATTTCCTTGGATTTAGATACTTCACATTTAGTTTACTGGATTCTGAGTGCGCTCACACTTAGGTATTGAGGTCTGTCTGCACCATATAGAGCAAGAGTTTCCAACATTTTTTGTCATGTCTCACCAAGATACTTCGATTTCAAAATCCTCCTAAGTTATTTCTGTCATGGTTGAGTTTTCACTAAAATATGATTGCCTGTGAAAGAAAGTATTTGTGTAATGTCCTAAATGTGAAGAACCCAAGAGACAGAATATGACCTTACAGAAAAGGCAGATGACTTTTAAGTTGGCAAATGTCAGAGAGAAGTAGCTTTGGTAGACAAAACAGAAGCCACCTTTGTACCTGCTGGGTGATACCCATGTAAACATTTAGGAATGAGCTTTGATAGTCACTTCCCCTCTTAATAAGAAATATCTGATGACATAGGTTAATTCCTCCTTTTTCTGCAGGTACAAAACTGGGAGGTACAAGAGGTCTAAATTAATGTCTGACACTGTGTTTGTTTACTTTAGTAATATAATTGCTCTGACATCCTTAACTAGAATTTTAGTGAATAACTGAACTGTTGTAGGCAGCCTGTAATGCAGCACTTTTCCAGACATCTGTCCATAACAAACTCAGTTTGGCACAACTCTAAACAAAGTTAACTGATTTTGATAAATTTTAATGGTGTCAGTCAAGGCTCAGCTAATCATCCATAGAATGCAGGATCCTAGGATAATTTAGATTGGGTGAGGTCATCTAATTCAGTGGATGCCCTGTCTCTAGCCTTCAGAGGCAGAGAAGAGGATGATGAGAGACAGTCTAAAAGCTTCTTCCTATGTGACTCTGTCTTTTTGCTTAGGGCTTTGTATTACACTTGCTGCAAATGGTATCTAAATAGAGTGTATATTTTTTAAATGTGTAAGAAAATTATAGTGATTTTTCTGTATATTAACTTTTGTGTGTCAGCTTATTTTATAGAATAGACCTCAAAATTACTTTTTTTTTCCTTTCTGTCTTTTGTTTTTCCAGTGATAAAGTGTTTACCTGTACAAGAACCTGAAAATGGAAGGATAATTATGACTGGTGCATTTGAGCTAGGCCAAGAATATTCCTTTGGCCAGGTTGTAAATTTTGAATGTAATGCAAAACACAAGCTTGTTGGAGCTGAAGAAATTGTTTGCTCTGCTAATGGAAAATGGAGTAATGATGTGCCTCAGTGCAAAGGTAAAAAAATGACACTATTTGCTATATGCAATTAAGAAGCTTTATTCTCACAGACTCCTAAATACAGGCTACCATATGGGAAGCTACAAAGTTTACACTTCACATCAATTAAGCACAGTCTGTCTGTAAACAATCTCCACTGCATATATGAAGAAGTAGGATAAGAAAGAAAAATATAATAATATTGGATGCTAATGTAATCATAATAGACCATCTGTTTGTTCCACATTTTTCCTACAAGCTGTATGTTTTGCCAGGCTGCAGTCAAATTCTTTGATATGTCTGTATAAGAGTCAATCACTTCAGTGTTGATTTAACCAAAGTAATCAGAAACAACTTTGAATCTCTGTGAACCAAGTTTAGTAAACAAGTAGGATTTTAATTCTTAGGGTATATAGAATACAAAAAAACCTCATGCTGGATTTTTCTTTCCTCACACTAATGTGTTTGGAAAACTTGGAAGGTTCGTGTTTAGTTTTTACAGAACACCAGAATCAGTGAAGTGGTGTGGGACCACTGAAGTTCCCTCAAAGCAGTTAGCTGGGGCAAGTTGCTCAAGACATGCTCAGTCAGCTTTTTAATATCTCCAAAGCTGGAGATCCACAGCCTCTCTGGGTAACCCACTGCAGTGTTTGAACTCTCTTTAGTAAAAACGTTGAAGTGGCATTTCCTGTATTTCTGTTTGTGCCCATATGCTTCTCATAGGATGGCTGGTGGCCAGTGGGAAAGGTCTGGTTCCATCATCTATACTTCTGCCTGCCCCACTGGAGCCAGGAATTTACAAGTGTAAAAAAGACTGTCCCTCCTCCCCCAAGTCTTCTTTTCTCCAGAATCTCTTAAGCCTCTTTCTATCTGTCAGTTTTTCCAATTCCTTAATTATCTTCCTTTCCCTTAGTGGATCTGCTCCAGTATGTCCCTATCTTTTCTCTACTGATATTTCCAACGTGGAGAGATGTAGAAGGGCAGGATCACCTCTTTTGGTCTGCTGGCAACACTTTTCCCAGTTGAGCCCAGGGTGTTTTCTTTACTGCAAAGGCCCATTGCTGGCCCCTGCCCAACTTGTCCATCAGGACCACCAACTTTTTTTCTGCAAAACTGCTTTTCAGCCAGTCGACACACACTGCCCTGCCTGCAGCTGGTACTGGTGGATGGGATTATTCCTCCCAGTTTCTGAACAGAGAATGGATGGGATTGGATTGTCAGTGTATAAGAAAGAATCCCAGGAGGATTATGGTAACATGCACTTAAATATTCAGAACATCAAGTTTTTTAGATTATTTCTATGTTATTTGATCGTGAAGTATGTGTTTAGAAGAGCAGAATACACATGTCAGGATGGCAAATACATTTCTGGTTTGTTCACAATTTCAGTGCTGCATTTTGCTGCTTTGAAACCCCCATTTGTTATATTTTGTACAGCATGAAGTGGAATTAAACATATATGCTTGTAACATTTGCAGAATGTAGTGAATTTAATTAAACAATGACAGTTCCCATGAGCTATACTTCTTTCTAAGTACCAAGTAAATTCAGTAAAAGAATCCAAAAGAACTCTTCAGTGTCCTGTTCTGTGACCTAGGAAACAAAACATTCAATATCTTCTGGCTTTATGAATGCATTTTTAGGAAACTGCAAGATCTTGGTGGTTTTATTTGGTTTGGCAAGGAACTTTTATAGCTATTAAGCATTCTAGTGTCAATTTTTCAGATACTTTAGTTCTTTTCTCCTTTTGATGTCATGATTTAACTCATAACCTACTGACTCTGAGAGCACATTAGGTTTGTTGGAAATTACAAGGAAATTATCTGAAAAATGAAAAATTCTAAATTTCAGCTAGCCTAGTGTCTTAATTTGGAATGTCTTCTGCTTTATCTATTGACTCTGAAATCCATTAAAGTCCAAAGCAAAGCCCTGCAATCTGTCTCATGAACCAATTTGCAATTGAAGCTGTGATACACCACATTTTCCATGTGGAACCCAGAATCAAGTAAGTGCTCAAATAAGTTCCAAACAGCTTCCAAATGGAAAAGTTTCTGTGAATTCAAATTTAAAAAAAAAAAAAAAAAAAAAAAAACAAAAAAAAACCACCACTCCTAAATTTTATTATCATAGAAATTTATTCTTCATGAATAAAAATAAAAATACCTGGATTTTTGTCTGTTTCAATTTCAGAAATTATCTGTGACGTGCCAGAAATTCCGCATGGATATGTCCGTTCTCCAAGGAAGTCTTACAAGGAAAATGAACTAATGCAGTATTCCTGTGAAGATGGATACAAATATGGTAACAGAGCAGATGCACTGTGCAC
Source organism: Callaeas wilsoni (assembly GCA_013398955.1). NCBI lineage: Eukaryota > Metazoa > Chordata > Aves > Passeriformes > Callaeidae > Callaeas > Callaeas wilsoni. Next base: position 18,315 of record VWPU01014780.1, on the reverse strand, counting down.
TGAATTGGGATGGAATCCACCTCCTTACTGCACTGGTCAGTCTTGCCTAAAGAGGTTTTGTACTTTTCTTGGGTTTGGAAGTAATTTTAGCGATTAATAAGTTCATTCATAGCAAAATAAATCAATCCACATCCAGCCAATATCCATGATGACTGGAAGGATTAAGTGCTGGAGGGACCAAACAACTGGGTAAGAGTTTTCCGTGAAGAGCAGTAGCAAAACCAGAATCTTGCAGTGAATTTCTACAAATTAATATATTTACAATGCTAAAGCTCCCTGTTGTTTTTTAACTCTGAAATGCTTTCTGAGAGGTTTACATGACAAATCCATAATTCCTGAGGCTAGTCCTGTTTGACATCAGCCATCTGGGTCATGGATTTTACTTTAGTTTTATTCAATTACAGCACTTAAAGACTATATTTAAATCCCCAAATCCCACAAAAAGAAATATGCATGTCATATCCCAACTGAAACAGTTTGATGGAATTTTGGGGGATTTATCAGTGCCTTGAATTTTCTTCAAGAAATCGCCAAAATCTTGAAACTGGAAAAAAAATGTTGGCAACAGGGCAACATTGTAGGATTTTATGCACCACCCACCTTCCTGGGACCTCTTCCAGAAAGATTCTTTTAGAAATAAAGGCTCGTTGTCAGTCTTGGGGCCCACTCAGTTTTTGACCTTTCTGATTCAAGATTAGTAATGATAGTAATTAATATGCATTGCTTACAGTTTAGCAACATACTGCTTTTGAGGAGTGCCAAACAAAACATTCTTCTAGACACTGATTTGCTGGGCTCTGGTACTTGGAGTGTACTCAGATAGTGGTTCTAGACCTTACCGGGCTTATCACTGGACCTAGAGGATTCAGCAGTGCACGCATGAAAACTGATTCATCCACCCTCACTCCACAGCAGCACCTACCTGTGCTTACCTTACAGTCATCCTCTCCCAGCCCTCAGGGTGCTGATGATGTTTTCTGAACTGGAAGAAAATACAAAAAACCAAAAGACAGGCTCTGGTTTATAAATATGTTTGCCTGACTTCTCTGAGCATAAAGATATCTTGAGTTTTTTAGAATAAGACTCTTGACCTTTTTCAGTTGTTGAAATACTTCCAGTGTCAGTGAAGGACACTAATCTTAATCACACAGCCTTTGAATGATCAGTTCCTAGTCAAGTATAATTATTTCTGCATTTAGGACCTGCCAGTGAAACTGCCCTCGTTTGAGACAGTGTCCATGAACAAGCCCAGCATAGCCTAGCTGCAGAATGATCTACTGGAAAAAATTAGTCAGGTTCAGTTTGAAGGATTCCAGTTCTTCTTCCAACCATTCTATCTGCAATTAAGTTTTAATCTTCTAATTAACATAACATCAATAACAGCTGTCACTCTTCTCTTACAGAACCATACGTTCCTAAGAGTGAGGAAGAAATGTAACCTTTTCTTTGCTCTAAAAGAACATCTTTTTAACAATTTTATGCCGTTATGGCCAATATACTATGAAAACAAACTTAGGCAATAAATTTAAACATATTCTTTTTTTCTGTTTTTGATTTAGAAGTTGTATGCTCTCCTCCAGTAATTTCCTCTGGGAACTTTAGACCTCAAAAAGACAAGTACATACTGGGTAATACAATCACAGTACAGTGTGATGCTGGGTATCATTTTAAAGTGACAACTGGCAGAACCACAGCTGAATGCACCAAGAATGGCTGGGTGCCTGATCCAGCTTGTGTCCGTAAGTACCTCTCATGAATGAAGTTACAATGTAGAATTGTTGGAAGTATCTCAGAGGAAAGAAGTCAAGAGCAAAACTTGAGGAGCATTAGATATGACAGTTGCTTATTATTTTTTTCTTTGTGCTGTAAAGTTTAATTTGATGGTTTAGAAAAATCACCTGTAAAAATAATGACATAAGCTAGATTGACATTGTGTTTTTTAACACAGGTATTGCCTATTACTGTATTTTCAAATCTGTTAAAATGTGCTATAGTCAGTTCACTGTCCGGAAGGTTTGTGCTCCACCTGAGGAATAGCAGCCCAGTCAGGATTAGAGGACATGAGGAGTTTAAAGTAGACAAACCACAGGTAATGATTGGAAGATACATTTCCTTGTAGTATCACAGCTCTAGATTTTTACTTGCAGTTATAATTTGGTGTTATGGACAGTCACAGGATTTTATCTATTTTATAACCTGTCAGATAACAGAGCAAGGTGTTCTTGATGGTTGATGAGTTCTTTCTTGGGTTAAACTTCCCATAACTGCAATGATAGTTTTGCCCAGTAGGCACAATATAAAAGAAATAAATATATGCATTACCAGCTAGTTTCATAATTTAACACTCTTTGATCTTGGTCACTGAAAATAAAACCTAGAATGTGAGGGAAACCCTGATGAAATCAGTATTGTAAATGAACTTTTGGATAAGATTACTTGAGCTATTTCTGGAAAGTGCTCTTTTAGTATCTGAGTTAGTGTTTTTTCTATATTAGTTGGGTTCTAAAATTCAGGTATCATTTTAAGCCCACCTCACTCATTATTGAATGGTCTGTCCAGAGGGTCATCTGCTCTGCCCTGGCATGTAGGCTCTGGGTCAGAGCATTTCGGGAGGAACCTGGGTAAGCTTGTATGTAAGCTTCTGAGAATCTCCTTCTATTCTTGACTTGTCCCTGGAAAGGGTCAGTTCTTTTGTGGAACTAAGAGAAGAAAATTAAAGTACGGCAGCTTTAAAATAAAAATGAGAAGACTTAGGAAGAGCTTTTGGTGCAGGATCCCAAAAGTTATAAATGGAAGTGGCAAGAGTCATCTCAATTTTAAGAGTGCAAAGTTCAGTTTCTATATCTAAGCCAGATGACTGGGCTCCCTTTATGGTCAGAATAGTAAATTTAGTCAAGACCCTCTACAGTGTCATCTCACTGTGCCAGTTTGGACACAAATTTAGGAGGAAACAACCCAAAAAGGGCGTCTCTCTCTCCTGCCTGCCAGGCAAGCAGGTCCTGGCAGCCCCTCCCCCCATGGGTTTGGGAAATAATTTCTCGAATGAAAGTGAAAAAAACCTGTTTATTTAACAGAACCCCCACAGGCATTCGACAGAAAAGGATATTGAAACCCCCTCCTGTCCCTGGAGGAGGCTGGTGGATTTTATATAGTCCCTTCTGCCTGTAAAACTTAGCTTGTCCTGCAGCTGTCCTAAGCCGGGCAGGGTCTGATGGTCCCCCTGGAGAGTCCCGCCGAGCATCCCGGAGATGATAAGGTGGTCTTGGATGAAGAAGCAAGCCAGAAACAGTCCAAAAAGGAACAGAAGCCACTGAGGCAGACTGCAGTCCCTTTCAGCTGAAAGCTGAAAAGCTAGAGAGGAAGCTCTCTTCTCTCTCCTCCTAACTGGCAAAAACTGATAGCTGGGAGAAGAAAAAGTATGTAAACGTCTAACTGCAAGGTTAAGCGATCTGCTTTGAAGAGTTCCCCTGGCTTCTCTCTCTCCCTTCACATTTTAAAGGTACAAATGGCATTCTAGAGATCAATCAGGCGATGGGGAATAGAGTATTGTCATAGAATCACCCCAAGACATTAATGAATACTAACCTTTCACCTTTCGTCTCATGAATCACCCTCAGGAGTCTGCTGAGAATGCTGGCTGGATTTCTGTTGGTTGCAATGGAATTGAGGGAAGTAACACAGCTATAGGCACTGACAGACCCCTGCCAGGGTGTGCAGTCCTGGTTCTGTCCATTTCTGAAAACACTCAGATGATAAAGCTGAATCTGAATTAATTGTGTCCTGAGCTTTTTATCATGCATGTGTTGATATTGTTGCTGTTACATTCTGTTTCAAGGGAAACCGTGTGACTACCCACCTATAGAAAATGGCAGGTTAAGTTATTCAGATGAGTACCAGAGACTCTATTACTTTCCAAAAAGATTTGGACAGACTGTAGACTACTACTGCCTCGATGGCTATTCAACCCCCACTGGAGATGTCTGGGTTCGAATTTCGTGTTCTGAAAGGGGCTGGTTTCCAGAGCCAAAATGCCTGAGTAAGTATGTTTCCACTCTATGCTCAACTCTGTAATAATTATCAAAGGTCTGTGCAGCAGAACTTGTTCTGATGGAACACAAGACAAAACAGTTTCTGAAAGTCAAACTGCTTTAGTTGACCCCTGGAACTGCACCCAGACTGTCTTCCTCTCTGCAGAGCACAAACTGTCATCTGGGGACATGCTGAAATTATGCTTTTGGATTTTGAAGATTGTTCACTCCTGAAAATACTCATTAGAGTAAGAAATGTATAGTAAACCTTCCTCTTCTCTGGCTTCTGGGTAACGTGCAAGCATGTACTTTTATCTGCACCACAGCTGCCCACACACACAGAGTTTCTACTCTATATATTCTCCCTTCTCTGGCTTGGGCACTTTGGCACTTAGTCTTTGTCCTCTCTGAGAACCATTGCCTGGTCCCTTTGGAAAACTTTTAGAGCTGAAAAGGTGTCACACTTTTGCAATAAGCTGAAATTGATCATGGTAACAGCAAGAGAACTAGCTACACTGACTCAGATTTAAAATTAATTAGACTTAAAATTAATCTAAAGCAGCGAGATGAGGCCTCCTCTCACACATCTTCAGTCACAGCAAAGTTCCTACCTACTGGTAGGGCACAAAAGTGGATTACAAAAGGTTGCTCTTTCCTCATTGCCCTCAGTGGAGTGGTGCTCTGTGCAGGAAATGAATGGAGCCCTCCCTGGAGGAAATGAGCAGGCATTCAGGTAACACAATACAACATTACTTCAGCCATCTGCCTTATCTCTTGGGGACAGGAGGCCTTAGAGCCAGCATGCTAAGCTGTTGTTAAAATCTCTAGAGCTGGTTTGAGAGGCTGATACACTTCCACAGAGATGATAAAATCTCCTGGAGGCAAATGCTGGAATTCACTCTGAGCATACATCAACATTTTAGAGACATACCAGACCAAACTGATGTTAGAAGCACTGCAGTGAGCCAAGCTTGCTTGTGAACAATAGGTAGGAGATTTTTGGTTACTAGGCCACCTCATATCACTTTATGCAGTGACTTCCACTTCTGTTCCTGTGGTCCATTAATCGCAAGGCACTGAAACAAAACATGCAATCAGATTTGTACATGAGTGTCTTTTTGTGATACAAGGCTACAGAAAGGTGCTTGGAGGCCTGTTTCTTAGTAACTGTCTTCCTAAAGATTAATGTCCCTCAGTTCTTGCTGTAGAAATTTCTGTGGTTAAATGTACTTTCCTTCCTTCTTTAGAAAAATGTTCCGTCAGAGGGTTGGAAAATGGTTATTTCCCACGGCTGGGAAGTTCCCACAGCCGTGGCTGGGACAGTTTTTACAAGGAAGGTGAAAGAGTCAGATATGGCTGCCACAATGACTACCAAGCTGAGCATGAAGAAGTCACATGCACAAAGAATGGCTGGGCACCCCCTCCAAGATGTACCCGTAAAAGTGAGTGTGCTTGTATTTTGGTGAGGTTTCTATCTAAAACTATTTGTTGTAGTGGTAATTTCTGAAAATTTATACTCTCCTTCACAGAATGATTTAGCAGTAAAGAATTTAACATACTACAAAAGTTTTCTCTCAGAATACAAGACTGAAACATCCAACCAAGACTTTCATCCATTTAAACAGCATATTAAGCATTATGTACTAACAATGTATTAAATTAAAAATGTATTCAATTGACCATGTATTAAACAAATGTGCTAAATCCTACTGCTGCTCCTATTGTTATCCTTCTGCTGTGATTTTTATGCATGTAGTTTAGCAGTGCTTTACTTGGAAGAAATCTTGTCTCTCTCTTTCAGAAAAATGCCAGAATATAATTTTTGAGAATGGCTATTTGAACTCGGGGAGGACAATGTTCCATTTAAAAGAGACAATCTCATATAAATGTCATGCTGGCTTTGTGACTCCAGAAGGACAAGAAACAGGACACATGCAGTGCCAAGAGAGTGGCTGGACTCCACCTCCAAAGTGCATCAGTGAGTAGCGAAAAGTTTCAGAGTTCCCTGTCATTGTCACCAGTGCAGACATGGTGTCCTGTGGACTCAGAGATTTGTCACCTTGATTTATAGAGGCTTTTTACTGGGCAGAGGGAGACTCAGAGGGCTGATCTTCCAGAGATTAACCTTTCTCAGACTCCAAGAAATGGAGAGAAAACGTAAAGGATCTTTTTGGATCTCTTTAGTACTGAGTAAATGGTAATCACTGACCTCTTCAGTGGTTCTTACCTGATACAAGGTACAGTTGCCCAAGTTAACTCCCAGTTTTTGAAGCAACATCTGTGAACCAAGACATTCTGCCAAGAACTTTATTTAAATGTGACCAAACTAGAGACAAGTAGGATTCATTATTTCAAAGTTTGTTCCTCTCCTGAACACAGGTGTAGTACAATAAGAGACTTAATCTTCTGTTTTTATATGTTGATCATAATATTGACCAACTTTAGTTGCTATTTTATCTTGATCTTTTATTTCAAACTGCTTTTACCTAGAATTTTGTGGCTTTTTTCTGACCCACTCACAACTGACCATGGGAACAGCAGTACAAACCATTTGCTGTGACACCTAAATTAATAATAATGCTAATAATGATAATGATAATATGTAGCAAAAGGAAATAATTGACTCTAAGGAAGAAATATTTATGCTAAATATTACTTCTAGACACATTTTGGAAGATTAATGCAATAGATAAGATGTGAATATGCTGCATATTCTACAATAATATTCTGGCAATGCAGAATTATTGATGTTTCAAATATACCTACAGGGATGATGCTTCCAAAGGGCACTGTTTCTGGATAACTAAATGCACTAACTTTGTTTTATTCTACAGAATCATGTAGAGCACCAGGAGACATTTTGATTCACCACACAAATAAAACTGTGTTCATGCCCGAAGATACAATTGAGTACTCATGTCTGGAGGGATATAAAACTACAAATAACATGCCAACTGATACCACAATATGTGGCAAAAATGGAGAATGGAGTCCAGCACCCCAGTGTCGTGGTGAATATTTTCGTGTTTGCTAATGAGTGTGACTCTCTGTATATACTCTGCGAACCTCTTTTCTTTAAGCCTTCCTTTGGTTTTGTGTTAACCAGCAGGATTTAATGTACTTTCTGTAGGTTGTCCACTATATATTAAATTATTTTTTCTCCCTAGAAATAGAATGTGCGCTGCTGCCATTGCACAATGGAGATTTCTCTCCCAAGGAAGGTAAATACCACAGTGGAGCTGTTGTGAAATTTACCTGTGCAAACAAATATGTAAGGGTGGGACCTGCCTCTACTCAGTGCTACCACTTTGGATGGTTTCCATCACCACCAGTGTGCCAAGGTAATTCTTCTGCAGTAACTGAAACTGAGCTGGTAAATGGCTTGCACAAAATATTAATCAGGTTATTGACTTTAATGTTTGAAAAACTGTTTATTGTTCAAAACTGCATAAATAATGTGTAGTATGGAAATGATTAATTTGAGTAGTATCCTCTCTTACTATATTCCAAACGTCCTAAGTTTTGCCATTGCCTAATATTGATACCCATCAGATATTGCATCCTGTGCCTTTTTTTCTGATCACATGAAATTGAAGGGAAAAAAAAAACTGTTTTGGAAATGACAGAGCTGGACTCAAACAAAAGAAACCCAGTGAAGGATTTTCCTGTGAAATTTTTGTTTTCATATAGTAGCATGAAGAAATTCATGCAGAAGGAAAAATATGTACCCCTGTACTTAGCATTCTTTTTAACTTAGAGCACAACTTCCTGGCATCTGTGAAGAGTTTCTTGTGCTGGTGCTGAGCGCTCTCATGAGGTGCATAGACTTTCACAAAGCTTGAGAAGGAAGGGACCTCCCTTTCTTCCCACTCAGTCAGCTTTTTTGATGACTTTCACTCTGTCATCCTTCTTTATGCTAACCCTCTTTTGCATTTAAAAGCAAATCTATTTAATATGTTTGGCTCTTTAGCTCAGGAACATTTTAAGCTCCCTTAATAGGAGTTCCACTCACTGCATCGAAAGTGAATTCCTTTGATATACTCTGTGTGTGTATCTATATCTATATCTATATCTATATCTATATCTATATCTATATCTATATCTATATCTATATCTCTATCTCTATCTATCTATATCTGTATCTCTATATCTATCTCACTTGCTGGGTGATTTTTAGGACATAGGTTATTCCTTGCAGGATTGTCAGCTTTGTTTTAAGAATACTGAAGTTGCCATTCTTGTAACACTTTTTTTCTCTTAAAACTGGATTGTTTTTTCAACCACTTTTCTCAGAGCAGGCACTGGTAGTGCATGAAAATGAGAGACAAGAGTGAGCCTGGGTCACACGTATCTGTGATCTCCAGCCCAGCACGAATCCAGATATTTAAAGGCATAAATCAATGACCTGTTTAACCAGTTCCACTGATTTTTCTTCACTTTAAATGATACGTTCAATTTGTTTTATGTTGTACTTAACATATAACTGTGGTGAAAGCATTGAGTTCAGAGCGTAGATTTGATCTCTTGATTTCAGTGAGTGTCAGAGGCTGTGGACCTCCCCCTGAAATTACCAATGGAAGTATTGTTGATGGCTCTGTGGAACAGTACCAGCATGGGAACAGAAAGCAATATGAATGTAACGGCGAATTTAAATTGGTTGGATCAAAGGAAATAGAATGTATTGATGGACAGTGGTCACCTCCTCCCTCTTGCATTGGTAATCTACACAACTCTTACTTCTAAGAAGTCTGTAATTCTCTGAAGGCTTTTACATCAAAGATATTTTCACAATTAAAATTATGTATTTGCAGATGTAATGTTGTGTTCAAAGTAATGAAATAATAGGATAAAACTGCATGACAAGCCATTACCCTATGCTGTCGCTACCACTGCAACAGTGCCAGCCCAAAACAGGAACTGCAGTTCTCACAGAGAGGTGACAGCTCTGCAGTCCTCTAAGAGACCTTACAATGTGTTTCAGTTCTTGTAATAATTCTAACTGAAAGAGCACATTACAAATGTGCAGTTGTATGATCAATTATAATTTTGACTGATCAGAATCAGGGATTCAGGTGACTTGAATTAATTGAAGGTTTCATTACTCTTTATGGTTTATGTACCAACAGTTTGGGAAAGTACTGTCAGCTGAAACTACCTGTAGATCATGCCAGTGTTGGAAAAGGAAGGGAGAAGACAGGAGAACAATTTAGCAAACTGACTAAAAGATACACATACTCCAGCTGTGTTGACATTTAGTTGCTATAATTAGTGTGTGTAGGTTTGATTCACCAAAAGCAAATACAGTTATTTAAATTTTTTCAGCTATTGATATGTGATTCCCATTTTATTGTGGAATACTTCTGCTCTTTTCAACAGAAGACAAAATGCCATGTGAATCACCTTCCTCTATCCCAAATGTTGTTCTACATCAGGCAGACCAGACCCAGTATTCACATGGGGATGAAGTAACTTGTGGATGTAAACCAGGCTCTGACAATACTGAGGAAATGAAAATAAAATGTCTTAATGGAGAATGGAAGCCTTTACCTATTTGTGCTGGTAATCTGTTTCCATAATATTTCAGATGTGAGTGTAACATAGTTGTATACAAAATTTGAAGGACTTCAACCATCAGTATGTAGCCAGACATGCTGGAGTTTTATGCATCAAAACTAAGTGGTTTTAATTTACTCCTTTTAAATAGAAGCATGTCCTTCTTCCTGGAAAGACTCTGCACCTACAGCTTTGTAAAGGGAAGGAAATAGACACTTGCACAGTGCTTAAAATCAAGTATTAAAAGGAATTAAAAGTAATATTAATAGCCACAATGTGTTAGGATTATCCCACCCTGACCACTTATATGTGGATTAGTCCTTCTCACAGAGTCACAGAATGAGTAAGGTTGGAATGGACCACAGTGGGTCATCTGGTCCAACCTCCCTGCTCAAGCATCCAACCCAGTAAAGTTCTTCCTCATATTCACATGGAACTCCTGTACAACTGATGGCATCTTCATCAGTACATATTATGAGATCTAAATCTATTTTTTATCTCTTTCTGGTTTTTTTCAGATGCATCCCCTCAGTGTGTAATTCCAGAGGACATTGAGCTGGTGCACTCTGACCAGTATCTCGTTTCAAGAAGGAAGACTGGGTTCCATAAAGTTATACATTATACATGTACATTAACTGATGAAAACGTTAAACAGGCAACTTGTGTGTCTGGGAGATGGACACCAGAGATTGCATGTACAGGTGTGTTTTTACATTTGCACCATTTTTTTTGGTGCAGGCATGATAAATGCTCGTTATTAAGGATTCTTAGCGTTGCTGTATCACTAGGCTGAAATAGAAATGTTTACTTGATCATATGCTAAAGGGTAATTGTGGCCATCATTTGAGTGGTTAACTAGGTTTAGAGATGCACTACTTTAGTGAGGCAGACTTAATGCTCTCTACTCTGACAAGTTGGAATGGTTGTCACTGGCATTTCTGATGTGAGAAAAGATGTAATGATAAATTTAAGCTCAGTTCTTCAAAAGGGCTTTACCCTGATGCGAATCAGAGAGCACATAGCTCAAGCTCCAGTCAAAGTTCCTTTATTTCCTCTAAACCTTCAAAGTTTTTCTATTCTGTTTTTTCCTCCATTGTTCCAATTGCTTGCTAGTTGAAACTATGAGAAAAAAGCCAAGTTGGCAAGTGCAAAAGCACAGATCCAGAAGAGGCTGCCCATAACACACACCAGAGGTCAATGTCTTCAGGGCTGCCTTTGTGCATGGCAGAGCAAGATATTGCCTGTAGAAAGCATGACTGTAAAACAACCATTGCCTCATTCCTCACTTTGGTTATACCAGATTTAAGGGAAATGATGCGTGGAAGTTGGAGAAGAATGGCAATCGCAGTCCCTACCTTAGTTTTCTGGAACCACTAGAAGCAAGAAACCAGGCTCTGGAAGTCTCCTCAGATCTCTGCCCTAGATCTACCTCATTCTCTCCCTTTTTCTTTCCTTTGGCAGAAAGAGCCCTTCATTCCTGGAGGGGGAAAAATTTAGCCTATTTCTTTCTTTTCTTTTAGCTTTCTCATTTAGCTCTATCAGCTTAGTCTGAAGCATAGACAACTGTGACTGTCTTTTCTATGACTCTGACAGCATATGAGCACCTGAAGGCAGTTCTGGTGTTTCTGAAGCAGAACAAAATTATCATAATATTAATGAAAGCTTGAGATAGCTATTGAAATTATCTAGCACCAGTGTTGTCTTGGTTGTTTGTGTTGTAATTTCTGATGAACTGCTACACTTTCTCTTTGTTCTATTGTAACATGAATATGTGTCCTTAGCTGAGGAGAGTGTATGCCCACCTCCACCTCAGGTGTCTGGTGCTCAGCAGACAACAGTAGCAAGAAACTACAGAAATGGGAGTAAAGCAGCTTTTTCATGTCCTGATGGTTTCCAGCTCGTCGGTACAAAGGAAATAACCTGTACAGAAGGGAAATGGCAATCACCACCTCATTGTGTGGGTCAGTACTGGCATATTTTTTATCCATCGTTTGCAGTCATCATGAGCAGGAGGCTGCTGTTATTTACCTAAGATTATCATGAACAGGTAACTGCAGGAAAGCAGTAGAACATAAGTTGCTAAAAGGAGTGCAAACAACTGCAATTTTTTGTTTGCACAGACTTATCTGAGATGGCATATACAATTTTCAGGTAGTCCCTCAAGAACTGTGTGCTTATTTGTTTCTTTAGTATATTGCATAACAGAGCCTCAGTTTTGACTGGGGGCCTTAAATAGTGTCCTATAGTCTGTAAATTATTTATTACTTATTTACATTTGCAATATCGATTGTCTTGCATTATTGTTTATCTGTGTTATCTGTGTTTTTTAGAAAGACCGTGTTTGCCACCACAATCTGTAGAATGTGCTGATGCTCCCAGGCTGGAAAATCCAAACTTAAAAATTGAAAGAGGAGGGAAAACAATCTATCTGGCTGGTGCTAGATTTAAGTATGTTTCTCATTCTGGATACATGTTAGATGGACCAACAGAGATAAATTGTTCTATGGGAAAATGGACTGCAGCTCCTTCATGCTTGGGTAATATCAAAAATTACTTTTTCTGAAGTGCATTTAGCAATGAAATGGAAAGAATTTTAAACTGGAGGTTGATCAGTAAAAGCTTATTTTTCTACTCCATATTTTGCTGTGGAGTCTTATCTTCCATCATGGATGTCTTCAGAACAATCCTGTTTGAATGCAAAACTGACTTTCTGAATGTAGCTTAGTTTTTAAATATTCCTTCATATTCTTACAGTCTTTGTTCAGTTCATATATCTGCTAGATGAGTCCTAGGCATATTCTCCTGATCCAAGGATCTCTTTTCTATAGAGTCCACTGGTGAGAGTGGACTATTGTGATTCCTTAGTGATGGAAATCATTTCAGTGTAGCAAGGGACAAAAGCCTTGAGTAAAACTTTCTGGCATGTTTAGAAATGGAATCAAAGTATTTCAGCGGCTGAAGTCTGTGTATATTTGGGGGAATGACTTGTTTAATCTTCTGTATGCTACCTTTTATACAATTATTAACTAACTATAATTATATAATTACATAATCCACTGTCAGCAGATGACTATGCTGATGTTAGAAATAGCTCCCTAAAGCACCTGTTTGATGGAAGAAGTACACTTCTTCAGTGTGTATCACAGTAGCATAAGCATCAGATTTCTCTTATCTTTCCAGAAATGCCATGTGAAAGTGTTCCAAAAGTTGCCAATGCTCAATTTGAAGGCAGAAAGAAAAAATTTTATGAGCCTGGTGAAACAATTCGCTACCAGTGTGATTCAGGGTTCCTGATTGTTGGTCCCCCTGAAATTATCTGCAGAAAAGGAAATTGGACAACACCACCCTTCTGTGAAGGTATAGGTTCTACTTCTAAGTAATCCATGATCCTTCTTAGCATTTAATGTTGTGAATTAAAATAATTTTTAATTGGGTATGCAGGTGAGTCAGGCCAATAGAGCAAACAGGTGACTTGCTTTGAATGGGCTGCTACAACACCTATTTTTCTGGCTTCTGGGAAACAACAAGCAGGGTAGATCAGCAAAGCAATCATCTCCCTGTGGACTGGAGCTGGTAGCTGAATCCTGGCTCTCTGCTGAAATCAAGCAGGCAGATGTTATGGAGGAATGCATGCTGGCTGCAAAGGAGCCAATAACGGTAGAGTAATGGATGTTATTTTCACATCACTAAGCATGTCAGTTGCTGACAGGTACCTTCAAATGGTAAATAAATCATGTCACTCTCCAACCTGGTGGCACATGATGCTGTACAGCACACCTGGCTGATCTCTGTGACTTTCCTCTTTTTAGTCCCTTTAGGCAAATATAACACTGAGGGCTGAAGCATTGCAGAATAAACCCTATAATATATCAGAATAAACATTCTTTTTCTACCCGTAGAAAATGATGTGCATTACTCAGAGTGCTTTTGCTCACCAGGAGCTCTGGAATGCCGTGTTGTGTGAGTCTTCTGTTGCTCACTACACACTCCTCTCTTTCCAGATGTCAGCTGTGGAGCTGCGCCTGAAATCCCTAATGCGCGCATTGCAAGCACTCCTCAGGAGCGGTATCTGCCCGGTGCCAGAGTGCTCTATGAGTGTGAAAGAAATTTTCAGATGGCGGGTGGAAATTACATCTTTTGTTCAAATGGTCAGTGGTCACAAGCACCAGTTTGCAGAGGTAGGAATCTGTGCTTTCACCTTGCATGTTAGCGTAGAGGCAACCAGTTCTCTACCTAAATATTCTAAAGACTTTGCCTTTTTTACTTCTGTTTTCTTTGGTTACCCCAGCTTTGAACTTGCTGTTGCTTCCTTGCACAGCACTTTAATTTAACTTGATGCTTCTAGAAACACTGGGAATATTTCCATCAATAGCAAAAACATTCCTGAAGCAGCAGGGCTTAAAATGTGCTGGTCTGTCCTTATCCTGTATGCTGTATCCTGTATCCTTGGTATTTCCCAAGTGTCCACCACTTCCGTGACTTTCAGTGGACAGACGCATAAGGGCTTCTCTCTTGTGTTCAAAACTGAATGGAAGCAGCAGTAGGACAGAGAAGCAGCTCTTCTTCTGCAGTGCTCCACTCTGACCAATGCAGACCCTTGCAGAGACCCAGATCTAAACCATGTAAGATCTGCTAGGGCCATGGAAGTGGAAAGATTGTTCCTCTGACAAGGAACATTCAGGAGCTGTGTTCCAGAGTCCCCTGTCCCAATCTGTGGCTGCAGGGTGAGCACAGCTCCATGGAGCTGGCTGTGCTTACCCAGCCATGAGCAGGCATAGGCTGACAAGCTCCTCCAGCACTGCCAGCCCTCCAGGGCTCTGCACTTCAGCAGGGAATCAGTTTGGCTGCTACCTGTGTGGTTTCCAGGAAGGCCAGGGCTCCCTGGGGAGAAACAAGGTTCTTGTACATAAGTACAGAAACACTGGCTTTTTCTATAAACCCCTATTGTCCCTGCCATCTCCTGAGAGTCCCAGACAGTGTTCTGCTGCCACTGCCACACCTCATTGCTTTCCCCATGGTGAATTCCTGTGACCTACCTGAGGCAGAAAATCTGTACAGAAATTATAACAAGGCTAATTCCTTTCACTTCTGGTTGTATAGATGAACATCTTAACAACTGCAAAGGTGACTGCAGCCGTGTCTCTTTTCAGATGTGACATGTGAACCTCCTCCAGAAATCACTGGTGGTAGAATTGATGGTTTTAAAAAGTCCAGGTACATCCCTGGGGAGAGTGCAAAGTATCAGTGCTGGAAAAATTTTAAGATGACTGGGGCTTCCACTGTAGTGTGCCAGAATGGGACCTGGACAAAGCTGCCAACATGCAAAGGTAATTTCTCTCCCTCTCTCCATCCAGTCTCTTGTCAGTGAGAGCATCATGAAGCTGCCTCATTGGCATTTAGCATGTCAGTGCCCTCACTGTGCACAACTGCAATGGATCTGGCACACTCAGGACAAGGCCACTTTCCCAGGTCTCTGTTCAGATGGGATGAGTTTACCAAGCTGAGTGACCCAGGTGGCTTCACTCAAGAGGGCCAAGTGCTACACGTTATGCAGGACAAGATGAAATCCTGCAGACAGCTGCAAGTACTTAAGCTGTGCTCAGATGAGGTGAGCTGGCAGTTGTGAGCCTGAACATTGGAGAAATGAGAAACTCTTGCTCCTGCCAGCTGTTTGGTTTTCTCTCTGCTTTCCTCTGCTTCTCTGAGTAGTACCAACATAGTGTGGGTGGTATTTCTGACCAGACCTCCTCTGCAGTCGAACTTCCTCTCTGATTGGGAAATTTCTTTCAGGACAAGCTAGGAGATGTGGCACGCCTCCAGCTATTCAAAGTGGAGAACTTCTTGTCTTCCCCTTGCAAGAATATCAACAAGGTGATACTGTGGAATACAAATGCCCGAATTTCTATATCTTGAAAGGATCTCCGACAATCACCTGTCTTAATGGGCGGTGGACAAGCCCGCCAGTTTGCCTAGGTTGGTTGAAGCATGTGCTGGGTGGCCAAAGGCTGTGTGACTGCTCCTCTTGTCTTCTTCTCAGACCCTGAGGGCAGCACTGGTGCAGCAGCACTAGTGCTGTGGCCACAGTGCTGGCAGGGCAGAATGGCAGTGAGTCCTCCTTTTGTCCCAAAGGAGTTTCTTCTTAAAATCAGTTTGTGTAGGCCCCTCTGCTGCCAACACGTCCACGAGGAGGGGAGTTGGCTGAACCCTCCTCAGTGAGGGGATCTCCATCACTTGTGCAGAGCTCCTAAGTGCTCCCGGGCTGGGGACACGGCTCCACCCAGCAGGCTATGAGCCAGGAGGATGGGTCTGCATGAGTGGCAGTGCTGGGGAAAGCCAGAGGTGCCTCCATGATGAGAAAACAAAGTTAGAGAAGTACTGAGCAGAAGGGAAGGAGGGATTCAAAAAATATATGGGGAAGTTCATTGGCGCCTGGTGTCTTCCCTACCTGTGCTTCCTTCTTGCCCTGACTGTCAGTGTGACAAGGCTTCTCCAGGGCTTTTTTTTTTCCCTTTAGCTCGGATGTGAATGTCTTTTCTGTTGCAAGTAACAGAGGGTCAGAGCAAATACTTGGAAGCATTTTTTCATGTGAAGAACTTCTGTAGGCTTCTAGGGGCAAAACAGTTACCTGCAGTGTGCCTGAATGAAGTGCTGACACTCTTCTCTTGACTTTTTCAAGTGGCCTGTACGGCATCAGAAGAAGATATGGACAGAAACAATATTGAGCTGAAATGGGTTGTACAAACCAAGCTGTATTCCACATCGGGTGACTATATTGAATTCCGTTGTAAACCGGGATATTTGGAAGACCCAAGTACTCCCAACTTCAGAGTACAGTGTGTGGAGGGGACATTGAAATACCCACGGTGCACACTGGGAAGTAAGTCATCCCCTCTTCAGCTTTGCTGCTCTGTTGTTGCATTTTTAGTGCTGAAGGGAAGCAGAAAGCCTTTGTCTTTCCTGGGGGAGTACCTGAGAGGAGCCAGGGTGTGGGAGCCTCCTGGAACCTGCAGGCAGGGAGGGGCAATGCTCCCAAGAAGTCATTGCCCAGCACACCCAAGCTGGGGGGACTGCTCAGGGGGTGCCAACAGAGTATCAGTTGTCCAGTGTGAGATCTACAGGCAAATAACAGAAGTATTTTTTTGCAGGGAACTGTGCCTTGGATAGGAACACTATGGAAAGGAACAATATTCAGTTGCAGTCATCCAGCCAGTCAAGCCATTACTTTCATTCGGGGGATCCTGTTGTCTTTGAGTGCAAGCACGGGTACCAGCAGGTTTCCCAGACAGAGAAATTCAGAGCACAGTGCCTGGATGCAGTGATTACATATCCTGAGTGTGAAAGTAAGTGCTTGCTGCCAAAGATGTGGGGCGGGGGTTGTAGGAGGCAGTTCTGCTGAAGTTGCGTGCCCACTGCTCTGAGGAGCCCCTGTGGTGTGTCAGGATTGGTATTCATGCCTTTTCCCCTTTTTTTCTCTTTACACAGAATCATTGCGGAAATGGCATGAGGGAGCTCAGCTGTGGAAATGAAAGAGCCTTCAACAAACATGGTGATTTGAGCTCAACTTTTCCTGGTGTTTCCCATTTTGCTGTGCTTTGTTTGCAGCTTAGCCAATGTTCTGTCTTAGAATTTGTTATTGTTTTTATTATTGGATGATTGTGTTCACATATTACCCACATTAGATCTAGTTTTGTAAATGTATTTACATTTTATCCAGCGAAAGGGCTGCACTTGCATTTTATCCATTCTATACTGATTTCACTGTTATTTTATTAACAATTGTGTCCTGAAAACAGGCTGGCTTTGGTGGCATACTGAGACAAGAATTAAAGCTGACAGCTAATTTCATTATCAGCACCCAGAGCATGTTTGGCCTTGTCTATTCCTACCTTCTTCTCCATGCACTTGCTTGAAAATGAACTTGGGGTGAGTGTCCCAAATGCCTGAGCAGAAGGAGTAAGTAAGTGGAATCTCCTTTGAACAACTCAAGAAAGTCTCTAGCCAGAACCAGTTCTTCTGGGAGACTTGAGCCAGATCTTGCCTGCAAAGGCAAGATGTTGGGGTACAAGTAATTGGGGTTTCTAGGTGAAGGTGAGGACTAGTTCCTGGTCCAGATCCTGGATGGGCCAAGTCTATGCCACTCCCAGCCCCATCTGCCCTTCACAAATAAGGAGAAAGTGCCCGTGGAAATCAGTGGCAGCTTGGCTGTGGTAACCATGTACTAATGCAGTTCCTGATTCAGAAGGGAGAAAGAAAAGCAAGTACGAGAGTACAAATCATGCACCTTAGGAGAGCACACTTTGACTTATTTAGGAAAAGAGGAGAGGGGATTGCTTGGGAGTCATAGGAGTCCAGAAAAGCTTATAGGTCTTGAAGCACAGAATCCTGCAAGCACAAGATTATTCTGTTCTCATCTTCAGGAGGAAAAACACATCTACCTGGATTGGCTTACCTAATCAGAGACTTCACAGAGATCTCTGAAGCAGAAAAGAAATCAATGTACAAGGGATTGAGGCAAAAACAGGCTCCAAGGTGAGCTGTCCATGGCATTGATGTGGCATGTATGCATAATGTTAGAAAAGCTGAAGCTCAGAGTGGCACTTGCAAGGGACATCAAGGGTCACAAGAAGGTATTCTATTACTACACGAGGATTAAAACAATGAATAAGAAAATGTGGCATGTCACTAAAACAGGTAGGTGATTTAGTGGCAGCAGCCTGTCTCAGTTTGAGAGACA